>OY282461.1:36600800-37127564 GCA_958295575.1 Leucania comma | reverse complement strand
AACATGGACGGGAGCAAAGGAAGTCAGCCAGAAGCAGGACCCTCAGCAGAGCAAAGCACGGCGAAACAGCCGGTAAGGGCAAGCCCGCTGACAGTGACCCCACCCGGGACTCAAAATCAGAAGGTGCGTAGGAGTGTGGCTGCCATAGAGAGCATGAAAACGACATCGCCAAACACTACCATTACAAAAAATCCGGCACCCTCTCCACCGAACTCAAACCCAAATATGACTAAAGAGGCGAAAAAACTATACCTAAAGGCCTTATGCCAATTAGATGCATCCGGGAACATTAAAACAGTCATTAAAACCGAGGTGAAAAGCGTCCTCAAGAGGCTGTACGACATGGCCGCGCAGCTCGACAGACCGACAGAAGCTGACACTAAAAAGGGAAAGGGTAGAGCGCCTATTAGGGAAACGGTCCCTACAAATACTACTATGGCATCAAAACAAGATGAGGAAGGAGAAACTAAAAACCGGATATTAATGGAAATTAAAGCGCTGAAGGAGACAATGATGCAGAGTGCGGACAAAGAGAGAGAGAGATCAGAGGAACTGAAGAGGGGACAAGCTAAAATACTAGATGAAGTAAAAAACGTAACCAGAGAGAAGGAAGAAATTAAGATGGGCCTCGAAAGGATGGAAGCGGTCGTCAGAACGAACGCGGAAACGGCAAACAAGGAGGAGAGGACGTCCTACGCGAAGGTTGCCTCCAGCTGCACAAGCAGAGCCACGCACTCCATGGTGGTATCGTCAAACGACGAGGGGGACTCTAGCCAGGAGGTCATGGCCAAGTTGAGAGCTGCCGTGGCCGCCACGTCCACTGGTATCAGAGTGGATAGAGTGAGGAAGGCGAAGGACTCCAAAATAATCATCAGCTGCGAAACTAAGGATGAAATGGAAAAGGTAAAACGTAGGCTGGAGAGTACGGGAGGGGAGCTGCGAGCGGAAGAAAAGCAAAATAAAGACCCCCAAGTAGTTCTTCGGGATGTAATGGTGGACATAACAGACGAAACCATCCTGTCCGCACTAAAGGTCCAAAACCAGAGCATTCTTGAGAACATACCAGAAAGCGATATAAGAATGCGGGTCAAATATAGAAGGAAGACTGGGAATCCTCTGCAGGGGCACGTAGTGCTATCGGTGGCCCCGATAGTGTGGACCAGGCTGGTCGAAGCAGGGACGGTGTACGTGGACCTGCAGAGGATTCGAGTAGAGGACCAATCCCCGCTGATCCAGTGCTCGAGATGCCTCAAATTTGGCCATGGGAAGAAACTTTGCACTGAAGCAGTAGACCTGTGCTCGCACTGCGGTGGGCCTCATCTTCGCATAGAGTGCCAAGAGTACAAAAAATATGAGCCGCCACAGTGCAGGAACTGTTCGCTGGCAGGCATCTCGAAAAAAGAACACAACGCATTTGACACAGCTTGCCCAATAAGAGCGCGGTGGGATAGGCTGGCGAGGTCGTCTGTAGCGTATTGCTAAGGGCACCCCAGCCAACCGTAGTGACAAACTAAAGAAGTACGTGGTAATGCAGACGAACTTACAGAGGTCCAAGATCGCCACACAAGAACTCATCATAGAGGGCGATAAACGGAAAATATCGTTCGCCCTCGTGCAGGAGCCGTACGTCGGTTCAGTAGGACTCCTCAAACAACACACAGGAACAAGGGTCATCCAGAGGACACAAGGTCGCAGCAAACCCATCAAGGCAGCTATAGTAGTATTCAACCCAGACATCGAGATCGAAGAGCAACCCCTGCTCACCGATGAAAACCTAGCCGTGGCGACGCTTAGGTCAAGTACGTGGACGATCAGTATTATATCAATCTATTTTGAGGATAGATTGCCGATCGAACCGTACGTGGATAAGGTCAAGATGATCGCGAATAAGCTAGGTGTGAGCAGGGTGCTGATAGGAGGCGATGGGAATGCTTGGAGCATTTGGTGGGGGAGCAGACGCGATGATGACAGGGGGGTAATCTTGTCCGGGACGTTCCACGAGTTGGGACTACATATATTGAATGATGGTTCTGAGCCGACGTTCGACTGCGTACGGGGAGGAAGATTGTTCCAAAGCCACGTGGACGTGACGGCGTGCGGAGCGGACTTGATGAACACCATCACGGACTGGCAGGTAGAAAAAGGCGTAACAAGCTCAGACCACAACACCATCACCTTTAAAATTAGAATGCCAAAACCAGAAAGTGATATAGGCAAGCAAAGCACAAGAATTTACAACACGAAGAAGACAGACTGGAAGAAATTTGGCAAAAGAATTAAGCGAAATTTAGACAACAACAATATAAACAGCAATTTAATAATGGACACACATAATAGAGAAGACTTACAAAGACTCGTAAACAAATATATAAATACAATAATAGGAACTTGTGACGACCAGATTCAAAAAAGGAAAAAGAGTAACAAAATAAAGGTACCGTGGTGGTCCGAGGAACTTGAAGCCCTGAAACGGGACATGATGGTCAAGAGGGGCAGAATATCTTACGCAGCGACTCGGAGACGCCCGCACGTCGTCCAAAGATACCTGGAGGCAAAACAAAAGTACGAGGACCAGGCGAGGGACGCTGCCACGAAGGGGTGGAAAGACTTCTGCGCAAGGCAGACCTATGAGAGCCTATGGGATGGAATTTATAGGGTACTCAGGCAGACAGCCAAAAAAACGGAAGACCAGCCGATGGTGGTGAACGGAATAGCCCTGAGCAAAGAAGAGTCCGTTGAGCTCATTGCTAAAACCTTCTTCCCCGAAGACAGCTCAAAGGAGGACAATTTAGAACACCACCAAACGCGGAAATCGGCAGAACATCAGCCAAGCGGAGTGGAAGACGATCCTCCGTTCACTGAGGCGGAAATCCTACAGGCGGCTAAAAGCTTCCATCCCAGGAAGGCTCCGGGAGCAGATGGACTTACCGCGGATATAGTATTGGCAGCAATCAAAGCCAACGTGGAAGTATTCGTGGGTGTGGCAAACAAGTGTCTAGAGCTTGGCTACTTTCCCGTACAGTGGAAGGAGGCAGTGGTTGTTGTTCTTCCGAAACCGGGAAGGGACAACTACATGCAACCAAAATCGTACCGGCCGATAGGGCTTCTCTCAGTACTCGGTAAGGTACTCGAGAAGGCGATGATTCGGAGGATCCGATGGCACGTTCTCCCTCGAATGAACCGGCACCAATATGGCTTCATGCCGGGACGGTGCACCGAGGACGCCCTCTATGATCTATTGGAACACATCAAAGGAAATCTAAATAAAAAAAGTACCAGCGTTTTGATCTCGCTGGACATAGAGGGCGCCTTCGATAGCGCCTGGTGGCCAGCTATCAAGTGTAGGTTAAGGGAGAAAGGGTGCCCGCGGAACCTGTGGAGACTCGTCGACAGCTACCTGAGCGAGAGAGGTGTTAAAGTCCGGTACGCGAACCGCGAGTACGGGAAAGTGACCAACAAAGGGTGCGTCCAAGGGTCAATAGGGGGTCCAACCTTTTGGAATTTAGTATTGGACCCACTTCTAGACGAACTGGACTCTAAAGGAGTATATAGCCAGGCGTTCGCGGATGATATCGTTCTGGTCATCTCGGGAAGTAGCGCTTTAGAAATTGAGACCAAGGCGAATAACGTGCTCGGGCATGTGCATGAGTGGGGTGTCAAAAATAAATTGAAATTTGCACCGCAGAAGACCAACGCTATGATTATAACAAACAAGTTAAAATATGACACACCACGATTGCACATGGCCGGGACCGGCATCCAAATGGTTGATGAGGTCAAACTTCTTGGCCTCATTATTGACAGAAAATTGACATTTGGAAGCCACGTCGCCTATATATGCAAGAAAGCCGTGAACATACATAAACAACTCTCAGGTGCGGCTAGAGCGACGTGGGGCCTGAACCCCGAGGTGAGCAGAACGATCTACGTTTCAGTGATAGAGCCAGTTATGCTATATGCGTCGAGTGTATGGGCAGGGGCTTCGGAGAGGCAGTACATTAGGAAACAATTAAACGCAGTCGCTAGAGGGTTTACGCAGAAAATCTGCAAATCTTATTGTACTGTCTCCCTGAACTCAGCGCTGATCATATCGGGGATCCTGCCACTTGACCTGAGAATCAAGGAAGCGGCATCCCTGTATAAAGAAAAGAAGGGCAAGAAGAAGGACATAGTTAGAGACAGGGAAGTGGAAGTGGGTGCAAGCCGGGAGGCTGACCATCCTGCGGGCGCTGTGTGTCACACCTACGAGGAGCTACCGGATGAATCGCGTGTGGCAATCCAAATGGAGGACAACGCGGTGCACATCTACACAGATGGAAGCAAAATTGAGGGCAAAGTGGGGGCAGCCCTCTCCTGGTGGGAGGGCGGAGCCGAAACCAAAACCCGAAAATTCAAGCTCGAGTCGTACTGCACGGTCTTCCAGGCGGAGCTTTACGCGATTTATCGGGCCACAGAAATGGCAATTCAGGACAGCGGAACCGACTTCCGGATATACAGTGACTCAAAGTCAGCACTGGAACTCGTGACCAGCTCGGGAGCAACACACTCAATCGCGGTAAAGATTAGAAAGAACATGGCCCTGTTAAAAAGGCAGAACAAAGAGTTCCACCTGAAGTGGGTGAAGGCGCATGTAGGAATAAGGGGAAATGAGAGAGCGGATGCTTTGGCAAAGGACGCGGCCCTAAAAATTAAAACCAAACCGGCCTACAATAGGTGCCCGGTTTCATTCCTGAAACGGACCCTAAGACAGGGTACGGTTGAGGAGTGGAACCAAAGATACCTACAGGACACGACGGCCAGCGGCACAAAAATCTTTTTCCCGAGCGCCGTGACCGCCTACCAGGTAGCCAGAAGCATACAAAAAGAATATACATTGACACAAATACTTACAGGACATGGGGGATTCGGTCAGTACCTCCACAGATTCAAAAAGAAAGAATCGCCAGCATGTCCATGCGATCCGGACAAGGAAGAGTCTGTGGAGCATTTGCTGACCGAATGTCCCAGGTTCATGCGACAGAAATATAAGTTGGAAAATGAACTGGACATAACATTAAACAGAGAGTCGATGGCGGCAGTTATAAATAGTAAAAAGTGCCGTGAAAAATTCATTAAATACTGCAAGGAAATATGTGAAATTGTGAATAGTAATAATAAATAGCATGTAAGGCTGTACATTTCAATATGGTTACCATACTGGAAATGTAAGCCAATAGTAATAAGAGAAGGCAAAGAAAAGAAAAAAAAAAAAAAAAAAACAAAAAAAAACAGAAAAAAAAAAAAAAACATAAAAAAGTATAATATTATATATATAAATATAATTTCATATATATATTAAAAAAAAAAAAAAAAAAACACAAAAAAACTGCCACCATAACCGTCACCATTGTATAAATATGTAGTATGTATGTAGCATAAGATGTGTTAAGTGTATTTAGTAGAAGCTTGTGTATTACCGATCCTATAAAGGACAAACAAAAATAATATTTGCTTATCCATAAAGTAACTTGTAAAATTAAGTATATTGTAGCAATTGTCACCTTCAATAGAGTTTAAGTAGAGCGTGGGTAAAAATACAACAAACGTACAAAGATTCTCCCACCACCACATGGGAGACCAAACCGCGCTGTCGGGGACTGGTTTTTAGTCGGTTGGAGTCCGACACTATCCGGCCCGCCTTCAACTAGGAACTTTGTTCTCTTGAGGGCGGGCCGGGTGTGCGTGCGCATTTTCCAGCCCCGTCAAAAAAAAAAAAAAAAAAAAAAAAAAAAAAAAAAAAAAAAAACCTAACCTAACCTAACCTAACCTAACCTAACCTAACCTAACCTAACCTAACCTAACCTAACCTAACCTGATCTCCTAAAAGCGCAGAATAAACACCTTCTGCAAAATGTTGCTGTAGATGGACAGACCATAAGGGTGCGCTACAGAAAACGTGCAAGGAACCCTCATGAATGCCACCCTGTTTTGGAGTTATCCCCGTTACTTTGGAAAAGCTACACGGAGGCACAAAAAGTCCATGTGGGTATCAAGCGATGCTCAATTGAGGACCAGTCCCCACTAGTCCAGTGCACAAATTGCTTTGGGTATGGACACAACAAGTCCATATGCAAAGCTGCAAAAGAAGTCTGCGGTTTCTGTAGTGGAGCACATAATATAAGAGACTGCTCGACTCGAGCCGATGGTAAACCGCCCACTTGCATAAACTGTAAGATAGCACACAGGACTGGCAGTGACTTGGCGCACGCGGCCTTCAGCGAGGACTGCCAGGAGCGCCAAAAATGGGATGGTATAGCAAGATCACGCATAGCCTACTGCTGAGGGCGACCAAGATCCAACTAACCAACCTGTCACTACTCAAAACACAACAAGACCGACAGCAAGATTGCAGTTCATCCAAGCAAATCTTCAGCGCTCCAAACTGGCTACAGAAGAACTTCTTATGGTGGCTCAGGCAAAGGGCGTTTCAATAGCACTTGTTCAAGAGCCCTACGTGGGAGGAATAGGTGTGATGAAACAAAGCCCTGGCACGCAAGTCATCCAGTGCAGCCTTAATCGCCAAAAACCAGTAAAAGCGGCGATCATTGTTTTCGGGAACAATGTGGAGGTCATCCACGATCCCCAACTTGTAACCGAAAACATCGCCGCCGTCTTACTAAAGGTGGGCCAACTCAGTTTTGGGGTGTTATCGGTCTATTTTGAGGGTGACCAAGAAATCGAACCTTACCTTTCCAATACACAAGACATAATACACAAACTACATACTAACAACATCATAGTGGGAGGAGACATAAACGCCTGGAGCCAGTGGTGGGGGAGTGTCTCTGAAAATCTTCGTGGAGCTGCATACAATTTATTCCTCAACGAGCGGGATCTCCACATCCTTAACACGGGCCAAACGCCGACATTCGAGACATATAGAGGTGACCGGTGGTATACAAGTATGGTCGATGTGACAGTATGCAGCTCGTCGCTGCTAGGCAAGGTCGAGGAGTGGCGGGTGGAAAGGAGCCTTACAACTTCTGACCACAACGCAATAACCTTTTCGATGCGCTTAGAAAAGGCCTTAGAACAGTTAAGACCAATCTCGACGCGCATCTACAACACAAAGAAGGCGAGTTGGTCCGACTTCAGAGCGAACTTCAAGGCCAGCCTAGCAGCCAATGACATCACACCGGTCAGAGTCTCGAACGTTTCGAACTCGGAGGATCTGGAGTCACTCATTACAAAATATATCAACTATATCCACCACTCTTGCGAGGTAGCCATGCCGAAACTTGGGTTGCCAAAACACAATGGTAAGCCCCCCTGGTGGACTCCTTCTTTGGACCGTCTTAAAAAAGAGGCTATGACAAAGAAGAGAAGGATCCGAAATGCAGCTCCAAGCCGGAGACATTTTGTCATCCAAGAGTACGTGTTGGCCAAAAATACATACACCACTGCAGCGACGGCAGCAGCCACAGCCAATTGGAAGGAGTTTTGCTCGAAGCAGGACCGAGAAAGTATGTGGGATGGCATCTATAGGGTACTAAGGAAGACAGCCAGAAGACAAGACGACGCGCTCTTGAGAAATACCAGGGGTGAGACTCTCAGCCCAGAGCAATCCGCGGACCTTCTGGCTAAGACCTTCTACCCTGACGACTCAACAGAAGCCGATCAACCTTACCACACAAGTCTCAGGAGGCTAGCGGAAGAAAGAAACCCACAAGGACTGTCCGCTGACGATCCTCTTTTTACGATCGCGGAGCTGGAAATGGTTCTATTAAATCAAAATCCGAAAAAAGCACCCGGTCCCGACGGATTAACAGCGGACATTTGCACAGCGGCAATAAACTGTGACAGGGAGGTGTTTTTAGCGATAGCCAACCGATGTCTGACGCTGTCACACTTCCCAAAGCAGTGGAAGGTCGCCCACGTATGCATACTACGCAAGCCTGGAAAAGATGACTACACCAACCCAAAGTCATACAGGCCAATAGGTTTACTCTCGGTCCTGGGGAAAATCGTCGAGAAACTCCTAGCAGGGAGACTCCAATGGCACCTCCTCCCAACACTAAACACAAACCAGTACGGGTTCATGCCGCAGCGCGGGACTGAGGACGCCCTCTATGCTCTGGTGGAACACATAAGAACTGAAATCAAAGCCAAAAAGATCGTGCTTCTGATATCATTAGACATAGAGGGTGCCTTTGACAACGCGTGGTGGCCAGCACTTAAAAAACAGTTGGTGGTCAGAAACTGCCCCAAAAATCTTTACGCTCTCGTCACCTCATACTTGGAGGACCGCAATGTCAGGGTCAATTATGCCAGAGCGACTAGCGAGAAGGGAACCACGAAAGGATGCGTCCAGGGATCCATTACTGGCCCGACCTTTTGGAACCTTGTCCTAGACCCGCTCCTTCACAGGATGGCTAGCATGGGTGTATATTGCCAAGCCTTCGCGGACGACGTTGTCCTGGTGTTCTCAGACTTCACGGCCGGTCCCCTGGAGCAATCGGCTAACGACACGCTACGCATAGTATCGGAATGGGGCGTCAAAAATAAGCTACGTTTCGCCGCGCACAAAACCAATGCGATGGTGTTAACTAAAAAGCTTAAATACGATGTTCCAGTACTACATATGTCGGGCACGCCGCTGAACCTAGTCCAAGAGGTCAAGATACTAGGCCTCACCATAGACTCTAAGCTAACCTTCAACGCGCATGTGTCTGCGACCTGTAAAAAGGCTGTAGACATCTATAAACAGCTGGCGTGCGCGGCGAGGGTGACTTGGGGTCTGAACAGAGAGATCATAAGAACAATATACGTGTCGGTGATAGAGCCCATCGTGATGTATGCAGCGAGTGCATGGGCTCCCGCAGCTGAGAAACTGATGACAAGAAATCAGTTTGATTCACTGCAGAGAGGTTTTGCGCAGAAGATCTGCAAAGCATACCGAACGGTATCCCTGACATCGGCACTTATCTTGTCAGGCCAACTCCCCCTAGATCTACGGGTGATCGAGGCCGCAACTCTCTTCAAGGTCAGAAAAGGACATTCCCGGGAGTTCATACCCCCCGGTCGTGAGCTGGAGTGTAAAGTGAGTCACTCCCAAAACCCCCACCCAGCGCTACTCACAATAACAGAATACGCACGTCTGGAGGAATGGACTCCTGAAACTCTGGAAACCCACCAAGTAATTGGTCCCCAAATATACACTGATGGCAGCAAGATAGAGGGAAAAGTTGGAGCTGCCCTTACTTGGTGGGAAAACGGAAAA
Organism: Leucania comma; assembly: GCA_958295575.1. Classification (NCBI taxonomy): domain Eukaryota; kingdom Metazoa; phylum Arthropoda; class Insecta; order Lepidoptera; family Noctuidae; genus Leucania; species Leucania comma. Next base: position 37,118,305 of record OY282461.1, on the reverse strand, counting down.
GAGTCCGAATTTAGAACTTTTGGCCTTGAGTCCCACAACACGGTCTTCCAATCAGAAATGTACGCTCTCTTCCGAGCTGTCAGGATGGCAAGAGAATCTAGGGCGGCCTCCGTAAACATTTTAAGTGACTCTAGATCGTCACTTGATTTGCTGCGGAGCCCGTCTGTCACTCACCACTTGGCACTCCAAATAAAAAAATACATTCGCGAGATCAGAGAGGAGGATAGAGATGTGAGGTTCTTTTGGCTTAAGGCCCACGTGGGAACCGCCGGCAATGAAAGAGCGGACGAGCTGGCGAAGGAGGCAGCACTGACCAAGGTATCCACAGATTACAACAAGGTACCCATATCGTTCGTGAGAAAGATGATACGGGAGGGGACTATAAAGAAGTGGCAAGCGCGATACGAATCCTCAAGTACAGGAGCGGTTACAAAAGTGTTTTTCCCAGACGTCCTTGTGGCGAAAAGGACACTCAGAGACTTAGCTCTCTCACCGGTTCATGTACAAATCCTAACAGGACATGGAGGGTTCTCAGCGTATCTCCATCGCTTTCATCTCAAAGATAGCCCTTCGTGCGTGTGTGACCCCGATCGCGAGGAAACAGTGTGGCATCTGCTTTTCGAATGCCCGAGGTTTAGTCATGACAGAATGGAGCTGGAAGTAAAGATTCAAATCCAGCTGAGCCAGTCCACGGTTCACACCATTATGGCAAGACCGGCCACCAGAACACCATTTTTGGCATTCGCGAGCAAAGTCGCCATCGTCGCCGCAGGGGCAAACAAGACGGACGCTACCTTTCGAAGTCGAAACCGACCACCATCTGCTCGAATAGTCACTTCCACACAGACAACCACTGCAACCACCACACAAACAGTAACGATGCAAAACACACCACAAACATCACTCACACAAGTAACACAGGCAACTCGCGTAAACATCATCCAAGAAGCAGTCCCAGCGGTAACAGCAGATACTCGACTGCAACCGGCCCCTAGCACCATGTCCATAACACAATTACTGGCGTGTGGAGGAAACGGATCGCCAGGCGTCAGACTGCGAGGTGTCGCACTGTTTATGAACAGGGAAGAGGAAAAGTTAGGCATAAGTTTCTGCATAGGCTCAAGCCGACCTAAAGCCCGTATTCCCATATCTCCAGGCCTTGCCGCCTTGATCAATGGAAACACTTCCAAAAATACCATAAAAGGCAGTAAATATGCTGCACTGCCTCAAGTTGAAGTGGCTACGCACCAATGCCGTCTAATGCGGTCGAAAAAAAAGACGATCGTATTATTAGAGTGGAGAGAGGAGACTCCCTTCGCTCAGGCAAGCGTGCTGCTTGAAAAGATCAGGGAGGCAGGAGAATGCGCGGCGGTTACGGCCCGTACCATAAGTGTTGATGCGATGATGGTCGGAGGAGAGAGAGGAAACGTCGCAGACCGCTATGGCTGTTTAAAAGCATCAGAACATCACGAGCTTGTCGTCTATGAGGACAGAGGAGAATCTCTAAGTTTCCTTAAAGCCCCAAGACACCTAACAGCCATCGCGACGACCTCCGTAACAAGCCCGACCATCCAAAGCGGTTCAGAAAGGGCTCAGCAGAAGGCGGCCGCCGACAAAGCTGCAAAGGAGCAGAATAAAACAACTAGCCCGGAGTATCGGGCCAAATCGAGGAGTCGCTTAAAAGCCATTGGCACTTTCCTCAGTGCACTGCTTCCAAGTACAAGCCGCGCATCACCATCGCAAAAGCAAGAAACGGCAGTGGAGAGATTTTTCAGAAGGAAGGAAAAAGAATCAACACCACAGAAGCCTACACCAACTAGAGCCGACAAAGGGCATGTCAGCCCGCCGACCCTCGCAGTAAACTCAGGCACTATAGATCACATAAAAAGTGCCTTCCTCGAGTACGTTGCAATCGTGAGAGCGACCATAGAGGTCAATCTTATGACATGCAAGAAAATCTATCTGACCTTCCAAAGAGAAAATGAGGGACTATTGAAGGTACTGCTCGAGGAGGCAGAGGCAGCGGTGTACGACAACGCTAATTCTCTTGTCATTAAAGGAGAAATGGTGGGGTCGTACATGGCAGCCTACAGCGCGAAATGTGGTTTTGTTGTCTTGGACGTGGAGGAAACGGAGCGCACAGGCAAGAAAACTTTTAAAACTCCGGAAGACGACCCGATAGTGGTTACCGCCAAATGTACCAAAGTCATGCTAGACAATAAGATTCTGGAAATGGCACAGTCCATTACGAGAACTTCGGACACGTCAGTATCGCAGGAAAGTTGGGCGATACCCATTATCAGGTGGATAAATGGAGTACCGGGCTGCGGCAAAACAACCTGGGTGGTAAAGCACTTTGACGAGGAGAAGGACGTCGTAGCCACCACGACAACTGAAGCTGCCAAAGATCTAAGAGAAAAGCTTTCGCACCGCTTAGGAGACCGAGTAAAATCGAAGGTGCGCACTATGGCCTCAATCTTAGTCAACGGGTTCAAGAACCACGAGAAATGCTACCGTCTTACGGTAGATGAGGCTCTTATGAACCACTTTGGGGCCATAGTTATGGCAGTAAAGTTGTCTGGAGCAAGCGAGCTTGTCCTCGTCGGAGACATAAACCAGCTTCCATTTTTGGACAGAGAAAACCTATTCGAACTAAGGTATACCCGTCCAAACCTGGTGACTGGCATCACCCAGGAGCTACTTTGCACACATCGCAACCCAATGGATGTGGCGTTCACGCTGGGTGAGATATACTCTGGTATATACTCTTCCAAGTCATCGCTGTCGCGGGTTCACTCTCTGCAAGTGAAAAGTTACACAGGAGCGCAAATTTCGGGCACCACCCGAAACACTCTGTTCCTGGTTCATACACAGGAAGAGAAATCTTCTCTTATCAGCCAGGGATACGGGACCGGCGAAGGGTCGCGTATTTTAACTATACACGAAGCTCAGGGGTTGACCTACGACAGTGTCATCATCATTAACACAAAATCCAGGAAGCTCAAAATTCACGACAGTATCTCCCATGCAGTGGTGGCGGTGTCGAGACATACTGTCAGCTGTGTCTATTACTCCGACGACGCCGATGACGCAACGGGCCGCTTTGCAAAGAGAGCGATGAATGCGTCGACTAAAATGGTCGTCGATTATAACTTAAAGACGGCCATGCAGCATCGAGACTCTGCCGTTGTAGATGCTCTACTGGGGCTAGCGAAATCCTTGGTCAGAAAACCCCAATAAAAACTTAAAACAAAACCCCTTTCCAAATCCCATTCACACCACATTCATTCATTCCTATCCACACCAGAACCATAACCCAGCCTGTAGACCCTGAAATATAAATAGAAATGTGAGACTTCATGGCAGCGCGAGTCCGGCAAACTCACGTAAACGTTCCGCCGATGGTGGCGCTGCTCGTCTGGTCGCAGAGTTCCCTAAGATATGGTTGAGCTAAACGATGCAGATGCGTTCGTCATGTCCGTGAACGGATGCCGTCGATCGGAACTGGTCGGTTCGCACTGCCATGAGGTCCTAGTCATAAGTCATTAGTCTGTAAGATACAGTATAGTATATTTTAAATAGCTATATAAACTTGTAATGCCTGTGTAAATGATAATTAAAAAAAAAAAAAAAAAAAAAAAATTACAAAACAATATATAAAAGAAAAAAAAAGAGAAAAAAAAAAAAAATATATACATATATATTATAATAATATGAATATGCATGATTAAATATAAGGATGGACTCACCTAGACTTAAGCTACTAATTTAAGCAAGTAACTGAGAAAATTAACAAAATGAAATGTCTGCACTTAGAAATAGGTCTTGTATTCTTGTACGGAAATGTTTTTATGGGTAGATATAAGAAATTTAACAAAAAATGATGTAAATAATAATAATAATACTTTATTAAAAGTAAAGCAAATGTGTGTCCGACACAGGAGCACCGCAACTGCAATAAATTAAATCACTGTACTCAAATAAAACTAATGTACCAAACAAAAGCGTGGACTACCATGTCTACGGTATAATGTTACCACAAAAAAAAAAAAAAAAAAAAAAAACCTAACCTAACCTAACCTAACCTAACCTAACCTAACCTAACCTAACCTAACCTAACCTAACCTAACCTAACCTAACCTAACCTAACCTAACCTAACCTAACCTAACCTAACCTAACCTAACCTAACCTAACCTAACCTAACCTAACCTAACCTAACCTAACCTAACCTAACCTAACCTAACCAGAGTCCGCGGTTTCCCCCCGCGACGATAACACGTGCCAAACGCTGTTCCGCGCTCAAAAAATCAAGAAAAATCAGTGAAAGTGGTATTTTTCAACCGAATTACATCGTGTTTACCATTAAATTGTGTGAAAAAATGCGGACCATCTTTCTGTGATATTTTCAAAATCGTGAGTGCCTTTGAAAAAGTGAAAAACGCTTAAAAGTGAAAAATCGGAAAAAATTTAAACTTCAAATTGAAACGCTGCGAAAAGTAGAGCGACGACACCATCATTTTTTGATCTTTGACGACGTGTTTTGTTGACGCCCAATCATTGGAGCTGCCACTTGATTTTTCCGAGCCACGCGCTCGGAGGAAAGTGCGAAAAACCTCATACCACGTGGCCACGTGCAACACGTTCCAGTCAGGTGCGGCGTACATCATCAAGTGACTTCGAGACAGGACGTCGTGCTTGTCATTGTGGAGTTTCGAGCATCGAAAAAGGTTAGGTGGTTGCGTAGATATTGAATTTTGAAAAAAGTTAAAGTTTTCAAAAAATCGTAACTAATTAATTGTCGCGATAACCCCTCTTTTTTAGTTTGTTATTTGAAGGGCCTTAATAAAACCTACATTATTGCAAAATTTCAGATTTTAATCATTGATAGTTTTTGAGTTGGAATTTTTTGAAAATTACGGGCTGACCAGAGGGGAATCAATTAGGGGTAATATATTTCCGCAACCACTCTCTAAAAATAGCTGTTATTTAGAATTATCATAAGTAGTAACGTTCATAAATTTTGTATTTGTTATTTTCATGTAGGCACTGTTTTTAGTTAAAATTAGGGGTTTTTTGACTACGATAAATCGGGGGTGGGTTTTTCAAGGCAAAATTTTCAAGATTTAGACTGGGCTCATCAAGCCCAATCTAAGGAGCCCAAACTCGGGTAATTTTGGCCAACCAGGGCCAATTTTGTACAAACGGTCTCCATTTTGCCCGCCATCTTGAAAAACTTACTCACGATATAACTCCGGACTCGGTGGTCGTAGAGGGCTACCGTTTTCACAGTTATAATTAGGAAGACAATTTGCGTCCCGTGCACGTGGTTTTTGGGGTTTTGGCGCTGGTAGTTTTCGACACCCTAAAAGTCACGTTGCGCACTAGGTGGTGTGAAGACAAGCCAAATAAGCCCAAGCACGGACGTTTTACGGCCATTGGAACGGAAGTTAGCTCGGGTTTTAGGCTGACTTTGACAGTACTCGAACTGTCAAACGATAGTTTGGACCCGGATAGCTCCTGAACCGGGGGTCCTGGAACGCTCGGGTCTTCTTTGGGGACGTTGGTTGGTCTTATTCTTTCTGTTTAGCATCCTTTCAGGAGTTGTTTGGTCCTGAAATTTTTCAGCCTGAAAACTGAACGGAACGATAGATAGCGTCGAGCCCAGTCAGGGGAGCCCAAGCACGGTGGTGTTTGGGCTGAGGGTTTTGAAGAAAATTGAAGGTGACTAGATTCCAGGCGCCATCTTTATTGGTGACTTGAATTTCGAGTGGCTGTATCTCTGGAGCCCTCAGTGCTGGGTACGCCGTGTTTGGGTTCATCTGAAAGAGCTCAAAGAGTCCCATTCTTTGGTCTGTAAAGATCGACTCTACATAGAGTCAACACTTTTTTTATTTTTTATTATTTCTTGTTTTTTAAATTCTTTTTAAGATTAATTTATGTGAAACGACTCTAAGGGCTTCTCGACACCAATTATTGTTTAAAAACATTAGTTATTAAGACAAATGATAGAGCAAGACTCTATAAGGGCTCAATATTTCTTTGCTTGCGATAATTGGAACTTCATCAGGACTGCGTCAATCATCTATCAAGCGCATTGGACTCACTGACATTGCTCTGAATTTTTGAGCTGTGCTAATAGAAATTCTCGGTTGGTTGACAGTAAAGGTGGTACTTTTACAAGCATCACTTGACCGATAATTAATCAATTATCGCTATTTTGTTTATTTATCTATATATTTACTAATCCCCCCTTTACAGGGATCTAGTATTAATCATTTTGACCAGCGCTTTTGAGATTTTGTGTATTTTAGCGTTGAGTTTCCACAATGTTTGGTATCAGGACTCCGGTTGTGAAAAAGACAAAGGACGGCGAAGAGAGTTTGGAAACGGGAAGGTCCCACACAGCACAGAGGGGCCCGTCAGTGAGACGCAGCATTGGGGAGTGGGAGGTTGACAGACCCAAAGCACCACAGTCTCTCAAGACACCAACCCCTCCAAAGAAGCCCCCCACGATTACCCCGCCCAAACTCAAATCCAAAGCGGTACTTTCGCAGGAAGCGAAGATTAACTTGCAGAATTTGTCACAAGAAACCGGATCTACCTCACCAGTTGATTCACAACCAATTCGATATCAAAACAGAACCTCAGAAGCAAAGGCATGCCTCACAAAGGCCAAAATTCAGCTGATTAGTTCTCGCAATCTTAAGAAGGAGATAAAGGATGAGATTTCCAAAGCAGTGGAGAGACTATACCAGCTGGTCAAAGAATCTGAGTTGGAAAAAACATCCGAGGAAAGTGGAAAGTCAAATAAAGAGCCACGAAGTGGAGAGGAAGCCGAGAAAGAATTGAAAACAGAGAAGGCCTGGCTAAAAAGAGAACTTATTGATAAGATAACAGACCACAGTAATCAGATAGAGAAGAACAGGATAGAAATGGAACGGTTGAGAGAAGTAATGGAAAGGAAACAGACAGAAACAGAAGCACACGTGACCTACGCGAGTGTAGCAGCTGGCCCTTCTGGAAGGGCACTCTTGGAGCATGCAGCTATGCACTCGGTAGTAATCACGTCTGCTGATAAAACTGAAACAGGTGACCAAGTTATGGAAAAGATTAGGAAGGTAGTGAACGCGAGGGACGAGGGGTTTCAAATTGATAAAATACGTAAGGCAAGAGATCATAAAATAATCCTCGGATGTAAGACAAAGACCGAAGTAGACAGAGTTAGAAATAAAATTTGCAGAGATGGAGCGAACCTTAGAGTGGAGGAGATTAAAAATAAAGATCCTCTAGTTATTATTAAGAATGTTAACGCATATAATACCGAAGATGACATCTTAAAGGCGCTCCGCACTCAAAATAAAAACCTGTTGAAAAATGTAAAAGAGGAAGATTACAGAGCGGCAATTAGGTACAAAAAGAAGGCACGGAATCCCCATCAACAACATGTGGTGCTTAGCGTGTCCCCGCAAGTCTGGAACATTCTAACAACTGCAATTTGTATCCACATCGATATACAGAGGTTGAGGGCAGAAGATCAGTCGCCGCTAATCCAGTGCTCACGATGTCTGGGTTATGGACACAGCAAGAAAAACTGCATTGAAGAGGAGGACAGATGTGCCCACTGCGGGGGCCCGCACCTGCGAATGGAATGTGCTGAATACCTAGCAGCAGCCGCACCAACATGCAACAACTGCCTGAAAGCCAAAATGGATCACGTAGAGCATAACGCCTTCAGCCCCGATTGCCCTGTACGACGAAAGTGGGAAACCCTAGCAAGGTCCACTGTAGCCTATTGCTGAAGTTGATACGGGCAACAACCAAAACAGCGAAGTAACAGAACCAGAAGGATATCAGTATCGCGCAATACAGGCGAATCTGCAGAGGTGCAAACATGCAACAGATGAGTTAATGATGGAGGCGGTGAAGAGGAAGGTTGCGTTTGCATTGCTGCAGGAACCGTATACCGGTGCCAGCAGAAAAATGAAGTCCTACCAAGGCGCTCGGATATTGCAATGTGAGGGAAGTACGGACAAAACTACTAAGTCCGCCATTGTGGTATTCGATGACAAAATTGACATAACCCAGTGCCCTGTGCTGACAACAGAAAACATCACAGTGGCGCGATTGAGAACTGAGGCCTGGGAAATTATAGTCGTTTCGATGTACTTGGAAGGGGATGGACAAATAGAGTTGGATATAACAAATATCCAAAAAACGGTACGGGAAGCCGGAAACAAGCGCGTGATACTGGGTGGGGATGTGAACGCCTGGAACATATGGTGGGGAAGTAGGGAAACGAATAGGAGAGGAGAAGAGCTGGCGGGAGCATTGGACGAATTAGGACTTCACATTCTTAACCGGGGATCCCAGCCCACATACGACTACCACAGAGGAGGTAGAAGATATACAAGCTGCGTGGACATTACGGTATGTACAGGAGATATGCTTGGGAAAATTGCAAACTGGAGGCTAGACGGAGACTTAACAGTGTCGGATCACAGAGCAATTCTGTTCGAGGTCAACCTGGAAAGATCCACAGGGATAGACATAAAAAGAACCACTAGGAAGTACAACACGAGAAAGGCAAACTGGACAGAATTTAGAAAATATATAACACAAAACTGGCAAAGAAGTAATCTAAATTTAGAAGTAATAGCAGAAATAGAAACAACAGAAGAACTAGAATGTAAAATAGTAGAATATACCAAAATCATGGAAGAAGCATGTGAACACAGTATACCAAAAACTAAACACAAACAGAGAGTAAATTTGCCTTGGTGGACAGAAGAACTGACAAAAAAGAAGAAAGAGCTCAAAACACTGAAAAGACGTATAGCAAATGCCGCACAAATTCGTAGAGATATGGTCGTACAAGCATATCTTCAAGCGAAAGAAGAGTACCTGCAGCTCGCGGAAAAGTCCAGAACAGCAAGCTGGAAAGAGTTCTGTGGAAAACAAGATAGGGAAAGTATGTGGGACGGAATTTACAGGGTGATAGGACGCACAACAACTAGGCAGGAGGACATTCCCCTAGTACACAATGGCAGAGTCCTGGAAGGCAAAGAGTCAGCCAAAGCTCTGTCAGAAACCTTCTACCCCGAAGATGAGGCTCTGGCGGATAGTGTAGCTCATAAATTAGTGAGGGAAAAGGCGGATACAGTGAATGACGCCATAGAAGGTGAGTCATCTGACCCTCCATTCACTGTAGAAGAACTCAAGTGGGCTACAAACAGCTTCAACCCCAAGAAGGCTCCAGGATTGGACGGGCTTACGGCGGACATTTGCAGAGCGGCCATCAGCTGGAACCCGGAACTATTCTTGGCGCTACTTAACAAGTGTTTAAGTCTTTCTTTCTTCCCCGCGGTATGGAAAGAAGCAGTGGTAGTGATTCTGCGCAAACCCGGGAAAGATGATTATTCCAAACCCAAATCTTACCGGCCTATTGGACTACTGCCGGTTTTAGGAAAGATTTGGGAGAAGATGTTGATACGGCGAGTCAGGTGGCATACCATCAAGCATATGAGCGCTAGGCAGTACGGGTTCACACCGCAGCGCAGCACCGAAGACTCCCTCTATGACCTTATGAAACATATTCGAACAAAACTAAAAGAACGTAAGATAATAGTCGTCATATCATTGGACATAGAGGGAGCCTTCGATAGCGCTTGGTGGCCCGCCATAAGATGTAGACTGGCAGAAACCAAATGCCCCAAAAATATCCGTAGAGTTTTGGATAGTTACCTGTCGAACCGAAAAGTCCGGGTTAGGTATGCAGGAGCAGAATTTTCGAAGATAACTACCAAGGGATGCGTCCAGGGTTCCATAGGGGGACCCACATTTTGGAACATGGTGCTGGACCCGCTCCTTAAGGACTTACAAGGGAGAGGTGATTACTGCCAAGCATTTGCTGACGACGTTGTGTTGGTTTTCTCCGGCGAGACTTCACTTGAGGTCCAGACACAGGCTAATGCGGCCCTCAGCCATGTCCAGGAGTGGGGTGAAGTGAATAAGCTTAAGTTCGCACCTCAGAAAACAAAGGCAATGGTTATTACAAACAAGCTTAAGCACGACACACCGCTTTTGAGCGTGGGGGGGGTCGACTTGGCCATGTCAAACGAAATAAAAATACTTGGACTGACCATAGATAACAAACTGACGTTTAACACACACGTGGTAAACGTTTGCCGTAAGGCAATAAACGTATACAAGCAATTGGCAAAGGCGGCCAAGGTGGAGTGGGGGATCTCGCCGGAGATAATCAGAACAATATACGTGGCAGTGGTGGAGCCTATAATAATGTATGCAGCAAGTGCCTGGGCCCCAGCAGCGGAGAAAATAGGTACGAGAAAGCACTTAAATGAGGTTCAACGCGGGTTTGTACAAAAAATGATAAAGTCGTATAGGACAACCTCACTAAACGCGGCATTACTACTCTCAGGGATGCTTCCATTGGATCTTAGGATCAAAGAAGCAGCCTTGCTTTATGAAATAAAGAAAGGATACTCGTCGAGAGTGGTTGGCGATAGGAGAGTGGAAAAACCGGTACCCTATACACACACACCACATCCAGCGGCCTATAAGACTATCGACTTTAAACTGGTTATGGACGGTGCAGAGCTGGCCCAGCAAGAGGAAGCTAATTTTAAAATTTACACGGATGGTAGCAAAATCGATGGCAAAGTCGGTGCGGCAATATCCTTATGGGATGATGCTGCTGAAATTAAGAACAAAAAACTCAAGCTGGGACAATTCTGTACCGTTTACCAAGCGGAGCTACTGGCGCTGGTGAAGGCTACCGAAATGGTGATGGGAAGATCCGGTGGAAGCTTTAATGTATACAGTGACTCTAGGTCAGCTCTTGAGGCAGTAACACGCGGAGTTTCCCTCCATCCCCTGGTTTTTGCAATAAGGCAAAACATCCTGAAAATAATAGAACAGGACAAAATAATTAGATTATTTTGGATAAAGGCACACGTGGGGCTGGAGGGAAATGAAAGAGCTGACGAACTGGCAAAGGAGGCAGCTGTTGGGTTGAAGACCAAGCCGGATTATGACAGATCCCCGGTATCCTTCATCAAGCGACAGATCCGTGAAGACACGCTGGAGCAATGGCAGCTCAGGTACACTACAGGAACCACCGCCTCAACGACTAAAATGTTTTTTCCAGATGCCCTAAAGGCTTATAGATTAATTAAAAAGTTGCCGCTTAATCCGCTTCTGATACAAGTACTAACGGGGCACGGCGGATTCTCCGAGTACTTGAATAGGTTCAAGCGCAAGGAGAGTCCGACGTGTCCCTGTGACACAGGCAAGGACGAAAATGTAGAGCATATGTTAGTGGAGTGCCCAATTTATGCAAGTCTAAGGCTTAACCTTGAGATGAAAATAAATAAAAACCTACAAAAAGACAACTTGGCAGAAATAATAGGAAGCAAAGATCTAAGGGGTGATTTTATACAATTTTGCGAAGAAATAGCCAAAAAAGTAATTGCGCGAAATAAAACGTAGCACATAAAGGTGTAACTAGTTATATAATGTAATATATAAATATAGTTAACCAACTTTGTTGTATGTAAAAAAAAAAAAAAAAAAAAAAAAAAAAAAAAAAAAAAAAAAAAAAAATGTATAGTATGGCAACCTAGTGTATTAAGAAATAAATATTGCAATAAGAATGTAAAATAGGATATGTAGTATGTAAGCATAAAATATTCATGAAAAAGAGCTAAGGTACGAACAGATTTAATGGTAACTAGAATGTAGTATGTAGAGATAGTTTAAGGATAGGGCTCTCAAATAAACCCGCATTAAGGATTCATCAAGATAGAGCATAGGCACTGGTCTCTCCACGCCAGTGGCAGTATAGGATGAGCAGGTGTGGTTTTTAGCCGGTAAGAGTCCGGCACTGCCCCGACTGTGCCATTCGTGAGATAGTCGGTTTAAAAAAAAAAAAAAAAAAAAAAAAAAACCTAACCTAACCTAACCTAACCTAACCTAACCTAACCTAACCTAACCACCTTGGCGATTCGCGCAATCTGAGGGCAGATCTGAAGGCCGGGATCACCCAATCGGTGGAACGGCTGTATCAGCTGGTAAAGGAGGAGGCGGCGGCTGCTGAACAAGAGAGGGGGTCTGAGCTGGCGAGGGACGAGGCTATTAAGCCAGTGTCTCTGCTAGAAGCTACCAAGAGCATTCCGGAGGTCGACTCGTTGCTCGCTTCACTAGCGGAGCATAGCGCGCTGGTGAAGGAGAGCAGCGAGAAGATGGAGAAGCTGCACCGAGCGATGGAGAGACAGGGGGAACTGTTGGAGAAGACGGCCACCTATGCGAGTGTAGCAGCGGGTCAACCGAAAAGGCAGACCCCAGGAAGGACCGCGCTGCACTCGATAGTTGTGACGTCCAAGGATGAAGGGGATTCAGGAGAGGAAATAATGAATAAAATTAGAGAGGCAGTAAAAGCCAAGGAGGGGGGAATCGAAATAGAACGAGTGCGAAAGGCCAGGGACAGGAAGATTGTTATGGGTTGTAGGTCGGAAGAAGACAGGAAAAGAGTAAGAGACAGGATAGAGAAGTCAGGAGACCACCTCGTTGTCGAGGACGTAAAGAACAAGGACCCACTTCTTGTGTTCCGTGGCGTCCTCCGCATACACTCAGATGAGGAACTGCTGGAGGCGCTGCGGAACCAAAACCGGGATGTCTTCCGCGGCCTCGACAACGGGGAGGATCGAATGGCAGTCAAATACAAGAAGAACTCGCGGAACCCCCAGACACAAAATGTGGTCGTCAGCACGTCACCTGCTGTCTGGAACAGGATGCTCGAAAAGGGAAAAGCGCGAATTGATCTCCAGACCGTCTTCGTCGATGACCAGTCGCCACTGGTCCAGTGCACGAGGTGCCTGGGTTACGGGCATAGTCGGCGGCTCTGTAAAGAACCTGCCGACTTATGCAGCCACTGCGGAGGCCCACACCTCAAAGCAGAATGCGACCGGTGGTTGAAGGCAGAAACACCTCAGTGCCCGAACTGTGTCAAGGCGAAGATGGGGAAGACCGACCACAACGCGTTTGACCCTGAGTGTCCTGTTCGAGTCAGGTGGGACAGGCTGGCGCGTGCGTCCGTCGCCTACTGCTAAGGTGGTCCCAGTGAACACACTGCCGCACAAGATACTCCAGGTAAACCTTCAAAGAAAAAAGTTGGCAACCCACGAGCTTATGATTGAGGCCGAGCAGCGCAAAGCCACAGTAGCGCTGATCCAGGAGCCCTACGTGGGCAGCGCGAAAAGGATGGGCGGGACCAGAGGTGTCAGAATCTTTCAGTGCACCGGGAATGGAGATGGGACTGTCAAAGCGGCAATAGCCGTTTTTGACCCACGCATTGCCGTCAGACAGTACCCGGAACTCACCACGAACAATATCGTCGTGGTGGGAATCCAAACCGGTGCATGGAGACTGACTCTGGTCTCGTTCTACTTTGAGCCAGACCAGCCCTTAGGGCCATACCTGGACAGCCTCAGGAAGGTGGAAAGCGAGACCGGCCCGCATAAGCTCATTATGGGAGGGGATGCCAATGCTTGGAGTATCTGGTGGGGCAGCAGTGAGACAAATAGCAGAGGCGACGAGATGCTAGGAGCTCTCGATCAGCTTGGACTGCAGGTACTAAACAGAGGGGAAACTCCAACCTTCGACGTAGTTCGTGGTAACAGGCGTTACACGAGCTGCGTCGACGTCACAGCCTGCACGGCGGATATGCTGACGGTGACCGACGGCTGGCGAGTCGTTGATGACTTGACGGGGTCGGACCACAACGGCATAGAATTCAACGTTTTCCTCCAGAAGTCCTTGGGCATCACGGTTAACCGGACTACCAGGATCTACAACACCAAGAAAGCTGATTGGGCGCGGTTTCGTAAGAAACTGCGTCAAATTATGCCAGTAAGGCTGTTCGAAGATATCGACAGCAAGGTTAAACTAGACCTGGTAGTCGAGGGACTTACGACGGCAGTGCAAGACGCCTGTGCATGCGTGATGCCCAAAAAGAAGAACATGGAGAAGTTGAACGTGCCGTGGTGGTCCGATGAACTCGCCAGTCTGAAGAGGCAAGTGGTCACCAAAAAGCGGAGGATTCGCTGTGCAGCGCCAGTTCGTAGACCAAAGGTTGTCGAGGAGTACCTGAAACAGAAGGAAGAGTACGAGCGTGCAGTAGTCCAGGCTAAGATCGAGAGCTGGAAGGGGTTCTGCGAGAAGCAAGACAGAGAAGGCCTGTGGGAAGGCATATACCGGGTGATCCGTAGAACGGAGAAGAGGGAGGAGGATTTGCCGATGGTGAGGGATGGCAGGACCCTAGACCCGGAGGCCTCGGCGAGGTATCTGGCACAGACGTTCTACCCAGAGGACCGTTCGGAGGGGGATAACGAGGAGCACAGAAGGGTGCGGCAACGAGCTGAGGAGGTGAACGGGGGGAACGAAGATGTATCTTTGGACCCTCCCTTCACACTCGACGAGCTGGAGCGAGCTGTCTCCTCGTTCAACCCCAAAAAAGCCCCCGGTTCCGACGGTCTGACGGCGGACATATGGGACCACGCGATCCGTCAAGACCCAGAACTTGTTCTGCACTTGGTGAACAAGTGCCTGGCGCATGGATACTTTCCACGGTCCTGGAAAGAGGCAACTGTCGTCGTGCTCCGCAAGCCCGCGAAGGATGACTACACCACCCCAAAATCGTACAGGCCGATTGGGCTTTTGCCTGTCCTCGGCAAGATTTTCGAAAAGCTGCTTGTGACCCGACTCAAGTTTCATCTTCTACCCAGGATGAGTACTCGCCAGTACGGCTTCATGCCCCAGCGAAGCACCGAGGACTCCCTTTATACTCTGATGGGACACATTCGTGGCAAACTTAATGCAAAAAGACTTGTCACGGTTGTGTCCTTGGATATAGAGGGAGCCTTCGATAGCGCCTGGTGGCCGGCTATACGAGTCCGTCTGGCTGAGGAAAAGTGTCCTGTGAACTTGAGACGGGTCATAGACAGCTACTTGTCCGAGAGGGTGGTGAAGGTCAGGTACGCGGGAGTGGAGCATGAATCCAGGACCGAGAAGGGATGCGTCCAGGGGTCTATCGGTGGTCCCATATTTTGGAACCTTGTGCTGGATCCTCTGATGAAGGGTCTAGAGTCGATAGGGGTCTATTGCCAGGCGTTTGCGGACGATATTGTCCTTGTGTTCGATGGAGAGACTGCACTTGAAGTCCAACGGGATGCCAATGTCGCCCTTGAGTACGTGCGAGCGTGGGGTGTCACGAATAAGCTTCGGTTTGCGCCGCATAAGACCAAAGCAATGCTGGTCACGCGCAAACTGAAGCATGACACCCCATGTCTCAGGATGGGCGGGGTAGACATTGGCATGTCGGACGAAATCAAGCTGCTCGGTCTCACCATCGACCACAAGTTGACATTTAACACCCACGTCGCAAACGTCTGTTCCCGAGCCATCGGCATCTACAAGCAGCTGTCGCGGGCAGCTAGGGTCAGTTGGGGTCTCCATCCAGATGTAATCCGCTGTATTTATACAGCTGCAGTGGAGCCCATCATCTTGTACGCAGCGAGCGCGTGGTCGCCGGCTGCAAAGAAAGTCGGGGTGCAGAAGAAGCTGAACGCCGTCCAGAGGAGCTTCGCGCAGAAGCTGTGCCGAGCCTACCGCACGGTCTCCCTAAACTCAGCACTGGTGCTGGCTGGGATACTCCCTCTTGATCTCCGCATTCAGGAGGCAGCCTCGCTCTACGAGGCCAAGAGAGGTGTGCCCCATCCAGCGCTAGGAGACCGGGAGATCGAGCGAGTGGTGTCGGCGCTGCAGATGCCACATCCGGCTGAGCAGAGGGCTATTGCACTGCGACGCCTGGTAGACGAGGAACAGTATAACGAGCACCGCAATTATGCGGTGCGTATTTTCACAGACGGCAGCAAGATTGAGGGCAAAGTCGGTGCCGCACTGTCAGTATGGACTGGCGACGCGGAGACGAAGGCCCTCAAGCTTGCTCTGCCGTCTTATAGTACCGTCTACCAGGCAGAGCTCCTCGCCCTCTGCAAAGCCGCGAAGGAAGCCCTCCGAAGAACCGAGACGGCGTTCGCTATCTATAGCGACTCCATGGCAGCTCTCCAAGCAGTCGTGAACCCCGAAGCCCTCCACGCCCTTGCAGTGGAAGCAAGGGACGCCATCCGCCGCAGCAACGCCCAGAACAAGAGCGTCTCCTTGTTCTGGGTCAAAGCTCACGCGGGGCTGGAGGGTAACGAGAGAGCCGACTTGCTCGCAAAGGAGGCTGCCCTGAAGTCGAAGCGGCAACCCGACTACGACAAATGTCCGGTTTCATTCGTCAAACGTATGATCCGATTGGAGACGTTGGGCGAATGGAACCGGAGATATTGTGAAGGAGAAACGGCGGCCACGACAAAGATGTTTTTCCCTTGTGCGATCGCTGCGTACAGGACGGTGAGGAAGATGGAGATCACCAAGGAACTGACTCAAGCCCTAACAGGACACGGCGGGTTCTCCGAATACCTGACGCGCTTCAAGTGTAAGGAGAGCCCGGCGTGCGCCTGTGACCCCGACACACAGGAGACAATCCTCCATCTCCTTGCGGATTGCCCGGTGTATGCCACCCACAGGCACGAGCTAGAAACAAGGATTGACATGAGAGTAAAGAAGGAAAACCTGAGTCTTATTACAGAAGACAGAAAAATGCGACCGGATTTCATAGATTTTGTCACAAATGTCGTGAAATCCGTGAACAGAAGGAACAAATGACAGATTTAACAAGAATACCTCATTTATTTACTTATTTATTATTAAAATTGAATTATAATTAAAACATATACAAGAATTTTATTATTACTATTTAATATAATCATATTTTACTTATATTATAGAATTATAAGATAGAAAAATTCAAATGCAGTAATTAAAGGACCTACAGCCCATTAAAAATAACCCTGCGAAACTTGACGGCAGGGGACCTTTCGCATGGCAGGAGTGGTTTTTAGCCGGTAGGAGTCCGGCACTACCCGGTCTGCCCTCATTGTGGGGCAGCCTGGGTGTCCATGATGGATTTCCCACTCCTGCCACTTTTAAAAAAAAAAAAAAAAAAAAAAAAAACCTAACCTAACCTAACCTAACCTAACCTAACCTAACCTAACCTAACCTAACCTAACCTAACCTAACCTAACCTAACCTAACCTAACCTAACCTAACCCCAATAACTTTGTCTCCTGGAGACCGATTTTGACACGGTTTTCGGCGTAATTGACGTTAAATAGGCTAGTACCTATTATCCGTACGGTGAAAATTCATTTTTCGCGACATTGATTTTCTTCCCTGGAACTTGTGAAATTTTCATCAAAATTCGAAATTTAAATATTTTTTATCTCTAAATCTATTCATTATTTGGACTTAATTTTTTCGGCAGCATACTTATATCATCTGAACCTATATTCTGGCGAGCGTTTTCGCGAACCCGAATTTAGGTTCCCTTTCAAAATTTACATTTTTCGACCAAAAAACAGGTTTTTCTTCGAAAACCCAAAATTTTTCTTCGGCAAAAAATCTAGTTTCTGCATAGTTCGCTAGGGCTCGCCGAGACGCGTCTAACGACACCTCGCACGCGAGTCTAGCTCACAGAAAAAATTGCCCGCCCACCCACCCTCTATATATAGGAAAGGGTGGAACAATATATTTGAAAAAATTTCAGAAACTTTTTATATTATATTATTACTTACTTGGTCCCGGGAACGATATTAATCAATAATTTTATGCACTACATTATTTTACAACTGACGCTATATATATTATTTTAACTATTGACACCTCTTTAGAGGAAATATATTTTTTACTATATTAAGGACATACTGATCCCCCCTTTACAGGGACCGGTATATTATAAATATACTTATTTTAAATTATCGAATTATTATTGTTTTTATTTTGATTTTTAAAATATTTTATCTCCCTCCCCATCATCATGTTCCTCTCCAGGACCCCTGCCAAAAAGACCACCACGGGTCCCCAAGTCTCTCCATCGAATCCAGCACTCTCCGTCACCTTCGACAAGGAGCTCTCCCCTCCCAAGGCTTCAACTCGGGCCTCTAGTGTGAGGCGAAGCATTGGCGAGTGGGAAAACGGTAAGATGGCAGAATCTCAGCCCCTTCCGTCAGCCGCCGCGTGCTCACCCAAAAGGGCAGCCCCGATCGTGGTGACTACCCAGAAGTCCACACGGCGCGCTGCTTCACAGCCGACCAGCAAGACTGCAGCGCGCCGAACTTCAACTGAGACGCTGGGAGCGTTACCTGGGTTAAACCAGCTGTTACTGAGCAAACCTACCGATCGGGTGACCGAGGCTCGCAACTGCCTTCTGCGCGCGAAATCGCACCTTGGCGATTCGCGCAATCTGAGGGCAGACCTGAAAGCCGGGATCACCCAATCGGTGGAACGGCTGTATCAGCTGGTAAAGGAAGAGGCGGCTGCTGCTGAAAAAGAGAGGGGGGCTGAGCTGGTGGAGGACGAGGCCATTAAGCCAATACCTCCGCCAGAAGCAACCAGGAGCATTCCGGAGGTCGACTCGCTGCTCGCTTCACTAGCGGAGCATAGCGCACTGGTGAAGGAGAGCGGCGAGAAGATGGAGAGTCTGCGGCGGGCGATGGAGAGACAGGGGGAACTGTTGGAGAAGACGTCCACCTACGCGAGTGTAGCAGCGGGTCCACCGAAAAGGCAGACCCCAGGAAGGACCGCACTGCACTCCGTAGTTGTGACGTCCAAAGACGAAGGAGTGACAGGAGAGGAAGTCTTGGAGAGAATAAGAGAGGCAGTCAAAGCCAAGGATGGGGGAGTGGAAATCGAACGTGTGCGAAGGGCCAAAGACCGAAAGATTGTCATGGGGTGTAGGTCGGTCGAGGAACGCAGACGTCTGCGAGAGAGATTGGAGAAGGCAGGAGACCACCTCACTGTCGAGGACGTGAAAAACAAAGACCCGCTGCTGGTCTTTCGCGGCGTCCTCCGCATTCACTCTGATGAGGAAGTGCTGGAGGCGCTACGCAATCAGAACAGGGATGTTTTTCGCGGCCTCGACAATGAGGAGGACCGACTCATAGTCAAATATAAAAAGAACTCCAGAAACCCTCAAACCCAGAACGTGATAGTCAGTACGTCCCCGACTATCTACAGCAGGATGCTCGAAAAGGGAAGAGCGCGTATTGATCTTCAGACCGTCTTCGTTGACGACCAGTCGCCACTGGTGCAGTGCACCAGGTGTTTGGGGTACGGGCATAGTCGGCGACTCTGTAAAGAGACCGCCGACTTATGCAGTCATTGTGGAGGCCCACACCTGCGCGCAGAGTGTGCCCAGTGGCTAAAGGCGGATTGCCCAAAATGCCACAACTGTGTCAAGGCGAAGATGGAGAAGACGGACCACAACGCGTTCAGCCCCGAGTGTCCTGTTCGAGTCAGGTGGGACAGACTAGCACGTGCGTCCGTCGCCTACTGCTAAGGTGGTCCCAGTGGACACACTGCCGCACAAAATACTCCAGGTTAATCTTCAAAGGAAGAGACTGGCGACCCATGAGCTTATGATCGAGGCCGAGCAGCGCAAAGCCACCGTAGCGCTGATCCAGGAGCCCTATGTGGGCAACGCTAAAAGGATGAGCGGGACCAGAGGCGTCCGAATCTTTCAGAGCACCGGTCAAGGAGAAGGGACTGTCAAAGCGGCAATAGCCGTTTTTGATCCGCGCATTGCCGTTAGACAGTACCCAGAACTCACCACGAACAACATCGTCGTGGTGGGCATCCAAACTGGTGCCTGGAAATTAACTCTGGTCTCGTTCTACTTCGAGCCAGACCAGCCCTTGGGGCCATACCTGGACAGCCTCAGAAAGGTGGAAAGCGAGACCGGCCCGCATAAGCTCATAATGGGAGGAGACGCCAACGCCTGGAGTGTTTGGTGGGGCAGTAGTGAGACCAATAGCAGAGGCGACGAGATGCTGGGAGCTCTCGACCAGCTTGGGCTGCAAATACTCAACAGAGGGGAAACTCCAACCTTCGACGTAGTTCGTGGTAACAGACGTTACACGAGCTGCGTCGACGTCACAGCCTGCACATCGGATATGCTGACGGTGACCGACGGCTGGCGAGTCGTCGATGATCTGACGGGGTCGGACCACAACGGCATAGAGTTCTTAATACATCTCCAAAAGTCTGCGGGTATCACGGTGCACCGGACTACCAGGCTCTACAACACTAAGAAAGCAAATTGGGGCCAGTTTCGTAAGAAACTGGCCCAAATTATGCAAATTAGCAATATAAATGCGAACCTGCTCGACTCAGTCGACAGCGTGCATAAGCTAGACCTGGTAGTCGAGGAACTCTCGACGGCGGTACAAGACGCCTGTACCAAAGTGATACCCAAAAAGAAGGCAGTGGAGAAACTAACCGTGCCGTGGTGGTCCGATGAACTCGCCAGCCTGAAGAGGCAGGTGGTCACAAAAAAGCGTAGGATCCGATGTGCAGCTCCGATCCGTAGACCAAAGGTTGTTGAGGAGTACCTGAAACAGAAAGAAGAGTATGAACGTGCAGTAGTCCAAGCAAAAGTCGAGAGCTGGAAGGGTTTCTGTGAGAAACAAGACCGAGAAGGCCTGTGGGAAGGAATATACAGGGTGATCCGGAGGACAGAAAAGAGAGAGGAGGACATACCGATGGTGAGGGATGCAAAGACGTTAGACCCCGAGCAGTCAGCGAGGTTCCTAGCCGAAACGTTCTACCCGAAAGACCGTCTGGAGGGGGATAACGAGGAGCACAGGAGGGTGCGGCAACGAGCGGAAGAGGTGAACAGGGGGATCCAAGTTGAACCCTTGGACCCTCCGTTCACTCTCGATGAGCTAAGGCGAGCTGTCTCCTCGTTCAACCCGAAAAAAGCCCCCGGTTCTGACGGTCTGACGGCGGACATATGGGGCCACGCGATTCAGATTGACCCAGACTTAGTTCTGCGCTTGATGAACAAGTGCCTGGCGCATGGACACTTTCCACGGTCCTGGAAAGAGGCAACAGTCGTTGTGCTCCGCAAACCCGCGAAAGAGGACTACACCACTCCGAAATCGTACAGGCCGATTGGGCTTCTGCCTGTACTCGGCAAGATGTACGAGAAGATGCTCGTGGCCCGACTCAAGTTCCATCTGTTGCCCAGGATGAGTACTCGCCAGTACGGCTTCATGCCCCAGCGAAGCACCGAGGACTCCCTCTATACTCTGATGGGGCACATTCGTGGCAGACTCAATGCAAAGAGGCTTGTCACGATTGTGTCCTTGGATATAGAGGGAGCCTTCGATAGCGCCTGGTGGCCGGCTATACGGGTCCGTCTGGCTGAGGAAAAGTGTCCTGTAAACTTGAGACGGGTCATGGACAGTTACTTGACCGAGAGAGTGGTGAAAGTCCGGTACGCGGGAGCGGAGCATAAATCCAGGACCGAGAAGGGATGCGTCCAGGGGTCAATAAGTGGTCCCATATTGTGGAACCTGGTGTTGGACCCGCTGCTAAAAGAGCTAGAACGTAGAGGGGTCTACTGTCAGGCGTTTGCGGATGATGTCGTTCTTGTGTTCGATGGGGAGACGGCACTTGAGGTTCAGAGGGATGCCAATGTCGCCCTTGAATACGTGCGTGCATGGGGTGTCACGAACAAGCTTAAGTTTGCGCCGAATAAGACCAAAGCAATGCTGGTAACGCGCAAACTTAAGCATGACACCCCATGTCTCAGAATGGGCGGGGTAGACATTGGCATGTCTGGGGAAATCAAGTTGCTAGGTCTCACCATCGACCACAAGTTGACTTTCAACAACCACGTCGCAAACGTCTGCTCCCGAGCCATCGGTATTTATAAGCAGCTGTCGAGGGCTGCAAGGGTCAGTTGGGGCCTGCACCCGGAAATCATCCGCTGCATTTACACAGCTGCAGTCGAACCCATCGTCCTGTACGCAGCGAGTGCGTGGTCGCCGGCCGCGACCAAAATTGGAGTCCAGAAGAAGCTGAACGCCGTCCAGAGGAGCTTCGCGCAGAAGTTGTGCCGAGCCTATCGCACGGTCTCCCTACACTCAGCTCTCGTGCTGGCTGGGGTGCTCCCTCTCGACCTCCGAATACGAGAGGCAGCCTCACTGTATGAGGCCAAGAGGGGGTTACCCCATCCAGCGCTAGGGGACAGGGAGATCGAGCGAGTGGCATCGGCACTAGAGATGCCACATCCGGCTGAACAGAGGGCTATTGAACTGCGACGCCTGGTAGACGAGGAGCAATATAATAACCACCGCGACTACGCGGTGAGGATTTTCACAGACGGCAGCAAAATTGAGGGCAAGGTCGGGGCCGCACTGTCTGTGTGGACCGACCAGACCGAAGTCAGAGCCCTCAAGCTTGCACTGCCGTCATATAGTACCGTCTACCAGGCTGAGCTCCTCGCCCTCTGCGAAGCCGCGAAGGAGGTCCTCAGAAGGACCGAGACGGCGTTCGCAATCTACAGTGACTCCATGGCAGCTCTCCAAGCAGTCGTGAACCCCGAAGCCCTCCATGCCCTTGCAGTAGAAACGAGGGACGCCATCTGCCGCAGCAACACCCAGAACAAGAGCGTCTCCTTGTTCTGGGTCAAGGCTCACGCGGGGCTGGAGGGTAACGAGAGAGCCGACTCGCTCGCTAAGGAGGCTGCCTTAAGGTCTAAGCGGAAACCCCACTATGATAAATGCCCGGTTTCATTCGTTAAGCGTATGATCCGAATGGATACCCTCAGCGAATGGAACCGGCGGTATCGTACTGGGGAAACGGCGGCCACGACGAAGTTATTCTTCCCGTGTGCGATCGCTGCGTACAGGACGGTGCGGAAGATAGGGATGACCGGGGAGCTGACCCAGGCCCTGACAGGGCACGGTGGGTTCTCCGAGTACCTGGCTCGCTTCAAGTGCAAGGAGAACCCAGCGTGTTCCTGCGACCCCGACAAGTTGGAGACTGTCCTCCACCTCCTGACGGAGTGCCCTGTATATTCCTCCCACAGGTACGACTTTGAGACGAGAGTCGATATGCCAGTGAATGAGACCAATCTCAGCCTTTTCATCAGCGATCGAAAAATTAGAAAATGCTTTATTGATCTCGTAGTGCGGATTGTTTGTTCCGTCAACAGACGAAACAAGTAACTGACAGCTAATTATGTTTTTAATATTGTTGTTTTATATTTACATAAACATAACATGATTTTACAATAATATTTTTTGATTTTTTGATTTTAAAAGAATTTACAATAATATTTTAAGAATACGTCAAATTTAATAAGAAAATCACAAAATTATATGAAGCATTATTTATTAACCTTATTTTAATTATTTATTAAAAAATCAGAGTGAATGGCTTTTTAAAACCTGCATCCCTTAACAATGACCCTGCGTAACTTGGTGGCAGGGGCCCTACGCATGGCAGGAGTGGTTTTTAGCCGGTAGGAGTCCGGCACTACCCAGACTGTCCACATTATGGGGCAGCCTGGGTGTCCATGATGGATTTCCCACTCCTGCCACCAAAAAAAAAAAAAAAAAAAAACCTAACCTAACCTAACCTAACCTAACCTAACCTAACCTAACCTAACCTAACCTAACCTAACCTAACCTAACCTAACCTAACCGACCTATCTAGCGACACCAAGAACATTAAAATCGGAGCACGGGTTTGGGAGCTATTGGTACTTAAAAAACGTCAAAACACGTGGTTTTAGTGTCAAATTAACCTCACTTTGGCTCCACGTGTGTTTGGTGACACGAGGCGTGACGTCGAAACAACATATCAAGCCCTTACTGAAGACTCCGTTGCCGGCCGAAGAATCTGCCTGCAGACCAGCCATCAGTGTCACGACTCCGCGGCTTATCATCAGGTTAGACCGAGGGAACTCCTCAACGACGGGTCCTACTCTTCCCGAGTTTGGGCTCATCTGATCTGGAACTTTGGGACCTTTCCAGGGAGATCCTTAGCCTATCCCCATCTCCATCCCCATCCCCATCCCCCCTCTCCACATTACCTCCCTCAGTACGCCATACGCAATAGTCTCCCCACGAGACTCCCCCCCCCAACCCCCCTCAGGGTGACCTCACCCCCCCGCGGCCTAACTCCGTTCCCGTTAGAGCTAGGATAGCCGAGTTTGGGCTCATTTGATAGAACACAAAAAGTTCTTCAATTCGGCCCCAACAGAATCCCGAAATTCGGTACCTACACGAGCAGCGATCCAGCGACACTTCACAATTTCGTTGAAGACTACCACCAGTGCGCACTTAGAGCTCAGAACATCGAGCTCTAGCAGTTGTCGGGCTCCTCATCGGACAGCAGTCGCCGACCACCAGCGACGGAAGATTCCGTGAGTCCACCTCAGTAATAATAATAATAATAAAAAAAAAAAAAAAAAAAAAAAAAAAAAAAAAAAAAAAAAAAAAAAACTTCAAATTTAAAATTTATTTTATATATTTAAATTATAATTAGCTATAAAAGTAGAAATAAGGTGTAAAATTTTAACAATATTTCTGTGCCTTTAATTCTATCCATTTTCTTCGCCATAATAGTTATAACATAATCATTTACTCATTTTCTCTGTTATACCTAGTTAAATTAGATTGTCTGTGGATACATTTAATTAACTGTTGGCAATACCACAATAATAAAATAAAATGTCGTCACAGCAGTCCTCCATACCTGCCTCCCGTAAAACAACCGCAGGAGTCTCCACTAATCTCCGGAAGAAAATACTAAGAAACACTGCCAAATCTGCGGTGTCCGAAAAGGTGGCGCATCCATCAGAGCCGCCTCAGTATTCGGCACCGATTCCAAAGGCGTCGTCGGAGCCACAGGCAGCAGGCTCAGACGTGTCGGCATGTACAACACACATCTCGGACACAACACCATCGGGCCCTGAGATGCGGGAGGGAATCCCTTGTAGAGTTTCGGAGACAGTAATCAACTGGGAGCAATGTGGAATTTCCCCCCCACGCCAAATCATCTCAGACGATGAGAGCTCGGTGGCCTCTTCAGCAGGTCACTTAAACAGACCCGAGCGTCAGAGTCTCCTGTACCGAACTCCAAGAAGGGGTACGGGTGTACAGATGGATTTGGCCACAAAAGAAGCAAACGACCTGCTTCAAAGGGGGAAAGACGCCTTAGAAGCGGCGGGAAACATGAAGCGAGAGTGTAAGGTCACTGCCCATGAGTGCCTCCAGGGTCTCTACGAGACTGTTCTATCTCTGGCTGACTCGCGGGCGCGTCATAAATTCAATCTCGAGAAGGAGCGTTCTCGACATGCACAAGAGCTTGTGCGGGTCGAGAGAGCTCACACTCGAGACGTGATGACCTTAAAAACGGAGCTCTCGCTTATGCGGACTGACCTGACCGATACAAAAAAAGAGGCAAAGGGTATCCGCGACTGGCTGGGCCACGAGACTCTTGAAGCTTTCAAGAGTCTAAAGGAGGTAAGGGAGGAAGTCAAGCTGGTGAGCTTGAAGAACTCCAAGGAGCACGAACAGACCAGGTCGGACATTATGAAGTCACCTGGGGATCCCAAAGGGGAACTCCTGAGTGGGGGATTGTGCCGCCTGGAGTCACACGTCACCAGCATCACGAACCAGCTGGACGTGCTCCGTCAGGAAATAGAAAAACTAAAGCCTGACCCTACCCAGCCAGGACCGGACCTAAGCCAGGTGTCTGAGGCGGGAAAAGATATTTTAACGCACACCCGGTTTGACGAAGAGATGGAGAAGATGCGGGTACATATCCAAGAAATGTTGACTAAACCCGCGCCCCTACCACCACCAACACAGTTACGAGAGGACTTCCAAAAACACCTTAAACCTATTGCGGAAAGACTGGACCTGGTCTCGGCAGACATCCGTGTCCTGCGGGACAAAGAACCCCCCACCCAAATCATGGCAACACCAAACCTAGACGCAGAACTGGCGGTCGTGGAGGTTAAGAAGCACCTCCAAAACATTGAGAAAGGGGTGGCAGAATTGGGTAAAGTGGATAGACAGCCACAACAACAACAAGGCCCAAAAACCTTTGCCCAGGTTGCAAGTACACCAAAACCCCTCCCTAAGCCGAACCAATTACAGCCAAACCACACCCTGATCGTCTCGTCGACGGACCCCAAACACACTGGGGACAACGTTATCGAGAGGATCAGGGCCGCCCTGGATCTCAAGACGACCGGAGCCAAGGTGGACG
This sequence comes from Leucania comma, assembly GCA_958295575.1. NCBI lineage: Eukaryota > Metazoa > Arthropoda > Insecta > Lepidoptera > Noctuidae > Leucania > Leucania comma. The sequence goes on along the minus strand of OY282461.1, from coordinate 37,092,054 downwards.
CCGTCAGGAAGGCCCGAAACCAGAAGGTAGTCCTGAGGTGCGCTAGCAAAGCCGACTTGAATCTGGTCAGGGACCAATTCAAGAAAAACGAAGGGCTCAAGGTTCAGGAGTCAAAGCCTCAAAACCCGTTAGTCTGCGTAAAGGGAGTGCTGTCCAGCTACAGCAACGGGGAGATTGTCGATCTCCTATTAGCGCAGAATAAGCATCTTCTGCAAGATGTTGCTGTGGGTGAACAGACGGCCAGGGTGCGATATAGGAAGCGCGCAAGAAATCCCCACGAGTGCCACCCGGTATTAGAACTCTCACCGAAAATGTGGCTTAACTTAACCCAAGCCCAGAGAGTGCACGTGGGCATCAAGCGATGCTCTGTTGTGGATCAGTCCCCACTCGTTCAGTGCACAAAGTGCCTCGGATACGGACACAATAGGTCCATATGCGGGGCGGCAAAGGAGTCATGCTTCTTTTGCAGCGGTGCGCATGATGGCAGGGACTGTCAGAATAGAGCAGAAGGCAAGGAACCCACGTGTATAAACTGCAAGGTGGCACTGAAAAAAGGAAGCGACCTGGCACACACCGCGTTTAGTGAAGACTGCCAGGAACGCCAAAAGTGGGATGGGATAGCACGGTCGCGAGTTTCCTATTGCTAAGGGCGACCCGCAGGAAAGCCACCAACAAAGTCCCCCTCAAAATTCACAAAGATCGACAGCAAAGTTGAAATTCATCCAAGTCAATCTCCAGCGCTCAAAGCTGGCCACGGATGAACTCCATCAGATGGCTCAGGCCAACGGAATTTCTGTGGCACTCGTTCAAGAACCTTACGTGGGAAGAACAGGTGTAATGAAACAGAGTCCCGGCACACAAGTTATCCAGTGCAGCCTCAACCGCCAAAAACCAGTGAAAGCGGCAATAGTGATCTTCGGGAGCAGTTTGGAAGTCATTCATGACCCCCAAGTCGTAACTGAGAACATTGCGGCCGTTTTACTGAAGGTGGGCCAGCTCAATCTGGGAGTGCTGTCGGTCTACTTTGAGGGAGACCAAGAATTAAACCCATATCTTTCCGCATTACAAGACACAACAAACAAACTACACACAAACAACATCCTGGTGGGAGGTGACGTAAATGCCTGGAGCCAATGGTGGGGCAGCGTATCCGAAAACCATCGGGGTGCCGAATACTGTTCCTTCCTCCATGAGCGGGATTTCCAGATCCTAAACTCGGGTCAGACACCGACTTTCGAGATCTACAGGAGCGACAGGTGGTGCACAAGCATAGTAGATGTAACTGCATGCAGTCTGTCGCTGCTGGGAAAAATAGAGGAGTGGCGTGTAGAAAGAGGCTTGACCTCATCCGACCACAATGCAATCACCTTCTCGATGCGCTTAGAGAAAGCTTTGGAACCCCTAAGGCCTGTCTCGACGCGCATCTATAACACCAAGAAGGCAAAGTGGTCCGATTTCTGCACGCATTTCAAGAACAACCTGGCTGAAAAAGAAATAACAAAGGCCAGGATCTCGAAGGCCCCGAACCCAAGGGATCTGGAAAAAATCCTCACAGAATATTTAAACGCCATCCACCGTTCATGTGACGAGGCGATCCCAAAATTGGGATCCCCAAAACACAACGCAAAACCCCCTTGGTGGAATTCTACTTTAGACCGTCTTAAAAAAGACACAATGACGAAGAAGAGAAGAATTCGGAACGCAGCCGCTCACCGGCGGGAAGACACGATAAACGTTTACCTCGAAGCAAAAAATAAGTACACCTCAGCAGCGACGGAAGCTGCCACTGCAAGCTGGAGGGAGTTCTGTACAAGGCAAGACCGAGAGAGCATGTGGGACGGCGTCTACAGGGTACTAAGGAAGACAGCCAGAAGGCAGGACGACACCCTCCTGAGAAATACCGCAGGGGAAACTCTTAGCCCACAGCAATCCGCGGACCTACTAGCAAAAACCTTTTACCCAGATGACTCCACAGATGGCGAAAGACCGTACCACAGTGCACTCAGACAACTCGCGAGCGAGGAAAATCCACAAGGACTGTCCGCCGACGATCCACCCTTTACAATCACAGAGCTGGAAATGGTCCTGCAAGACCAAAATCCGAAGAAGGCCCCTGGCCCCGACGGATTAACGGCGGACATCTGCACAGCGGCAATAAACTGCGACAGGGAAGTGTTCTTGGCGATCGCAAACAGATGCCTGTCGCTATCACACTTTCCGAGGCAGTGGAAGGTCGCCCACGTGTGCATCCTACGCAAGCCAGGCAAGGACGACTACACCAGTCCAAAGTCATACCGCCCAATAGGTCTCCTATCTGTTCTCGGAAAAATCGTGGAAAAACTCCTTGTAGGCAGACTCCAGTGGCACTTCTATCCAACACTCCATAAAAGCCAGTACGGGTTCATGCCACAGCGTGGTACCGAGGACGCCCTCTATGACCTAATGGGACACATACGTGCAGAAATCAAAGCAAAGAAGATAGTGCTTTTGATATCATTGGACATAGAGGGGGCCTTCGACAACGCATGGTGGCCCGCATTAAAAAAACAGATGGTGGCCAAACAATGTCCCAAAAATCTGTTCACTCTCGTTGCCTCTTACTTAAAAGATCGCCACGTTAAGGTCAACTACGCCAGAGCGACTAGTGAGAAAGGAACCAACAAAGGGTGCGTCCAGGGCTCAATTGCCGGTCCGACGTTCTGGAACCTGATCCTAGACTCACTCCTTCACAAATTGGCTAGTATGGGGGTATATTGCCAGGCCTTTGCAGACGACGTCGTCCTGGTATTCTCGGACCATGAGACCGGTCCCCTGCAGCAGAAAGCCAATGAGACGCTGGACGTAGTGTCGAAGTGGGGCGCCCGAAATAAGCTGCGTTTCGCCGCGCATAAGACCAATGCGATGGTGTTAACGAAAAAGCTGAAATACGACGACCCGGTTCTGCACATGTCGGGCACAAGGCTGGGCCTTGTCCAAGAGATCAAGCTGCTAGGGCTCATTATTGACGCCAAACTCACTTTCAATGCACACGTGTCCGCCACCTGTAAAAAGGCTGCGGACATCTATAAGCAACTCGCATGTGCAGCGAAGGTGACATGGGGTCTCAATAGAGAGATAATCAGGACGATTTACGTGTCGGTGATAGAGCCCATCGTGATGTATGCAGCGAGTGCGTGGGCCCCGGCAGCTGAGAAACTGATGACACGAAATCAGTTTGACTCGCTACAGAGGGGTTTTGCGCAGAAGATCTGCAAGGCATACCGCACGGTGTCTCTGACATCGGCACTGGTTCTGTCGGGCCAACTCCCATTAGACCTCCGGGTACTTGAGGCGGCGACCCTCTACGAGATCAAAAAGGGCCATTCCCGAGAGTTCCTACCACCGGGCCGCGAGCTGGAACGGAATATAAATTATTTAAATCACCCTCATCCAGCGCGACTCACAACAACTGAGTACGCACGCCTAGAAGATTGGAATCCCGAAACCTTACAGACTCACCATGTTACCGGCCCCCAAATCTACACCGATGGCAGCAAAATAGAGGGGAAAGTTGGAGCTGCCCTAACTTGGTGGGAGGGAGGAAAGGAATCCATGTCCAACACTTTTGGCTTGGAGCCTCACAACACTGTCTTCCAATCTGAAATGTATGCACTCTTTAGAGCTGTCAAGCTGGCAAGAGAATCTAAGGCGGCCTCCATAAGCATACTGAGTGACTCAAGGTCGTCGCTCGACCTGCTGAAGAGACCGTCTGTTACTCACCACCTGGCACTCCAAATAAAGAGTTTCATCCGTGAAATCAGAGAGGAGGGCAGAAAAGTGAGGCTTTTCTGGCTCAAGGCCCACGTGGGAACTGCTGGGAACGAGAGAGCAGATGAGCTGGCAAAGGAGGCAGCCCTAACAAAGGAGACAGCGGACTACGACAAAGTCCCCGTATCATACGTCAGAAGGAAGATACGGGAGGGGACCGTTAGGAAGTGGCAAGCTAGGTACGAGTCCTCGAGTACTGGTGCGGTGACAAAGGTATTCTTTCCAGACGTCCAAGCGGCGAAAAGAATCCTTAGGGAAACAGTCCTAACACCGGCCCATACTCAAATCTTGACGGGACACGGAGGCTTCGCAGCATACCTCCACCGCTTCCACCTCAAAGACGATCCCTCGTGCATCTGTGATCAGAGCTGCGAGGAAACAGTCTGGCACCTTCTCTTCGAGTGCCCAAGGTTCTGCCTTGAAAGAATGGAACTGGAGCGAAAAACAGGGCTCCAGTTAAGTCAATCCTCACTCCCCAACTTCATGGGAAAGCCAGCTTCGAGGATCCCATTCCTAGCATTCGCGAGTAGAGTTGCCATAACCGCAGCGGGGCCGAACAAATCAGATGCCCCAGCACGAAGTCGAGTCCGGCTACCATCTACTCGTACTCCCACCACAAACACACCATCCACACAAATTACACAACACCCATTACCCACAAATACAGGACATACAATCACAACACCAACACTAATCACACAAAACCCGTCACCTTCAAATACACAGCAGAGCACAAACACACAACCAGCACTAGTGACAGCGCCAGTGGTACCAACAACAGGGACAAACCAACAGACGATCCCAACCGACATGTCAGTAACACACTTCCTGGTATGTGGAAGAGACGGAGTCCCTGGTATCCGACTACGCGGGGTCGCCCTGTTCATGAACCGGGAGTCGGAGACGCTAGGCATAAGTTTCTGTATTGGTTCAAACCACACTGGAGCCAAAATCATAATTTCACCGGGTCTAGCTGCCCTGATCAACGGGAGCACATCAAAAACGAGCATCAAAGGAAGCAAGTACGCCGCGCTGCAGTTGGTGGAGATAGCCGCTCACAAGTGCCGTTTAATGCGATTCAAAGGAAAGACAATCGCATTACTCGAGTGGAGAGCGGAGACCCCATTTGCCCAAGCGAGCTCGCTGCTCCAAAAGATTAGGGAAGCAGGTGAAAGCACGTGCATAGCACCCCGCACGATCAGCATCGATGCTATGGCGGTCGGTGGTGAAAGAGGAGACATCGCAGACCGTTTCGGCTGCCTTAAAGCTTCCGAACAGCATGAGGTCGTGGTCTACGAGGACCGGGGGGAAACTCTAAGCTTCCTCAAAGCCCCCAGAGACCACACAGGCAGCACGATGAGTTCCACTGAGAACCCGACCGCCATGAGCGGAGCTGAGAGGGCCCAGCGAAAACTAACGGCAGAAAAAGAAAGAAGGGACAAAGGCAATAACATCAGCCCAGAGGACCGAGCACGGTCCAAAAGCCGTCTCAAAGCAATCGGCACCTTCCTCAGTGCACTGCTCCCGAGTACCAGCCACACATCACCAACTGAGCGGCAAGAGTCAGCGGTCATGAGGTTTTTCAAGCCGAAACCTAGGGAAACACCAGCACCAAAATCCAAACCAACCAGAGCCGACAAAGGGCAAGTCAGCCCACCGACACTCGCTGTAAACTCGGGTGTCATAGACCACATACAAAGCGCATTCCTCGAGTATGTGTCAGTTGTGAGGGCAACCAGAGAGGTAAACCTCGCAACATGTAGAAAGATTCTGGACACCTTTCATTGGCAAAATGAGGGTTTGTTAAGGGTCTTGCTCGGGGAGGCAGAGGCAGCTGTGTACGACAACGTCAAATCCCAGGTCATTGCTGGAGAAATGACGGGGTCGTATATGGCAGCCTACAGCGCGGAAAGTGGTTTTGTGACCCTGGACGAGGAGAAAACGGAGCGCTCAGGGAAAGTTACGTTCTACACACCCGAAGACGACCCGATAGTGGTTACCGCCAAGTGTACCAAAATTATGCTGGACGACAGGATCCTCGAAATGGCGCAATCCATTTCGGGGGCCTCCGTTCCCTCGGCTTCAGAGGCGTATTGGGCGGTACCCAAAATCAGCTGGGTAAACGGGGTTCCAGGGTGCGGCAAGACAACCTGGGTGGTGAAACATTTTGACGAGGAGAGCGATATCATAGTGACCACAACAACCGAAGCTGCTAAGGATCTCAAAGAGAAGCTAGCGCACCGGCTAGGAGATCGCGTCAAGGCAAAGGTGCGCACTATGGCCTCAATTTTAGCCAACGGGGTCAAACCAGAGGAGCAATGCCGTCGCCTTATGGTTGACGAAGCCCTCATGAACCACTTTGGGGCCATAGTCATGGCAGTGAAGTTGTCTGGAGCGAGCGAGGTCGTTCTTATCGGAGACGTGAATCAGCTACCATTTTTGGACAGAGAGAACCTGTTTGAATTAAGGTACACCCGTCCAAACTTGGTGACTGGAATCACCCGGGAGTTACTCTGTACGCATCGGAACCCAATGGACATCGCACTAGCCCTGAGTGAGATATACCCCGGTATATACTCCTCCAAGACGACGCTGTCGCGGGTCCACTCCCTGAGAGTGGAAAGGTTCACGGGAGCGCGAATACCAAAATCCACCCAGAACACCTTATTCTTGGTCCATACGCAGGAAGAGAGAGCCTCTCTTGCCGACCAGGGCTATGGATCTGGCGAGGGGTCGCGTATCCTCACCATCCACGCAGCTCAGGGGTTGACCTGCGACAGCGTTATTATAATAAACACCAAGTCAAGGAGGCTCCAGATCCACGACAGCATCTCCCACGCAGTTGTCGCAGTGTCGAGACACACGGTCAGCTGTGTGTATTACACCGACGACGCCGATGATGCCACGGGCCGTTTCGCCCGGAAAGCGATGGATGCGCCTTCTAAAATGGTCGTCGAATATAACCTTAAGACGGCCATGCAGCATCGAGACACCGCAGTCGTAAAAGCTCTAATGGAGTTAGTGAAGACTCTGGGCGGCAGATAAACCCGGTACCCAAAATCTACCCACCAACCCTAAATCCAAACTGAATTATAGTGTCATCAAGTATTTAGGTACAAGATAAGTGTGATTACAAGTGTATTTCACTATAAGTATAGTGAAGATGAATTGTTAAGCAATCATATCAATATTTTTTAATATTGATATGATTGGTTAACAATTAAATATAATGCTAATATAATAATATAATGTTATAGATTAAATTGTTGGATTATTCCGATAATTATACATAGATATACATACAATTTATACATAGCAATAAGTGAAAAAACCAAAAGAAAAAAAAAAAGAAAAAAAAAAAAAAAAAAAAAAAGAAAAAAAAAAAAAAAAAAAAAAAAAAATGAATGAATCTGAGGTGGACTCGCGTAGTATTAAGCTTAGTTTTAAGTAAGTTGTCAAGATGAGGGCACGACAGAGATGCCAATTCAAAAAAGCGTAAACAAATAATAATGTAAAAAATGGCGCAGACCATCATGTCTGCGGTAAAATATGTACAAAAAAAAAAAAAAAAAAAAAACCTAACCTAACCTAACCGAGTTCCCCTCCAACCCTCGTGGCGGTCGGATCATTTTTAAAGCGTCTCCGCGTTTAAAAATACGAAATAGTGGTATTTTTTCAAGTAAATACGCCGTGCGATATACCAAAATTTGTGATTTTGTGCAGTGCATCCGACAGGGTTAAAAGTTTTTCCCGGAAAACACGCGCTGAAAAGCTAGCTCGGAAAAACCAAAGAACTTTACATTTTTTAGACCTTTGGAGCTAAATAGCTCCGGACCTACATCCTCCAACACCAATTTTCTGATGCAGTTTTTTGAAGGGCGCTACGCCGCGTCTTCTGACACCACTTCAGCGGAAAACTACCTACACATCACGGAGAAAATTGAAGAAAACCGTGAAACCTAACCTCAATTTCGACCACGAGGTTGCCGATACGGACATCACAGGGACCTCATCTTTTGATAGCAGAGACACTCATAAAGGACTAGGAAAATACAGGTTAGACTGGATTTTTACCTCAACTGAAATCGAAATAAAATACATACGAAGATTGAATCTTTGACCTCTTGTCCTGAAAAATCTTCAGGCAAGACCCCCATTTTTTATTGCTGATCCTGCTGCGCGCTCGCCTACAGAAGAACATTGAGTTAAAATAAGATTTTTATGCTTTTTATTTTCATAGATATTCAAGTTTTTCTAAATTTTTTAGTTTTTCAAAAATTTTCTATGACAGGTTACTCAAAATTTTAAATTTTATATAATTAATAGAAAGTCCTATAATTAACACAAATTATGCAATTTTTACTAAATTTTTATCTGTATTGGTTATAAAGATACACAATTTTTCCCTATTTTTTAATGTAATTATTTGATTAATAGAAATAAATAGAAATTGTCACCAGGATCGTCTTCAGACAATATTTTGTGTTTAGTTTAAGCCCAAATTTGCCCCCAATAGCCCCGGAAACAAAAAAGATAGCATTTAGCAGCCATCTTGGTTTTTCTGGTTGCCGTGAAAAACTTTAAATATCTCCGGTGCTATTGGACGCAAAAACTTCGGGTTTCCACAGGTCCCTGTGAAATTTGAGCGGGAATATTACTAACTTGTTTTCAGGCGCTTTCAGGGCCTGAAATTTTTCAGGCCTGAAACTATTTTCGACGGATAGAGGGGGTCGAGCTTAGCATTATATTCGAAACCGCAGCTTTGTGCGGCCGGCGGTTGCGGAGTTATAGCCAACGCAAGTCAGCCTTTGACAGTTCGGCGGCCATTTTGGAAAAGTTTGGACCACTATAGCTCCGGATCTCGTGGTCGTGGGAAGCTGCCGGTTTCACAGTGGTGGTTGGGGAGACCTACTCTATCAGATCCACACTGTTTCGGACGCTTTAGCGCTGAAAAATTTCAGGCTCCTGAAAACCGCTTTGCGCGTCGGAACGGAACGAGCCGAGCAAAACGAGCCCAAGCTCGACTATTCTGCGATCATCGGGGGGCGAGCTGTAGTGTTTTTAGTATTGACATTGACAGTTACCAAGCTGTCAAACCATTTTTTGAACTCGTGCAGCTCGTGAACGGATGGTCGCAGGAGGTTCGGGTTTCCTTTGAGGGTGTTGTCTGGACGGCTCCGACCCGACAAGTTATTTTTCAGGGGTTTTCAGGAACCAAAAATTTTCAGGCCTGAAAATCACTTTATTCGATAGGCCTCGGCGAGCCCATCCGGAAGAGCCTAAGCACGGTGAAATTCGGGCATACGGTTCCGGAGAAAACCACTGATAACCGGATTCTGGGCGCCATCTTGCTCTGGCAACCAGAGATTTGGACCGGGTTTTCTCGGGAACCCTTTGGCTTGGAGTAGTCGTGTTTGGGTTCATTGTAAGGGGCTTGGGGAGAGCTGTCCAGCCGTGTATAGAGATTGACTCTACGTAGAGTCTAAAATTTTTATCAAAAAATCTTTTCTTTACTTTTAAATAGCCTGGTCCCTGGAAGCCTCTTGGCGCTAGACTAAGGTCTGGAACTTTAATCTGGACGTAGAGTAACGACATAAAGTTTGATCAATGTATAAAATTGTAGCTAAACAATTTATTGATAGATAATTAATTGACGACGTTATACAGTATTAAGACTTGTGGTTTATTGACCCTCAATTTAGGAATAGCATATTGTATCATTAGTAATAAGACTTGGGTTTATTGACCTAACATTTTAGATCTGTGATATTGTATTAAATTGTAACTAAACAAATTATTGATAGATTATTATTTGACGCGATATATAGCATTAAGACTTGTGGTTTATTGACCCTTAATCTAGAAACTATGTGTTGTATCATTAGTAATAAGACCTGGGTTTATTGACCCAATATTTTAGATCTGTCATATTGTATTAATTTGTAACTATATAATTTATAAACAGATTATTATTTGATAATCTTGATTGTATTGACGAAATATTTGTCCTCCAATTAGCTGAAATTTAATTATAAAATTTTCCCTGCGTTTTATTTTATTTTTAATTTTATTCAATTTATTTTGTTATTTTTAATTTTGTTATTAATTTTGACTAAAGGGAGCACTGCTAAGGGATAGATCTGCTTTGACCCGGTGACCATGTTTTGCACTGCTCGCTCGCCGACCCAGAAGGTCGTTACTACGGGACAAGGGAATCTGCCCCCTGTAGTGACAAGAGCCTCAACCGGAGAGGCTTCCACGTCTAAGGACGGCCAGGTGAGAAAGAGCGCCGGGGAGATCGAGTTGAGGATAGCCTCAACTAAATCACCCCAGGGCTCCGTGGCCCCAAGCAAATCGACTGATAAAAAGACGAGCAGGACGAGAGAGGGACAAGTAAAGACGAGTGACAGACAGCTACAAAAGATTGGGCAAAAACCTACCCAGGCTACGGCCACTACTAACGTGGAACCAAATGGGAACGAGAGTTGTAAAGACTCTGAAAAGATTTTTAGTAGTAGGGGTAGAGAGGCACAGTCATGGTACCAGAAGGCCATGAAAAAAATGGATGAGAGTGGGAATCTTCGGAAGGATATCAAGGCGACGGTGCTAGAAGCGCTGGAAAACATGTCTCGTCTCGTCAGAGACGCTGAACAAGGGAAACCGTATGGTGACAGAAAGAGAAAGGAAATGTCAGCGGAAACAGGGCAGGATGGAGCAAAGGAGGAATTAGAAAATGTGGAGAAGGAAAATATGGATAGAGAAGTGATAGAAGGAAAGGATAAGATAGCTGACCTAATAAAAGGCCATACTAAGCTACTCAAGGAAAACAAGGTAGAGATGATAAAGCTAAAGGAGTTGCTACAGAGAGCACAGGAGAAGGAAATGGATAGAGAAGGAGAGAAGGAGAAAACCGCAGACATGTGCACGCAGCTCCTGAAAGAAAACAAGAAGGAAATTAGTGACCTGAAAGCAGAAATAGAGAGGCAATTTGAAAGGAGAACCTACGCTGGGGTCGTGGCCGCACCACCCAAAGGGAAACCAAAGTATGGGGCGACCATCCACTCGGTGGTGGTTAGCTCTAGAGACGAGATTGAGACAGGAGAACAAGTGCTCGAAAAGATTAGAATTGCGGTAAACGCGAGAGAGGAGGGAATACAAATAGAAAATATAAGAAAGGCAAAGGATAGGAAAGTAATTATTGGATGTGGGACGAAAGAGGAAATAGAGAAGGTTAGAGACAAACTAGAAAAAGCAGGAAAAAATCTTAATATAGAGGTAGTCGTAAACAAAGATCCACTCCTGATCTTAAAGGAGGTCCTTAAAATAAATACGAATGAGGACGTAATAAGAGCGATAAGGAAGCAGAATGGGCACCTACTTAAAGGATTGAAGGGAAATGAAGATAGGTTGGAAGTAAAGTTTAGGAGGAGGGCCAGGAATCTACTCACCGAACACGTGGTTGTCAAGACATCACCTGAGATATGGAGGCGCTTCATAGAAGCCGGGGCGATCCACATTGACATGCAAAAGATAAAGGTGTCCGATCAGTCACCTTTGATCCAGTGTGCAAGGTGTCTCGGGTACGGCCACAGTAAGCGCTTTTGCCGCGACCCTGTGGACCTGTGCAGCCATTGCGGAGGCCCTCACCTGGGAACGGAGTGTACGGAAAGACTGAGCGGACTCCCACCAAGCTGTATTAATTGCAAGAACGCAAAGCTAGAGCGAGTGAATCACAACGCCTTCAGCGAGGAGTGTCCTGTCAGAGGGCGTTGGGATGCACTGGCGAGAGCCGCGGTGCAGTATTGCTGAGGGCACCCAGGTGGAAACAATTAGAAATAATTATACAGAGGCAACCGGAATATATCAAGTCCTGCAGTCGAACCTACAACGAAGTAAGTTGGCGACCGCAGAAATTATAAAGGAAGCAGGGAACAGGAAGGTCTCCTTTGCACTTGTACAAGAGCCTTACATCGGAGCGGTGGGGGAGATGAAGAATTACCCCGGTGTAAGAGTGGTACAGTGCCATACGAGGGCAGGAAACTCTGTCAACAAGGCAGCTGTAATCGTCTTCGATGAGACAATTGATGTGACCCAATGCCCAACACTGACAACGGAAAACATCGCTGTTGCCAAGTTGAAAACAAGTGCCTGGGAAATTGTGGTGATATCGATCTACCTCGAGGGAGACAGACCATTGGACCCCTATGTAGAGCAGATCACAAAGATCGTACGGGAGATCGGTGCGAGAAACGTTATCTTGGGAGGTGATGTGAATGCTTGGAACACATGGTGGGGAAGCAGAGAAGTGGATCACAGGGGAGAAGAAGTGGCGGGGATGCTTGACGACCTAGAGTTGCATTTATTAAACCAAGGACTCGAACCTACGTTCGATACTTACAGAGGGGGAGTCAGGTATTCAAGCAACGTGGACATAACAGCATCTTCGATGGCCATCCTAGGACACGTCAACAACTGGAGGATAGCCACCGATATCACAGTCTCCGACCATGCGACAATCCTGTTCGAGCTAAAGTTAGAAAAGTCAAAAGGAATAACTATAAAAAGTAGTACAAGAAAATATAACACGAAGAAGGCAAATTGGGGCCAGTTTCGTGAGAAACTGGCCCAAATTTGGGAAGTAGAAAAAATAAATAAAGAGGAAATAGAAAAAATTAGTGACATTTCAGAATTAGAAACTAAAATAAATAAATACATAGATTCAATAGACAGAGTTAGCTCAGAAACAATACCGAAGATAAAGAATAAAAAACGGACGGAATTGCCGTGGTGGACGGAGGAACTGGATAGAAGAAAAAAGGAGGTGGCAAGAAAGAAGCGCAGAATATCGTGCGCATCAGCAACGCGTCGTCGGTGGGTGGTGGAGCAGTACCTAAAGGAAAAGGAGGAATACCTGGCGGAGGCACAAAAAGCCCAGACCGCCAGCTGGAAAACCTTCTGTGAGAAGCAAGAAAGGGAGACGATGTGGGATGGAATATACCGTGTTATTAATAACACTTCCACTCGCCATGAGGATGTGCCACTTGTCCAGGAAGGTAGGGTTCTTGAAGGTGCCGAATCCGCAAGCCTCCTGGCCAAAACCTTCTACCCGGAGGACAAACTCGAAGAAGATAACGCGGACCACAGACATACTAGAGACATAGCAGCCAGCATAAATGTAGGGGAACATGATGACTTATGCGACCCCCCATTTACAGCAGAAGAACTGAGGTGGTCTGTGACTAGTTTTAATCCAAAGAAGGCTCCTGGACCCGATGGCTTCACAGCGGACATCTGCAGGATGGCAATATCGTTGAACCCAGAACTGTTCCTTAACCTATTGAATAAGTGCCTCGCCCTGCACCACTTCCCGGCCGCGTGGAAAGAGGCTGCTGTTGTGATCCTAAGAAAGAGTGGGAAATCCGACTACACTGTACCCAAGTCATACCGACCGATAGGTCTTTTGTCGGTACTTGGGAAGATTTTCGAGAAAATGGTCATAAAACGGATAAGGTGGCACACTATCGCCAAGATGAATGACATGCAATATGGATTTACACCACAGCGTAGCACGGAGGACTCCCTCTATGTCATGATGAAATACATTAGAGAGCAACTAGAGGAAAAGAAAATTATACTAGTAATATCACTTGACATAGAGGGAGCCTTCGACAGCGCTTGGTGGCCAGCCATTAAATGCAGGTTAGCGGAGGTTGGTTGTCCGATCAATCTAAGGAAACTGATAGATAGCTACTTGGATGGGAGGAAGGTGAGAGTAAGGTATGGGGGGGCGGAGAGTTTGAGGAACACAGAGAAGGGGTGTGTTCAAGGCTCGATAGGGGGTCCAACTTTTTGGAATCTCTTATTGGACCCTCTACTGAATGAACTGCAAAAGATGGGAGAACACGTGCAAGCTTTCGCGGATGACGTGGTTCTGATTGTTTCGGGAGACAGTGGGTCAGAAGTCCAGAGACGCGCCAATGTGGCCCTCGGGCATGTTCATGGCTGGGGTGTCAAAAATAAGCTTAAATTTGCGCCTGGTAAAACGCAAGCAATGGTGGTGACGCGCAGGCTCAAATATGATACCCCAGCTCTGTCCATGGCTGGGGTACGCGTTGACGTGTCAAGGGAGGTTAAAATTCTTGGCCTGACGATTGACGATAGCCTCACGTTTAATACACACATAGCAAATGTGTGCCGAAAGGTGCTGTGTCTCTATCGTCAGTTGTCAAGGGCCGCCAAGATTCACTGGGGATTAAATCCAGAGATAATCAGAACCCTGTATGTGGCAGTAATAGAGCCCATCATAATGTACGCCGCCAGCGCATGGGCACCGGCTACGAGGAAATTGGGCGTCAGAAGGCAGCTCGACGCGGTGCAGCGTGGTTTCGTCCGTAAGATCACCAGGGCCTACCGAACCGTCTCTCTGCACTCAGCCTTGGTACTTTCTGGGTTGCTTCCCTTGGATCTTAGGATCCAGGAAGCAGCACTTCTTTATGAAATTAAGAAGGGGTACTCCCAGAGAGTCATAGGGGATCGAGAGGTGGAGAGACCGGTAGCTTTTGCGGACACACCGCACCCAGCAGAACAGATGAGTCTGACGTTCGAGAAACTGGAGGACGGTGTGGAACGACTGCAGAACGTGGAAGATATTTATACAGATGGCTCGAAGATAGAGGGAAAAGTGGGAGCAGCCTTGTCACTGTGGAGAGAGGAGCGAGAGATCTGCACCCACAAAGCCAAACTGGAGTCCTTCTGCTCCGTCTACCAGGCGGAGATGTGGGCCCTGTATAAGGCCACTGAATTAGTGTTTAAAAGAGCCGCGCCATATACACGAATCTTCTGTGACTCCAGGTCGGCACTCGAAACGGTCACCAATGGGGCCTCCCTCCATCCCCTAGCAGTGCAAATTAGAAAACTAATGAAAAGAGCTCAACTGCATGCCTATAATATTAAGCTATTTTGGGTGAAAGCTCACGTGGGATTGGAGGGAAATGAGAGGGCCGACACTCTCGCGAAGGACGCGGCTCTAAAGAGTAAGAAGCGGGCCGACTACGACCAGTGTCCGATCTCATTCGTCAAGCGACAGATCCGTCTAGAAACGCTTGACGAATGGAATCGTCGTTATAAGAATGGCCATACTGCGGGAGTTACAAAATTTTTCTTCCCGGACGCGGTGGAGGCGTACATCATAGTAAAGAAGGTAGAACTGGATCCGATTTTAACGCAAGTTTTGACAGGGCACGGCGGATTTTCCCAATACTTGCACCGTTTTAGGTGCAAGGACAGCCCGAAGTGCATCTGCGATGAAGAAAAGGAAGAAACCGTTGAGCACTTAATTTTAGAATGCCCAGTAAATATAGCTGACAGACTACAGGTAGAAGCAGAAATGGAAACCGTGGTTAAAGCAGATAACGTCAGCCATATAATGAAGGATAAAAAAATGAGAAATATGTTTATAAAATACTGTAAAACGATAGCAGCAAGGTGCATTGTTAGAAATAAGTAGCCAAGATAACTACGTGTATAAAGAGTAACTCTGCAGTTATAGATACACGCCCAGTGAGGGCTGCTTTTATTCCAAATTGTGTATATTAAAAGACTATTGTGTGAGAATTTATTTACCTTGCGTTCAATAAGAAAAATAAATATAAAGAGGCTAGATGGTCTGTCCCGACCTCAAGTGAGAAAGATGTGATGGATAAAAGAAAGATCTAGTATGAAGAATAAAAGTACGAGAAGCATGTGAGTGAGAACTAGAATGAAAGAGTAAAAATTATTAGGCATAGCAATGACCCCGATTAAGTCCGGGAAAAACTGAAAAAAAAAAAAAAAAAAAAAAAAAAAAAAAAAAAAAAAAAAAAACCTAACCTAACCTAACCTAACCTAACCTAACCTAACCAGTAACCGATAACACTTCGACAGAATAACATCGCCTCCGCGTTAAAAATTCACGAAAATTTAATGCGTTGAGTTACGTGCGCAAAACGGTTATCAGTGGAATTGTGCAGTGTCAATTCACCAGGATACGTGTGGGCAAGTGTCTGGCTCTTCTGGTTGCGGAGCAGTACGCTTGAAACTTTTGTGAGGAATTTCTCAGCCAAGGGCAGTGGCATTGTGCTGTAAACATTACACTTGAAAGACGCAGCAGAGACCTATTCAGCGACACCAAGAACATCAAATTCGGAGCACGGGTTTGGGAGCTATTGGTACTTAAAAAACGTCAAAACACGTGGTTTTAGTGTCAAATTAACCTCACTTTGGCTCCACGTGTGTTTGGTGACACGGGGCGTGACGTCGAAACAACATATCAAGCCCTTACTGAAGACTCCGTTGCCGGCCGAAGAATCTGCCTGCAGACCAGCCATCAGTGTCACGACTCCGCGGCTTATCATCAGGTTAGCCCGAGGGAACTCCTCAACGACGGGTCCTACTATACCCGAGTTTGGGCTCATCTGATCTGGAACTTTGGGACCTTTCCAGGGAGATCCTTTGCCTATCCCCATCTCCATCCCCATCCCCATCCCCCCTCTCCACATTACCTCCCTCAGTACTCCATACGCAATAGTCTCCCCACGAGACTCCCCCCCCCCAACCCCCCTCAGGGTGACCTCACCCCCCCGCGGCCTAACTCCGTTCCCGTTAGAGCTAGGATAGCCGAGTTTGGGCTCATTTGGTAGAGCACAAAAAGTTCTTCAATTCGGCCCCAACAGAATCCCGAAATTCGGTACCTACACGAGCAGCGATCCAGCGACACTTCACAATTTCGTTGAAGACTACCACCAGTGCGCACTTAGAGCTCAGAACATCGAGCTCTAGCAGTTGTCGGGCTCCTCATCGGACAGCAGTCGCCGACCACCAGCGACGGAAGATTCCGTGAGTCCACCTCAGTAATAATAAAAAAAAAAAAAAAAAAAAAAAATATATATATATCTTTATTTAAATTATAATTAGCTATAAAAGTAGAAATAAGGTGTAACATTTTAACAATATTTCTGTGCCTTTAATTCTATCCATTTTCTTCGCCATAATAGTTATAAAATAATCATTTACTCATTTTCTCTGTTATACCTAGTTAAATTAAATTGTCTGTGGATACATTTAACTGTTGGCAATACCACAATAATAAAATAAAATGTCGTCACAGCAGTCCTCCATACCTGCCTCCCGTAAAACAACCGCAGGAGTCTCCACTAATCTCCGGAAGAAAATACTAAGAAACACTGCCAAATCTGCGGTGTCCGAAAAGGTGGCGCATCCATCAGAGCCGCCTCAGTATTCGGCACCGATTCCAAAGGCGTCGTCGGAGCCACAGGCAGCAGGCTCAGACGTGTCGGCATGTACGACACACATCTCGGACACAACACCATCGGGCCCTGAGATGCGAGAGGGAATCCCTTGTAGAGTTTCGGAGACAGTAATCAACTGGGAGCAATGTGGAATTTCCCCCCCCCGCCAAATCATCTCAGACGATGAGAGCTCGGTGGCCTCTTCAGCAGGTCACTTAAACAGACCCGAGCGTCAGAGTCTCCTGTACCGAACTCCAAGAAGGGGTACGGGTGTACAGATGGATTTGGCCACAAAAGAAGCAAACGACCTGCTTCAAAGGGGGAAAGACGCCTTAGAAGCGGCGGGAAACATGAAGCGAGAGTGTAAGGTCACTGCCCATGAGTGCCTCCAGGGTCTCTACGAGACTGTTCTATCTCTGGCTGACTCGCGGGCGCGTCATAAATTCAATCTCGAGAAGGAGCGTTCTCGACATGCACAAGAGCTTGTGCGGGTCGAGAGAGCTCACACTCGAGACGTGATGACCTTAAAAACGGAGCTCTCGCTTATGCGGACTGACCTGACCGAAACAAAAAAAGAGGCAAAGGGTATCCGCGACTGGCTGGGCCACGAGACTCTTGAAGCTTTCAAGAGTCTAAAGGAGGTAAGGGAGGAAGTCAAGCTGGTGAGCTTGAAGAACTCCAAGGAGCACGAACAGACCAGGTCGGACATTATGAAGTCACCTGGGGATCCCAAAGGGGAACTCCTGAGTGGGGGATTGTGCCGCCTGGAGTCACACGTCACCAGCATCACGAACCAGCTGGACGTGCTCCGTCAGGAAATAGAAAAACTAAAGCCTGACCCTACCCAGCCAGGACCGGACCTAAGCCAGGTGTCTGAGGCGGGAAAAGATGTTTTAACGCACACCCGGTTTGACGAAGAGATGGAGAAGATGCGGGTACAGATCCAAGAAATGTTGACTAAACCCGCACCCCTACCACCACCAACACAGTTACGAGAGGACTTCCAAAAACACCTTAAACCTATTGCGGAAAGACTGGACCTGGTCTCGGCAGACATCCGTGTCCTGCGGGACAAAGAACCCCCCACCCAAATCATGGCAACACCAAACCTAGACGCAGAACTGGCGGTCGTGGAGGTCAAGAAGCACCTCCAAAACATTGAGAAAGGGGTGGCAGAATTGGGTAAAGTGGATAGACAGCCACAACAACAACAAGGCCCAAAAACCTTTGCCCAGGTAGCAAGTACACCAAAACCCCCCCCTAAGCCGAACCAATTACAGCCAAACCACACCCTGATCGTCTCGTCGACGGACCCCAAACACACTGGGGACAACGTTATCGAGAGGATCAGGGCCGCCCTGGATCTCAAGACGACCGGAGCCAAGGTGGACGCCGTCAGGAAGGCCCGAAACCAGAAGGTAGTCCTGAGGTGCGCTAGCAAAGCCGACTTGAATCTGGTCAGGGACCAATTCAAGAAAAACGAAGGGCTCAAGGTTCAGGAGTCAAAGCCTCAAAACCCGTTAGTCTGCGTAAAGGGAGTGCTGTCCAGCTACAGCAATGGGGAGATCGTCGATCTTCTTTTAGCGCAGAATAAGCATCTTCTGCAAGATGTTGCTGTGGGTGAACAGACGGCCAGGGTGCGATATAGGAAGCGCGCAAGAAATCCCCACGAGTGCCACCCGGTGTTAGAACTCTCTCCGAAAATGTGGCTTATCTTAACCCAAGCCCAGAGAGTGCACGTGGGCATCAAGCGGTGCTCTGTTGTGGATCAGTCCCCACTCGTTCAGTGCACAAAGTGCCTCGGATACGGACACAATAGGTCCATATGCGGGGCGGCAAAGGAGTCATGCTTCTTTTGCAGCGGTGCGCATGATGGCAGGGACTGTCAGAATAGAGCAGAAGGCAAGGAACCCACGTGTATAAACTGCAAGGTGGCACTGAAAAAAGGAAGCGACCTGGCACACACCGCGTTTAGTGAAGACTGCCAGGAACGCCAAAAGTGGGATGGGATAGCACGGTCGCGAGTTTCCTATTGCTAAGGGCGACCCGCAGGAAAGCCACCAACAAAGTCCCCCTCAAAATTCACAAAGATCGACAGCAAAGTTGAAATTCATCCAAGTCAATCTCCAGCGCTCAAAGCTGGCCACGGATGAACTCCATCAGATGGCTCAGGCCAACGGAATTTCTGTGGCACTCGTTCAAGAACCTTACGTGGGAAGAACAGGTGTAATGAAACAGAGTCCCGGCACACAAGTTATCCAGTGCAGCCTCAACCGCCAAAAACCAGTGAAAGCGGCAATAGTGATCTTCGGGAGCAGTTTGGAAGTCATTCATGACCCCCAAGTCGTAACTGAGAACATTGCGGCCGTTTTACTGAAGGTGGGCCAGCTCAATCTGGGAGTGCTGTCGGTCTACTTTGAGGGAGACCAAGAATTAAACCCATATCTTTCCGCATTACAAGACACAACCAACAAACTACACACAAACAACATCCTGGTGGGAGGTGACGTAAATGCCTGGAGCCAATGGTGGGGCAGCGTATCCGAAAACCATCGGGGTGCCGAATACTGTTCCTTCCTCCATGAGCGGGATTTCCAGATCCTAAACTCGGGTCAGACACCGACTTTCGAGATCTACAGGAGCGACAGGTGGTGCACAAGCATAGTAGATGTAACTGCATGCAGTCTGTCGCTGCTGGGAAAAATAGAGGAGTGGCGTGTAGAAAGAGGCTTGACCTCATCCGACCACAATGCAATCACCTTCTCGATGCGCTTAGAGAAAGCTTTGGAACCCCTAAGGCCTGTCTCGACGCGCATCTATAACACCAAGAAGGCAAAGTGGTCCGATTTCTGCACGCATTTCAAGAACAACCTGGCTGAAAAAGAAATAACAAAGGCCAGGATCTCGAAGGCCCCGAACCCAAGGGATCTGGAAAAAATCCTCACAGAATATTTAAACGCCATCCACCGTTCATGTGACGAGGCGATCCCAAAATTGGGATCCCCAAAACACAACGCAAAACCCCCTTGGTGGAATTCTACTTTAGACCGTCTTAAAAAAGACACAATGACGAAGAAGAGAAGGATTCGGAACGCAGCCGCTCATCGGCGGGAAGACACGATAAACGTTTACCTCGAAGCAAAAAATAAGTACACCTCAGAAGCGACGGAAGCTGCCACTGCAAGCTGGAGGGAGTTCTGTACAAGGCAAGACCGAGAGAGCATGTGGGACGGCGTCTACAGGGTACTAAGGAAGACAGCCAGAAGGCAGGACGACACCCTCCTGAGAAATACCGCAGGGGAAACTCTTAGCCCACAGCAATCCGCGGACCTACTAGCAAAAACCTTTTACCCAGATGACTCCACAGATGGCGAAAGACCGTACCACAGTGCACTCAGACAACTCGCGAGCGAGGAAAATCCACAAGGACTGTCCGCCGACGATCCACCCTTTACAATCACAGAGCTGGAAATGGTCCTGCAAGACCAAAATCCGAAGAAGGCCCCTGGCCCCGACGGATTAACGGCGGACATCTGCACAGCGGCAATAAACTGCGACAGGGAAGTGTTCTTGGCGATCGCAAACAGATGCCTGACGCTATCACACTTTCCGAGGCAGTGGAAGGTCGCCCACGTGTGCATCCTACGCAAGCCAGGCAAGGACGACTACACCAGTCCAAAGTCATACCGCCCAATAGGTCTCCTATCTGTTCTCGGAAAAATCGTGGAAAAACTCCTTGTAGGCAGACTCCAGTGGCACTTCTATCCAACACTCCATAAAAGCCAGTACGGGTTCATGCCACAGCGTGGTACCGAGGACGCCCTCTATGACCTAATGGGACACATACGTGCAGAAATCAAAGCAAAGAAGATAGTGCTTTTGATATCATTGGACATAGAGGGGGCCTTCGACAACGCATGGTGGCCCGCATTAAAAAAACAGATGGTGGCCAAACAATGTCCCAAAAATCTGTACACTCTCGTTGCCTCTTACTTAAAAGATCGCCACGTTAAGGTCAACTACGCCAGAGCGACTAGTGAGAAAGGAACCAACAAAGGGTGCGTCCAGGGCTCAATTGCCGGTCCGACGTTCTGGAACCTGATCCTAGACTCACTCCTTCACAAATTGGCTAGTATGGGGGTATATTGCCAGGCCTTTGCAGACGACGTCGTCCTGGTATTCTCGGACCATGAGACCGGCCCCCTGCAGCAGAAAGCCAATGAGACGCTGGACGTAGTGTCGAAGTGGGGCGCCCGAAATAAGCTGCGTTTCGCCGCGCATAAGACCAATGCGATGGTGTTAACGAAAAAGCTGAAATACGACGACCCGGTTCTGCACATGTCGGGCACAAGGCTGGGCCTTGTCCAAGAGATCAAGCTGCTAGGGCTCATTATTGACGCCAAACTCACTTTCAATGCACACGTGTCCGCCACCTGTAAAAAGGCTGCGGACATCTATAAGCAACTCGCATGTGCAGCGAAGGTGACATGGGGTCTCAATAGAGAGATAATCAGGACGATTTACGTGTCGGTGATAGAGCCCATCGTGATGTATGCAGCGAGTGCGTGGGCCCCGGCAGCTGAGAAACTGATGACACGAAATCAGTTTGACTCGCTACAGAGGGGTTTTGCGCAGAAGATCTGCAAGGCATACCGCACGGTGTCTCTGACATCGGCACTGGTTCTGTCGGGCCAACTCCCATTAGACCTCCGGGTACTTGAGGCGGCGACCCTCTACGAGATCAAAAAGGGCCATTCCCGAGAGTTCCTACCACCGGGCCGCGAGCTGGAACGGAATATAAATTATTTAAATCACCCTCATCCAGCGCGACTCACAACAACTGAGTACGCACGCCTAGAAGATTGGAATCCCGAAACCTTACAGACTCACCATGTTACCGGCCCCCAAATCTACACCGATGGCAGCAAAATAGAGGGGAAAGTTGGAGCTGCCCTAACTTGGTGGGAGGGAGGAAAGGAATCCATGTCCAACACTTTTGGCTTGGAGCCTCACAACACTGTCTTCCAATCTGAAATGTATGCACTCTTTAGAGCTGTCAAGCTGGCAAGAGAATCTAAGGCGGCCTCCATAAGCATACTGAGTGACTCAAGGTCGTCGCTCGACCTGCTGAAGAGACCGTCTGTTACTCACCACCTGGCACTCCAAATAAAGAGTTTCATCCGTGAAATCAGAGAGGAGGGCAGAAAAGTGAGGCTTTTCTGGCTCAAGGCCCACGTGGGAACTGCTGGGAACGAGAGAGCAGATGAGCTGGCAAAGGAGGCAGCCCTAACAAAGGAGACAGCGGACTACGACAAAGTCCCCGTATCATACGTCAGAAGGAAGATACGGGAGGGGACCGTTAGGAAGTGGCAAGCTAGGTACGAGTCCTCGAGTACTGGTGCGGTGACAAAGGTATTCTTTCCAGACGTCCAAGCGGCGAAAAGAATCCTTAGGGAAACAGTCCTAACACCGGCCCATACTCAAATCTTGACGGGACACGGAGGCTTCGCAGCATACCTCCACCGCTTCCACCTCAAAGACGATCCCTCGTGCATCTGTGATCAGAGCTGCGAGGAAACAGTCTGGCACCTTCTCTTCGAGTGCCCAAGGTTCTGCCTTGAAAGAATGGAACTGGAGCGAAAAACAGGGCTCCAGTTAAGTCAATCCTCACTCCCCAACTTCATGGGAAAGCCAGCTTCGAGGATCCCATTCCTAGCATTCGCGAGTAGAGTTGCCATAACCGCAGCGGGGCCGAACAAATCAGATGCCCCAGCACGAAGTCGAGTCCGGCTACCATCTACTCGTACTCCCACCACAAACACACCATCCACACAAATTACACAACACCCATTACCCACAAATACAGGACATACAATCACAACACTAACACTAATCACACAAAACCCGTCACCTTCAAATACACAGCAGAGCACATACACACAACCAGCACTAGTGACAGCGCCAGTGGTACCAACAACAGGGACAAACCAACAGACGATCCCAACCGACATGTCAGTAACACACTTCCTGGTATGTGGAAGAGACGGAGTCCCTGGTATCCGACTACGCGGGGTCGCCCTGTTCATGAACCGGGAGTCGGAGACGCTAGGCATAAGTTTCTGTATTGGTTCAAACCACACTGGAGCCAAAATCATAATTTCACCGGGTCTAGCTGCCCTGATCAACGGGAGCACATCAAAAACGAGCATCAAAGGAAGCAAGTACGCCGCGCTGCAGTTGGTGGAGATAGCCGCTCACAAGTGCCGTTTAATGCGATTCAAAGGAAAGACAATCGCATTACTCGAGTGGAGAGCGGAGACCCCATTTGCCCAAGCGAGCTCGCTGCTCCAAAAGATTAGGGAAGCAGGTGAAAGCACGTGCATAGCACCCCGCACGATCAGCATCGATGCTATGGCGGTCGGTGGTGAAAGAGGAGACATCGCAGACCGTTTCGGCTGCCTTAAAGCTTCCGAACAGCATGAGGTCGTGGTCTACGAGGACCGGGGGGAAACTCTAAGCTTCCTCAAAGCCCCCAGAGACCACACAGGCAGCACGATGAGTTCTACTGAGAACCCGACCGCCATGAGGAGCGGAGCTGAGAGGGCCCAGCGAAAACTAACGGCAGAAAAAGAAAGAAGGGACAAAGGCAATAACATCAGCCCAGAGGACCGAGCACGGTCCAAAAGCCGTCTCAAAGCAATCGGCACCTTCCTCAGTGCACTGCTCCCGAGTACCAGCCGCACATCACCAACTGAGCGGCAAGAGTCAGCGGTCATGAGGTTTTTCAAGCCGAAACCTAGGGAAACACCAGCACCAAAATCCAAACCAACCAGAGCCGACAAAGGGCAAGTCATCCCACCGACACTCGCTGTAAACTCGGGTGTCATAGACCACATACAAAGCGCATTCCTCGAGTATGTGTCAGTTGTGAGGGCAACCAGAGAGGTAAACCTCGCAACATGTAGAAAGATTCTGGACACCTTTCATTGGCAAAATGAGGGTTTGTTAAGGGTCTTGCTCGGGGAGGCAGAGGCAGCTGTGTACGACAACGTCAAATCCCAGGTCATTGCTGGAGAAATGACGGGGTCGTATATGGCAGCCTACAGCGCGGAAAGTGGTTTTGTGACCCTGGACGAGGAGAAAACGGAGCGCTCAGGGAAAGTTACGTTCTACACACCCGAAGACGACCCGATAGTGGTTACCGCCAAGTGTACCAAAATTATGCTGGACGACAGGATCCTCGAAATGGCGCAATCCATTTCGGGGGCCTCCGTTCCCTCGGCTTCAGAGGCGTATTGGGCGGTACCCAAAATCAGCTGGGTAAACGGGGTTCCAGGGTGCGGCAAGACAACCTGGGTGGTGAAACATTTTGACGAGGAGAGCGATATCATAGTGACCACAACAACCGAAGCTGCTAAGGATCTCAAAGAGAAGCTAGCGCACCGGCTAGGAGATCGCGTCAAGGCAAAGGTGCGCACTATGGCCTCAATTTTAGCCAACGGGGTCAAACCAGAGGAGCAATGCCGTCGCCTTATGGTTGACGAAGCCCTCATGAACCACTTTGGGGCCATAGTCATGGCAGTGAAGTTGTCTGGAGCGAGCGACGTCGTTCTTATCGGAGACGTGAATCGGCTACCATTTTTGGACAGAGAGAACCTGTTTGAATTAAGGTACACCCGTCCAAACTTGGTGACTGGAATCACCCGGGAGTTACTCTGTACGCATCGGAACCCAATGGACATCGCACTAGCCCTGAGTGAGATATACCCCGGTATATACTCCTCCAAGACGACGCTGTCGCGGGTCCACTCCCTGAGAGTGGAAAGGTTCACGGGAGCGCGAATACCAAAATCCACCCAGAACACCTTATTCTTGGTCCATACGCAGGAAGAGAGAGCCTCTCTTGCCGACCAGGGCTATGGATCTGGCGAGGGGTCGCGTATCCTCACCATCCACGCAGCTCAGGGGTTGACCTGCGACAGCGTTATTATAATAAACACCAAGTCAAGGAGGCTCCAGATCCACGACAGCATCTCCCACGCAGTTGTCGCAGTGTCGAGACACACGGTCAGCTGTGTGTATTACACCGACGACGCCGATGATGCCACGGGCCGTTTCGCCCGGAAAGCGATGGATGCGCCTCCTAAAATGGTCGTCGAATATAACCTTAAGACGGCCATGCAGCATCGAGACACCGCAGTCGTAAAAGCTCTAATGGAGTTAGTGAAGACTCTGGGCGGCAGATAAACCCGGTACCCAAACTCTACCCACCAACCCTAAATCCAACCAGAATTATAGTGTAATCAAGTATTTAGGTACAAGATAAGTGTGATTACAAGTGTATTTCACTATAAGTATAGTGAAGATGAATAAAAATAAATATAATGCTAATATAATAATATAATGTTATAAATTAAATTGTTGGATTATTCCGATAATTATACATAGATATACATACAATTTATACATAGCAATAAGTGAAAAAACGAAAAAAAAAAAAAAAAAAAAAAAAAAAAAAAAAAAAAAAAAAAAAAAGTATGTTAAATGAAAAAAAAAAAGGATAAAAAAAAAAAAAAAAAAAAAAAAAAAAAAAAAAAAAAAAAAAAACAATTAAAAAAAAAAAAAAAAAAAAAAAAACAAAAAAAAAAAATGAATGAGTCTGAGGTGGACTCGCGTAGTATTAAGCTTAGTTTTAAGTAAGTTGTCAAGATGAGGGCACGACAGAGATGCCAATTCAAAAAAAGCGTAAACAAATAATAATGTAAAAAATGGCGCAGACCATCATGTCTGCGGTAAAATATGTACAAAAAAAAAAAAAAAAAAAAAACCTAACCTAACCATCCAAGTCAATCTCCAGCGATCAAAGCTGGCCACGGATGAACTCCATCAGATGGCTCAGGCCAACGGAATTTCTGTGGCACTCGTTCAAGAACCTTACGTGGGAAGAACAGGTGTAATGAAACAGAGTCCCGGCATACAAGTTATCCAGTGCAGCCTCAACCGCCAAAAACCAGTGAAGGCGGCAATAGTGATCTTCGGGAGCAGTTTGGAAGTCATTCATGACCCCCAAGTCGTAACTGAGAACATTGCGGCCGTTTTACTGAAGGTGGGCCAGCTCAATCTGGGAGTGCTGTCGGTCTACTTTGAGGGAGACCAAGAATTAAACCCATATCTTTCCGCATTACAAGACACAACAAACAAACTACACACAAACAACATCCTGGTGGGAGGTGACGTAAATGCCTGGAGCCAATGGTGGGGCAGCGTATCCGAAAACCATCGGGGTGCCGAATACTGTTCCTTCCTCCATGAGCGGGATTTCCAGATCCTAAACTCGGGTCAGACACCGACTTTCGAGATCTACAGGAGTGACAGGTGGTGCACAAGCATAGTAGATGTAACTGCATGCAGTCTGTCGCTGCTGGGAAAAATAGAGGAGTGGCGTGTAGAAAGAGGCTTGACCTCATCCGACCACAATGCAATCACCTTCTCGATGCGCTTAGAGAAACCTTTGGAACCCCTAAGGCCTGTCTCGACGCGCATCTATAACACCAAGAAGGCAAAGTGGTCCGATTTCTGCACGCATTTCAAGAACAACCTGGCTGAAAAAGAAATAACAAAGGCCAGGATCTCGAAGGCCCCGAACCCAAGGGATCTGGAAAAAATCCTCACAGAATATTTAAACGCCATCCACCGTTCATGTGACGAGGCGATCCCAAAATTGGGATCCCCAAAACACAACGCAAAACCCCCTTGGTGGAATTCTACTTTAGACCGTCTTAAAAAAGACACAATGACGAAGAAGAGAAGGATTCGGAACGCAGCCGCTCACCAGCGGGAAGACACGATAAACGTTTACCTCGAAGCAAAAAATAAGTACACCTCAGCAGCGACGGAAGCTGCCACTGCAAGCTGGAGGGAGTTCTGTACAAGGCAAGACCGAGAGAGCATGTGGGACGGCGTCTACAGGGTACTAAGGAAGACAGCCAGAAGGCAGGACGACACCCTCCTGAGAAATACCGCAGGGGAAACTCTTAGCCCACAGCAATCCGCGGACCTACTAGCAAAAACCTTTTACCCAGATGACTCCACAGATGGCGAAAGACCGTACCACAGTGCACTCAGACAACTCGCGAGCGAGGAAAATCCACAAGGACTGTCCGCCGACGATCCACCCTTTACAATCACAGAGCTGGAAATGGTCCTGCAAGACCAAAATCCGAAGAAGGCCCCTGGCCCCGACGGATTAACGGCGGACATCTGCACAGCGGCAATAAACTGCGACAGGGAAGTGTTCTTGGCGATCGCAAACAGATGCCTGTCGCTATCACACTTTCCGAGGCAGTGGAAGGTCGCCCACGTGTGCATCCTACGCAAGCCAGGCAAGGACGACTACACCAGTCCAAAGTCATACCGCCCAATAGGTCTCCTATCTGTTCTCGGAAAAATCGTGGAAAAACTCCTTGTAGGCAGACTCCAGTGGCACTTCTATCCAACACTCCATAAAAGCCAGTACGGGTTCATGCCACAGCGTGGTACCGAGGACGCCCTCTATGACCTAATGGGACACATACGTGCAGAAATCAAAGCAAAGAAGATAGTGCTTTTGATATCATTGGACATAGAGGGGGCCTTCGACAACGCATGGTGGCCCGCATTAAAAAAACAGATGGTGGCCAAACAATGTCCCAAAAATCTGTTCACTCTCGTTGCCTCTTACTTAAAAGATCGCCACGTTAAGGTCAACTACGCCAGAGCGACTAGTGAGAAAGGAACCAACAAAGGGTGCGTCCAGGGCTCAATTGCCGGTCCGACGTTCTGGAACCTGATCCTAGACTCACTCCTTCACAAATTGGCTAGTATGGGGGTATATTGCCAGGCCTTTGCAGACGACGTCGTCCTGGTATTCTCGGACCATGAGACCGGCCCCCTGCAGCAGAAAGCCAATGAGACGCTGGACGTAGTGTCGAAGTGGGGCGCCCGAAATAAGCTGCGTTTCGCCGCGCATAAGACCAATGCGATGGTGTTAACGAAAAAGCTGAAATACGACGACCCGGTTCTGCACATGTCGGGCACAAGGCTGGGCCTTGTCCAAGAGATCAAGCTGCTAGGGCTCATTATTGACGCCAAACTCACTTTCAATGCACACGTGTCCGCCACCTGTAAAAAGGCTGCGGACATCTATAAGCAACTCGCATGTGCAGCGAAGGTGACATGGGGTCTCAATAGAGAGATAATCAGGACGATTTACGTGTCGGTGATAGAGCCCATCGTGATGTATGCAGCGAGTGCGTGGGCCCCGGCAGCTGAGAAACTGATGACACGAAATCAGTTTGACTCGCTACAGAGGGGTTTTGCGCAGAAGATCTGCAAGGCATACCGCACGGTGTCTCTGACATCGGCACTGGTTCTGTCGGGCCAACTCCCATTAGACCTCCGGGTACTTGAGGCGGCGACCCTCTACGAGATCAAAAAGGGCCATTCCCGAGAGTTCCTACCACCGGGCCGCGAGCTGGAACGGAATATAAATTATTTAAATCACCCTCATCCAGCGCGACTCACAACAACTGAGTACGCACGCCTAGAAGATTGGAATCCCGAAACCTTACAGACTCACCATGTTACCGGCCCCCAAATCTACACCGATGGCAGCAAAATAGAGGGGAAAGTTGGAGCTGCCCTAACTTGGTGGGAGGGAGGAAAGGAATCCATGTCCAACACTTTTGGCTTGGAGCCTCACAACACTGTCTTCCAATCTGAAATGTATGCACTCTTTAGAGCTGTCAAGCTGGCAAGAGAATCTAAGGCGGCCTCCATAAGCATACTGAGTGACTCAAGGTCGTCGCTCGACCTGCTGAAGAGACCGTCTGTTACTCACCACCTGGCACTCCAAATAAAGAGTTTCATCCGTGAAATCAGAGAGGAGGGCAGAAAAGTGAGGCTTTTCTGGCTCAAGGCCCACGTGGGAACTGCTGGGAACGAGAGAGCAGATGAGCTGGCAAAGGAGGCAGCCCTAACAAAGGAGACAGCGGACTACGACAAAGTCCCCGTATCATACGTCAGAAGGAAGATACGGGAGGGGACCGTTAGGAAGTGGCAAGCTAGGTACGAGTCCTCGAGTACTGGTGCGGTGACAAAGGTATTCTTTCCAGACGTCCAAGCGGCGAAAAGAATCCTTAGGGAAACAGTCCTAACACCGGCCCATACTCAAATCTTGACGGGACACGGAGGCTTCGCAGCATACCTCCACCGCTTCCACCTCAAAGACGATCCCTCGTGCATCTGTGATCAGAGCTGCGAGGAAACAGTCTGGCACCTTCTCTTCGAGTGCCCAAGGTTCTGCCTTGAAAGAATGGAACTGGAGCGAAAAACAGGGCTCCAGTTAAGTCAATCCTCACTCCCCAACTTCATGGGAAAGCCAGCTTCGAGGATCCCATTCCTAGCATTCGCGAGTAGAGTTGCCATAACCGCAGCGGGGCCGAACAAATCAGATGCCCCAGCACGAAGTCGAGTCCGGCTACCATCTACTCGTACTCCCACCACAAACACACCATCCACACAAATTACACAACACCCATTACCCACAAATACAGGACATACAATCACAACACTAACACTAATCACACAAAACCCGTCACCTTCAAATACACAGCAGAGCACATACACACAACCAGCACTAGTGACAGCGCCAGTGGTACCAACAACAGGGACAAACCAACAGACGATCCCAACCGACATGTCAGTAACACACTTCCTGGTATGTGGAAGAGACGGAGTCCCTGGTATCCGACTACGCGGGGTCGCCCTGTTCATGAACCGGGAGTCGGAGACGCTAGGCATAAGTTTCTGTATTGGTTCAAACCACACTGGAGCCAAAATCATAATTTCACCGGGTCTAGCTGCCCTGATCAACGGGAGCACATCAAAAACGAGCATCAAAGGAAGCAAGTACGCCGCGCTGCAGTTGGTGGAGATAGCCGCTCACAAGTGCCGTTTAATGCGATTCAAAGGAAAGACAATCGCATTACTCGAGTGGAGAGCGGAGACCCCATTTGCCCAAGCGAGCTCGCTGCTCCAAAAGATTAGGGAAGCAGGTGAAAGCACGTGCATAGCACCCCGCACGATCAGCATCGATGCTATGGCGGTCGGTGGTGAAAGAGGAGACATCGCAGACCGTTTCGGCTGCCTTAAAGCTTCCGAACAGCATGAGGTCGTGGTCTACGAGGACCGGGGGGAAACTCTAAGCTTCCTCAAAGCCCCCAGAGACCACACAGGCAGCACGATGAGTTCTACTGAGAACCCGACCGCCATGAGGAGCGGAGCTGAGAGGGCCCAGCGAAAACTAACGGCAGAAAAAGAAAGAAGGGACAAAGGCAATAACATCAGCCCAGAGGACCGAGCACGGTCCAAAAGCCGTCTCAAAGCAATCGGCACCTTCCTCAGTGCACTGCTCCCGAGTACCAGCCGCACATCACCAACTGAGCGGCAAGAGTCAGCGGTCATGAGGTTTTTCAAGCCGAAACCTAGGGAAACACCAGCACCAAAATCCAAACCAACCAGAGCCGACAAAGGGCAAGTCAGCCCACCGACACTCGCTGTAAACTCGGGTGTCATAGACCACATACAAAGCGCATTCCTCGAGTATGTGTCAGTTGTGAGGGCAACCAGAGAGGTAAACCTCGCAACATGTAGAAAGATTCTGGACACCTTTCATTGGCAAAATGAGGGTTTGTTAAGGGTCTTGCTCGGGGAGGCAGAGGCAGCTGTGTACGACAACGTCAAATCCCAGGTCATTGCTGGAGAAATGACGGGGTCGTATATGGCAGCCTACAGCGCGGAAAGTGGTTTTGTGACCCTGGACGAGGAGAAAACGGAGCGCTCAGGGAAAGTTACGTTCTACACACCCGAAGACGACCCGATAGTGGTTACCGCCAAGTGTACCAAAATTATGCTGGACGACAGGATCCTCGAAATGGCGCATTCCATTTCGGGGACCTCCGTTCCCTCGGCTTCAGAGGCGTATTGGGCGGTACCCAAAATCAGCTGGGTAAACGGGGTTCCAGGGTGCGGCAAGACTACCTGGGTGGTGAAACATTTTGACGAGGAGAGCGATATCATAGTGACCACAACAACCGAAGCTGCTAAGGATCTCAAAGAGAAGCTAGCGCACCGGCTAGGAGATCGCGTCAAGGCAAAGGTGCGCACTATGGCCTCAATTTTAGTCAACGGGGTCAAACCAGAGGAGCAATGCCGTCGCCTTATGGTTGACGAAGCCCTCATGAACCACTTTGGGGCCATAGTCATGGCAGTGAAGTTGTCTGGAGCGAGCGAGGTCGTTCTTATCGGAGACGTGAATCAGCTACCATTTTTGGACAGAGAGAACCTGTTTGAATTAAGGTACACCCGTCCAAACTTGGTGACTGGAATCACCCGGGAGTTACTCTGTACGCATCGGAACCCAATGGACATCGCACTAGCCCTGAGTGAGATATACCCCGGTATATACTCCTCCAAGACGACGCTGTCGCGGGTCCACTCCCTGAGAGTGGAAAGGTTCACGGGAGCGCGAATACCAAAATCCACCCAGAACACCTTATTCTTGGTCCATACGCAGGAAGAGAGAGCCTCTCTTGCCGACCAGGGCTATGGATCTGGCGAGGGGTCGCGTATCCTCACCATCCACGCAGCTCAGGGGTTGACCTGCGACAGCGTTATTATAATAAACACCAAGTCAAGGAGGCTCCAGATCCACGACAGCATCTCCCACGCAGTTGTCGCAGTGTCGAGACACACGGTCAGCTGTGTGTATTACACCGACGACGCCGATGATGCCACGGGCCGTTTCGCCCGGAAAGCGATGGATGCGCCTTCTAAAATGGTCGTCGAATATAACCTTAAGACGGCCATGCAGCATCGAGACACCGCAGTCGTAAAAGCTCTAATGGAGTTAGTGAAGACTCTGGGCGGCAGATAAACCCGGTACCCAAACTCTACCCACCAACCCTAAATCCAACCTGAATTATAGTGTAATCAAGTATTTAGGTACAAGATAAGTGTGATTACAAGTGTATTTCACTATAAGTATAGTGAAGATGAATTGTTAAGCAATCATATCAATATTTTTTAATATTGATATGATTGGTTAACAATTAAATATAATGCTAATATAATAATATAATGTTATAAATTAAATTGTTGGATTATTCCAATAATTATACATAGATATACATACAATTTATACATAGCAATAAGTGAAAAAAAAGAAAAAAAAAGAAAAAAGAAAAAAAAAAAATAGTATGTTAAATGAAAAAAAAGGATAAAAAAAAAAGAAAAAACAAAAAAAAAAATAAAAAAAAAAAAAAAATGAATGAGTCTGAGGTGGACTCGCGTAGTATTAAGCTTAGTTTTAAGTAAGTTGTCAAGATGAGGGCACGACAGAGATGCCAATTCAAAAAAGCGATAAACAAATAATAATGTAAAAAATGGCGCAGACCATCATGTCTGCGGTAAAATATGTACAAAAAAAAAAAAAAAAAAAAAAAAAAAACCTAACCTAACCCAAAGGATGAGACCGAAACCGGAGAAGAGGTGCTAGACAAAGTGAGGAAGGCGGTTGACGCAAAAGAAGGCTGGGTTAAAGTAGAAAGAGTCAGGAAGGCAAAGAATAGGAAAGTTGTCATGGGCTTCGGTACCGAGGAGGAAAGGGACAAGGTAAAGGCTAGGCTAGAGAAAAAAGGAATCGACCTCACCGTAGAGGCCGTGAAAAACCGAGACCCGATGCTAATACTTAGAGACGTCCTAGTAGTCAATACAGACGAAGATATTATCAAAGCACTTAGGAATCAGAATCGGGACGTGTTTCATGGCATCTGCGATGGGGAAGATAGGCTAGAAATTAAATATAGGCGGAAGGCAAGAAATCCACACTCTGGGCATGTTGTGGTAAGCGCGTCCCCCGTTATCTGGCAGAGAATAACAAAAAGAGGACATGTCCATATAGACCTGCAGCGAGTAAGGGCAGAAGACCAAACCCCTTTGATACAGTGTACTCGCTGTCTAGGCTATGGGCATGGACGGAAATACTGCTCAGAAGCGGTTGACGTATGCAGTCACTGCGGTGGACCACACCTAAAAACTGAATGTTCGGACTGGATCGCGGGAGGAATGGCCACCTGCAGAAACTGCAAGAGGGCAAATATGCCGGATGTAGAGCACAATGCCTTCAGTCTCGAATGCCCTGTACGCCGCAAATGGGATGCCGTAGCGCGGTCAACCACCGCGTACTGCTAAGGGCTCGCAGGCGGAAAGAACTGACTATAAATTCGCGCAGGCCAACCTCCAACGAAAAAGACTGGCAACAAACGAAATAATGATAGAGGCTGAAAAGCGGGGAATCGCAGTGATGCTCTTGCAAGAGCCTTATGTGGGTAGCTCAAATACTATGAAGGGCCAGAGGGGAGTGCGGGTCTTCCAGGACACTGGAATGGGAGATGGGACTGTAAAATCAGCTATAGTTGTCCTTGACAAAAACCTCAAGGTGATACAGTACCCGAAACTCACCACAAAAAATATAGTTGTGGTGGGAATCAAGACCAGTGCCTGGGAGATCACACTCGTCTCACTCTATTTTGAGCCGGACAAACCTATTGAGCCCTATCTAAAACAAATAAAAGAAATAGGATCTGTAAACTGCTCGAAACCCATTATCGTTGGAGGGGACGCCAACGCGAAGAGCACCTGGTGGGGAAGCTCGATGGTTGACCGTAGGGGCGAAGATATGTGCGGAACTCTTGGGGAGCTCGGGTTGAATATACTCAACACAGGGGAAACTCCAACTTTCGACACGATTAGGGGAGGACAACGCTACAGCAGCTATGTCGACTTAACGGCTTGCTCTGATCACATCGTAGACCTAGTAGAAAATTGGAAAGTAGTTGAAGGATTCACAAGCTCCGACCACAATGGCATAATATTTAACATTAGACTGAAAAGATCAAAAGGGATTCAAGTGGAAAGAACCACGAGAATCTTTAATACAAGAAAAGCAAATTGGCCAGAGTTTCATAGTAAACTCAACCAATTAATGATAGAATCCAAATTAAACAAAATAGAAATAGAAAAAATTGACAACACAAAACAATTAGATGAAATGGTAAATATTTACACAACAGTAATAAAAGAAGCATGCAATTCAGCAATGCCAATTAAAAAGTCAAAAGAAAAACTCAACCTGCCATGGTGGTCGGAGAAACTTGATGAATTAAAAAAGAAAGTAGCCACTAAAAAGAGAAGGATACGATGCGCTGCTCCAATCCGAAGGTCGAAAGTGGTGGAAGAGTACCTAAAACAGAAAGAGGAGTATGAAGTTGAGGCAGCCCGAGCCCAGACTAGCAGCTGGAAAGAGTTTTGTTGCAAGCAGGATAGGGAGGGGGTATGGGAGGGTATATATAGAGTTATTGGAAGGACTACGCAGAGGGAGGTTGATCTGCAGATGATTAAGGACGGAAAAGTGCTCGACCCAAAAGAGTCTGTGAAACTCATTGCAGAAACATTTTACTCGGAAGATCTGAGTGAAACGGACAGTATTTATCACAGTCAGGTTAGAGCCAAAGCTGATAAAATAAATAAAAATGATGAAGATGACCTGCAAGATCCGCCTTTCACTCTGGTAGAGTTAAGAACAGCATGCGAGTCTTTCAATCCGAAAAAAGCGCCGGGGTTGGACGGCCTTACAGCCGATGTATGTAGTCAGGCCATTGGATGTGCACCCGGGGCCTTCCTGGCCCTTCTGAATAAATGCCTGAAGCTGAATTACTTCCCCGAGCCCTGGAAGGAGGCCGTAGTGGTGGCACTAAGGAAACCCGGTAAAACTGACTATTCCACGCCAAAGGCATACAGGCCAATTGGCCTCTTACCGGTGTTAGGAAAAATCTTTGAAAAGATGGTGATGACCCGCCTCAAGTACCATATAATGCCAAGAATTAGTACTCGCCAGTACGGGTTCATGCCCCAAAGAAGCACTGAGGACTCCCTCTATGACCTTATGAAGCATATAAGAGAGAAGCTTAGCTTAAAGAAAATCGTAGTGTTAATATCATTGGACATAGAGGGAGCCTTTGACAATGCTTGGTGGCCAGCTATTAGGACCCGACTGGCCGAGGAAAGATGTCCGCTCAACTTGAGGAGGGTCATAGACAGTTACCTTAGCAACAGAAGGGTCAGGGTGAGGTACGCGGGTGAAGAATACACCAAAGGTACTAGCAAAGGCTGCGTACAGGGCTCCATCGGCGGCCCCAACCTGTGGAACCTACTCGTTGACCCCCTCCTTAAATCCCTGGTGCACAAAAATGTTTACGTGCAGGCATTCGCAGACGACGTAGTGCTTGTCTTCGATGGTGACACAGCTATGGAAATAGAGCAGACAGCAAACGATGCCCTCGGGCATGTTCAGGCTTGGGGTGTGGAAAATAAATTAAAATTTGCACCACACAAAACCTACGCGATGACCATAACCCGAAGGTTAAAATACGACACTCCGAGACTGAACATGGGCGGGGTCGAAATAGCCATGAATAAGGAAATAAAGATCCTGGGTGTCACCATCGATGACAAGTTAACCTTTAATGCGCATATAAAGAATGTTTGCAGGAAGGTAATAAATATTTATAAGATATTGTGTAGGGCAGCGAAGATTAGCTGGGGCCTTAACCCTGAAGTGGTAAAAATTATATATACAGCCACAATAGAACCAATCATCCTGTACGCCGCTAGCGCATGGGCCCCAGCGGCAAACAAAATAGGAGTCATTAAGCAGCTAGGTGTCGTGCAAAGAGGTATTGCCCAAAAAATCTGCAGAGCTTACAGAACAGTCTCCCTCAACTCGGTCCTCCTGTTGGCGGGGATACTCCCTCTGGACCTCAGGATTCGTGAGGTGGCCTCATTATATGAGGCCAAGCGAGGAGTATCGCTGCCAATACTGGGGGATAGGGAGGTGGAGAGACCAGTCTCTGCACTTAAGTCTCCGCACCCCGCTACGCGTATCGACCTGAAGTTCGGGAGTCTGGTGGACCGGGAGCAAGTTGACGCTAGTGCCAATCCGGAGGTGAGGGTTTTCACCGACGGGAGCAAGATTGGGGGCCGTGTCGGTGCTGCGTTGTCCATGTGGAACAGCGAGACCGAAACACGTGCCCTCAAGCTGGCGTTACCAGGTTATTGCACGGTCTACCAGGCGGAACTTTTGGCGATATGTAGGGCAACCGGGGAAATCCGGAGAAGCACGGCATCAACGTACGGCATTTATAGTGACTCGATGGCAGCCCTTATGACAGTGATAAACCACAGTTGCCTTCATCCCCTGGCGGTAGAAGCACGAGAAAATCTAACAGCTGTTTCTCTCCAGAACAAGATAGTCACCTTGTTCTGGATCAAAGCTCACGCAGGGATTGAAGGTAACGAAAGAGTGGATCAGCTCGCAAAAGAGGCTGCCATAATGAGCAAAAAGAAGCCAGATTATGATTTGTGTCCTGTTTCATTTCTCAAGCGCAACATTCGTATGCGGACGCTTGAGGAATGGAACAGAAGATATAAGACTGGAACTACGGCGTCGGTGACAAAAATGTTCTTTCCAGATGCGATAGCGGCGTACAGGATAGTTAGAAAGATGAACCTTAATGGAATTCTGACTCAGGTCATGACAGGGCACGGGGGATTCTCCGAATACTTGAATCGGTTCAAGTGTAAGGAGAGTCCCTCGTGCATCTGTGACCCGAGCATAGAGGAGTCGGTTCCTCACATATTGCTTTGCTGCCCTGCATATGCCCGTGAAAGGAATGACATACAGGCTGAAATTGAAGAAAATTTAACTGAGCAGAAAGTGGGGGAAATAATGTCTGGTAAATGTAGGGAAAAATTTATAAACTACTGTACAAAATTAGCGGAAAAAGTAATAAGGAGAAACAGAAGCGATCAATAAAGTATGTACTGCCATATATTGGATGATATATGAGTCGTGCATATAAAATAGGTAGAAAAATAATTATGTATAAGTCTTAGCAAGTAGATAGTATATAAGAACTAAAATACTGTGTAACAAATAAAACTATGTACCCCAGAATTAATATGCGTTGATGTTAAGCTATAATAAGAAATAGAAATGTATGGATAAAAATAAACAAATAAATATAAGAATACTGTAAAAACACGTTAGATGAATAAGCATTATCAATAATAATAATTAGTCTGTAAGAAACAATGTATATTTAAAATAAAGAAAACCTAAGCATATAGTTCCTCCCTGCGACACTATACAGAACACAAATAAATAAATAATAAATAAAAGAAATAGAAAAATAGAAAAGTAACGTAGAATATGGGAGTCCCACCCATGAAAGACTGAAAGAAGACGAATAAAAGAAAGATAAAGTATGCTGAATGAAAGTGCGAGAGGAAAGATAGCGAGAACTGGTGTGAAAGTGTATTGGATATATAGTAGTTCCTGATTATGTCAGGAGTAGAGAAAAAAAAAAAAAAAAAAAAAAAAAAAACCTAACCTAACCTAACCTAACCTAACCTAACCTAACCTAACCTAACCTAACCTAACCTAACCTAACCTAACCTAACCTAACCAATAACTTTGTCTCCTGGAGACCGATTTTGACACGGTTTTCGGCGTAATTGACGTTAAATAGGCTAGTACCTATTATCCGTACGGTGAAAATTCATTTTTCGCGACATTGATTTTCTTCCCTGGAACTTGTGAAATTTTCATCAAAATTCGAAATTTAAATATTTTTATCTCGAAATCTATTAATTATTTTTATTTTCTTTTTTCGGCAATACACTAACATCAACTAGGCCTATATTCTGGCGAGCGTTTTCGCGAACCCGAATTTAGGTTCTCTTTCAAAATTTTCATTTTTCGGCTAAAAAACACGTTTTTCTTTGAAAAACCAAAATTTTTCTTCGGTCAAAAATCTAGTTTCTGCACAGTTCGCTAGGGCTCGCCGAGACGCGTCTAACGACACCTCGCACGCGAGTCTAGCTCACACAAAAAATTGCCCGCCCACCCACCCTCTGTATATAGGAAGGGAGTGAACAACACTTTCTTTTTCGAAAAATTTTAAAAGTTTATATTTCTTATTTACTTTTGTTTTGTTCCGGGAAAGACCGTCCGACCGTCATCTTGACGCGCTTAGGAACTTGTCTAGTGCAAAAATTTTATTTTTAACAATTATTGACGAATAACTGTTTGATTTTATATAATATTTATTCGCCCACCCACCCTTATTGGTAATTGGAGAAATTTTCTTATACTTTTATATTCCTATCTGACGGGCGGTCGAAAGACTTGCGCCATTGACAGCTGCCTTTATTGACAATCCACGGCTCTTTGACGCATTTATTTAGACTTGACTCCTCCTTTGGGAATAGAATTTATTTTGACACCCTATTGAGGGACTTTAATTTAGGTTTTTA
Source organism: Leucania comma (assembly GCA_958295575.1). Classification (NCBI taxonomy): domain Eukaryota; kingdom Metazoa; phylum Arthropoda; class Insecta; order Lepidoptera; family Noctuidae; genus Leucania; species Leucania comma. The sequence goes on along the minus strand of OY282461.1, from coordinate 37,053,487 downwards.
TAGGCTGTTATATTTTATATTCGACTTACTGGCCCCCCCTTTACAGGGACCAGTATCTTATTTTAAAACTATTCTTGTTATTTTATTTAAATATTCGCTATACTACTCCCCCCTTTACAGGGACCGTTACATTAGATTTTAAAAATTATTGTTGTTAATTTATTTAATTATTGATATTATTTTGCTTAATTATTCGTTTTACTGTCCCCCCTTTACAGGGACCAGTAATTCTGGTGATACAATAGTTCCTCTTCTGCTCCTCTACAATGTTCCTCTCCAGGACCCCAGCTAAGAAAGCCTCCGCGGGTCCCCGTGTTTCTCCATCGAGTCCAGCACTCCCCGTCACCTCCGAGGGGGAGCTCTCCCCTCCCAATGCTTCAAGTCAAGCCTCTAGTGTGAGGCGAAGCATTGGAAAGTGGGAAAATGGTAAAGTGACGGTATCTCAGTCCCTTCCGTCAGCTGCCGCACACTCACCCAAGAGAGTTGCCTCATCAGTGGCGGCCTCCCAGAAGCCCACTCGGCGCGCAGCGTCTCAGCCGGTTAGCAAGGCTGCAGCGCGCCGAGCCTCTACTGAGTCGGCAGGGGCTTCACCGGGACGAGTCCAGGTGCAGCTTAATAAATCCACCGATCGGGTGACCGAGGCTCGAAACTGCCTTCTGCGCGCGAAGTCACAGCTTGGCGACTCACGCAACCTGAGGGCAGATCTGAAGGCCGGGATTACCCAATCGGTGGAAAGGCTTTACCAGCTGGTGAAGGAAGAGGCGGCGGCTGCAGAAAAAGCGAAGGGGGCTGAGCTGGCGGAGGACGACGCCATTAAGGCAATACCTCCGCCAGAAGCACCCAGGAGCCTTCCGGAGGTAAACTCTCTGCTCGCTTCACTAGCGGAGCATAGCGCGCTGGTGAAGGTGAGCAGCGAGAAGATGGAGAGGCTTCAGGAGGCGATGGAGAGGCAAAGGGACCTGCTTGAAAAGACGACCACCTATGCGAGTGTGGCAGCGGGTCCACCGAAAAGGGAAACCCTAGGAAGGACCGCGCTGCACTCGATCGTGGTGACGTCCAAAAATGAAGGGGACTCTGGGGAGGAAGTAATTAACAAAATCCGAGAGGCAGTCAATGCCAAGGATGGAGGAGTAGAGATCGAACGTGTGCGAAGGGCGAAGGACAGAAAGATAATCATGGCATGTAGGTCGGTCGAGGAAAGGAAAAAGGTATGCGAAAGACTCGAGAAGGCAGGAGATCACCTCGTTGTCGAGGAGGTGAGAAACAAAGACCCGCTGCTGGTTTTCCGAGGCGTCCTCCGCATTCACTCCGACGAGGAATTGCTGGGGGCATTGCGAAGCCAGAACCGGGATGTCTTTCGCGGCCTCGACAACGGGGAGGACCGACTCGTCATAAAATATAAAAAGTACTCCAGAAACCCTCAAACCCATAACGTGGTAGTCAGCACGTCCCCGACTATCTATAACAGGATGCTCGATAAGGGAAGAGCGCGTATAGATCTTCAGACCGTCTTCGTCGATGACCAGTCGCCACTGGTGCAGTGCACGAGGTGTTTAGGATACGGGCATAGTCGGCGACTCTGTAAAGAGTCTGCCGACTTATGCAGCCATTGTGGAGGCCCTCACCTCCGTGCAGAGTGTGCCCAGTGGCTAAAGGCGGATTGCCCAAAATGCCACAACTGCGTCAAGGCGAAGATGGAGAAGACGGACCACAACGCGTTCAGCCCCGAGTGTCCAGTTCGAGCCAGGTGGGACAGGCTGGCACGTGCGTCCGTCGCCTATTGCTAAGGTGGTCCCAGTGGACACACTGCCGTACAAAATACTCCAGGTGAACCTTCAAAGGAAGAGACTGGCGACCCATGAGCTTATGATCGAGGCCGAGCAGCGCAAAGCCACCGTAGCGCTGATCCAGGAGCCCTATGTGGGCAACGCTAAAAGGATGAGCGGGACCAGAGGCGTCCGAATCTTCCAGAGCACCAGTCAAGGAGAAGGGACTGTCAAAGCGGCAATAGCCGTTTTTGATCCAAGGCTTGCCGTTAGACAGTACCCAGAACTCACCACGAACAACATCGTCGTGGTGGGGATCCAAACTGGTGCCTGGAAATTAACTCTGGTCTCGTTCTACTTCGAGCCAGACCAGCCCTTGGGGCCATACCTGGACAGCCTCAGAAAGGTGGAAAGCGAGACCGGCCCGCATAAGCTCATAATGGGAGGAGACACCAACGCCTGGAGTGTTTGGTGGGGCAGTAGTGAGACCAATAGCAGAGGCGACGAGATGCTGGGAGCTCTCGACCAGCTTGGACTGCAAATACTCAACAGAGGGGAAACTCCAACCTTCGACGTAGTTCGTGGTAACAGACGTTACACGAGCTGCGTCGACGTCACAGCCTGCACATCGGATATGCTGACGGTGACCAACGGCTGGCGAGTTGTCGATGATCTGACAGGGTCGGACCACAACGGCATAGAGTTCTTAATAAATCTCCAAAAGTCTGCGGGTATCACGGTGCACCGGACTACCAGGCTCTACAACACTAAAAAAGCAAATTGGGGCCAATTTCGTGAGAAACTGGCCCAAATTATGCAAATTAGCAAATTAAATGCGAACCTGTTCGACTCAGTCGACAGCGTGCATAAGCTAGACCTGGTAGTCGAGGAACTCACTACGGCGGTACAAGACGCCTGTACCAAAGTGATACCCAAAAAGAAGACAGTGGAGAAACTAACCGTGCCGTGGTGGTCCGATGAACTCGCCAGCCTGAAGAGGCAGGTGGTCACGAAAAAGCGTAGGATCCGATGTGCAGCTCCGATCCGTAGACCAAAGGTTGTTGAGGAGTACCTGAAACAGAAAGAAGAGTATGAACGTGCAGTAGTCCAAGCAAAAGTCGAGAGCTGGAAGGGTTTCTGTGAGAAACAAGACCGAGAAGGCCTGTGGGAAGGAATATACAGGGTGATCCGGAGGACAGAAAAGAGAGAGGAGGACATACCGATGGTGAGGGATGCAAAGACGTTAGACCCCGAGCAGTCAGCGAGGTTCCTAGCCGAAACGTTCTACCCGAAAGACCGTCTGGAGGGGGATAACGAGGAGCACAGGAGGGTGCGGCAACGAGCGGAAGAGGTGAACAGGGGGATCCAAGTTGAACCCTTGGACCCTCCGTTCACTCTCGATGAGCTAAGGCGAGCTGTCTCCTCGTTCAACCCGAAAAAAGCCCCCGGTTCTGACGGTCTGACGGCGGACATATGGGGCCACGCGATTCAGATTGACCCAGACTTAGTTCTGCGCTTGATGAACAAGTGCCTGGCGCATGGACACTTTCCACGGTCCTGGAAAGAGGCAACAGTCGTTGTGCTCCGCAAACCCGCGAAAGGGGACTACACCACTCCGAAATCGTACAGGCCGATTGGGCTTTTGCCTGTACTCGGCAAGATGTACGAGAAGATGCTCGTGGCCCGACTCAAGTTCCATCTGTTGCCCGGGATGAGTACTCGCCAGTACGGCTTCATGCCCCAGCGAAGCACCGAGGACTCCCTCTATACTCTGATGGGGCACATTCGTGGCAGACTCAATGCAAAGAGGCTTGTCACGATTGTGTCCTTGGATATAGAGGGAGCCTTCGATAGCGCCTGGTGGCCGGCTATACGGGTCCGTCTGGCTGAGGAAAAGTGTCCTGTAAACTTGAGACGGGTCATGGACAGTTACTTGACCGAGAGAGTGGTGAAAGTCCGGTACGCGGGAGCGGAGCATAAATCCAGGACCGAGAAGGGATGCGTCCAGGGGTCAATAAGTGGTCCCATATTGTGGAACCTGGTGTTGGACCCGCTGCTAAAAGAGCTAGAACGTAGAGGGGTCTACTGTCAGGCGTTTGCGGATGATGTCGTTCTTGTGTTCGATGGGGAGACGGCACTTGAGGTTCAGAGGGATGCCAATGTCGCCCTTGAGTACGTGCGTGCATGGGGTGTCACGAACAAGCTTAAGTTTGCGCCGAATAAGACCAAAGCAATGCTGGTAACGCGCAAACTTAAGCATGACACCCCGTGTCTCAGAATGGGCGGGGTAGACATTGGCATGTCTGAGGAAATCAAGTTGCTAGGTCTCACCATCGACCACAAGTTGACTTTCAACAACCACGTCGCAAACGTCTGCTCCCGAGCCATCGGTATTTATAAGCAGCTGTCGAGGGCCGCAAGGGTCAGTTGGGGCCTGCACCCGGAAATCATCCGCTGCATTTACACAGCTGCAGTCGAACCCATCGTCCTGTACGCAGCGAGTGCGTGGTCGCCGGCCGCGACCAAAATTGGAGTCCAGAAGAAGCTGAGCGCCGTCCAGAGGAGCTTCGCGCAAAAGTTGTGCCGAGCCTATCGCACGGTCTCCCTACACTCAGCTCTGGTGCTGGCTGGGGTGCTCCCTCTCGACCTCCGAATACGAGAGGCGGCCTCACTGTATGAGGCCAAGAGGGGGTTACCCCATCCAGCGCTAGGGGACAGGGAGATCGAGCGAGTGGCATCGGCACTAGAGATGCCACATCCGGCTGAACAGAGGGCTATTGAACTGCGACGCCTGGTAGACGAGGAGCAATTTAATAACCACCGCGACTACGCGGTGAGGATTTTCACAGACGGCAGCAAAATTGAGGGCAAGGTCGGGGCCGCACTGTCTGTGTGGACCGACCAGACCGAAGTCAGAGCCCTCAAGCTTGCACTGCCGTCATATAGTACCGTCTACCAGGCTGAACTCCTCGCCCTCTGCGAAGCCGCGAAGGAGGTCCTCAGAAGGACCGAGACGGCGTTCGCAATCTACAGTGACTCCATGGCAGCTCTCCAAGCAGTCGTGAACCCCGAAGCCCTCCATGCCCTTGCAGTAGAAACGAGGGACGCCATCCGCCGCAGCAACACCCAGAACAAGAGCGTCTCCTTGTTCTGGGTCAAGGCTCACGCGGGGCTGGAGGGTAACGAGAGAGCCGACTCGCTCGCTAAGGAGGCTGCCTTAAGGTCTAAGCGGAAACCCCACTATGATAAATGCCCGGTTTCATTCGTTAAGCGTATGATCCGAATGGATACCCTCAGCGAATGGAACCGGCGGTATTGTACTGGGGAAACGGCGGCCACGACGAAGTTATTCTTCCCGTGTGCGATCGCTGCGTACAGGACGGTGCGAAAGATAGGGATGACCGGGGAGCTGACCCAGGCCCTAACAGGGCACGGTGGGTTCTCCGAGTACTTGACTCGCTTTAAGTGCAAGGAGAATCCAGCGTGCATCTGCGACCCCGATATGCAGGAGACTGTCCTCCACCTCCTGACGGAGTGCCCTGTATATTCCTCCCACAGGCACGACTTTGAGACGAAAGTCGACAAACCAGTCATTAAAGCCAATCTCAGTCTTTTAATAAGCGACCGAAAGACCAGGCAATCCTTCGTCGAATTTATTATTAAAATTGTTCAGTTAACCAATAAAAGAAATAAATAAGTTAATATTTAAGTACTACAAATAAGTTAATATTTAGAATTTTTAAAAACAGAATTTTATCATTATATAATTATTTATTTATTTTCAATGAAATAGAAATCTTAACGTCAATAAAATAAAATGAGAATTTTGCCATAATTTTAAGAAACATTATTTATATACATTATTATTTATAACACATACTTAAAACGACAACTGAACTTAAAAAAAAAAAAAAAAAAAAAAAAAAAAAAAAAAAAAAAAAACCTACAGCCCATTTGCAACAACCCTGCGAAACATGACGGCAGGGGGCCTTTCGCATGGCAGGAGTGGTTTTTAGCCGGTAGGAGTCCGGCACTACCCAGACCGCCTTTATTGCGGGGTAGTCTGGGTGTCCATGACGGATTTCCCACTCCTGCCACCAAAAAAAAAAAAAAAAAAAAAAAACCTAACCTAACCGGAGGTAGCCTCACCATCGAGGACGTGGAGAACAAGGACCCGCTGGTCAGACTTGGGGATGTCCTGTCAGTAAATACTGACGAGGACATCCTCAAGGCCCTCCGGAACCAGAACGGGGCTGTCTTCCACGGCCTCGGCGAAGGGGAAGATAGGATGGCAGTAAAATATAGAAGAAGAGCTAGAAACCCTCACACCTGCCATGTGATCATAAGTGTATCACCCAGTATCTGGAGGCAGATGACAGAGAGGGGCTATGTTTACATAGACCTCCAACGGGTCAGAGCAGAAGACCAGACTCCACTAGTCCAGTGCACGCGCTGCCTAGGGTACGGCCACGGCAGAAAGTACTGCCAAGAGACCGCAGATGCATGTAGCCACTGCGGCGGTCCACACCTGAGAACGGAGTGCGCGGACTGGCTAGCTGGGGAGCCACCTGCCTGCAGAAACTGCGCAAAGGCGAAACTCATGCAACTGGAGCACAATGCCTTCAGCTCTGGGTGCCCTGTGCGTCGCCGCTGGGATGAATTGGCCCGGTCGACCGTCGCATATTGTTAACGCCAACGTTGCCACCACCACATATAGCTATATGCAATCGAACCTCCAACGGAAAAGGCTTGCAACAATCGAACTGCTGCTCGAGGCACAAAAACAGGGGGTAGCCGTAGCCCTGTTGCAAGAGCCTTATGTAGGGGGGAGCAAAACAATGAAGGGCCACAGAGGAGTTAGGATCTTCCAGTGCACTGAAAATGGAGAAGGGACTGCTAAGGCTGCAGTCGCTGTCTTTGATGGCAGCCTCAATATAAAGCAGTACCCAAAACTCACCACAAATAACATTGTTGTGGTGGGTATCCAGACCAGTGCCTGGGAGGTCACCCTGGTGTCCATATACTTTGAGCCGGACAAACCAGTGGAGCCATACTTAGATCACCTTAAGGAAATAGTGGCCAAAAACGGCTCTAAGGCCATAATCGTTGGAGGTGACGTAAATGCAAAGAGCACTTGGTGGGGCAGCCCGACGGTCGACAGTAGGGGAGAAGAAGTTTGCGGGACTCTCGGGGAGCTCGGGCTGCACATACTAAATGCAGGAGAAACTCCGACCTTCGACACCGTCAGGGGGGGACAACGCTACAGCAGCTATGTCGACATAACAGCCTGTTCGACAAATATCCTCGATAAGGTAGCAGACTGGAAAGTCGTCGAGGGTCTGAGCAGCTCCGACCACAACGGCATAGTCTTCAAAATTTTACAGAATCGATCGAAAGGGCTAAAGGTAGAAAGAACTACAAGAATATTTAATACTAAAAAGGCCAATTGGTCTGAGTTTCTTGTGAAACTCACCCAGCTGAGCCAAGAAAATAAAATTACAAAAGAGGAAATAGAAAAAACAAACAATATAGAGCAGTTAGACAGAATAGTAAACAATTACACAGATATCATCACAAAAGCATGCAAAGCATCAATGCCAACTAAAAAACAAATAGAAAAACTTACCTTGCCGTGGTGGTCGGAGAAGCTCGAAAAGATGAAAAAGGTGGTAGCTACCCACAAGAGGAGGATTAGGTGTGCTGCTCCAGTCCGTAGATCCATGGTTGTCGAAGCGTACCTGCAACGGAAAAAAGAATATGAGTCGGAGGCAGCCAGAGCTCAAACCGAGAGTTGGAAGGAGTTCTGCCGTAAACAGGATAGGGAGGGCGTGTGGGAGGGGATTTACAGGATCATAGGGAGGACAACGAGTAGGGTGGAGGACCCACCGCTGGTGAAAGATGGGGAAGTGCTGGACGCGGAAGGGTCCGCTCGCTATATAGCGGAAACCCTGTATCCAGAAGATCACCTAGCTGTAGATGACCCTCACCACAGCCATGTCAGATTAGAGGCGGAAAGGGTGAATGAAGGCGGAAATGGTGAACCATACGACCCCCCATTCACCATAGCCGAACTGAGGGCGTCGAGCGAGTCCTTCAACCCGAAGAAAGCTCCGGGAATGGATGGCCTCACAGCCGATATTTGCAACCGTGCTATCAGCAAAGACCCCGAAATTTTCCTGGCAATCCTCAACAGATGCCTCGCTTACCACCACTTCCCTAAAATATGGAAAGAGGCAACAGTGGTTATACTACGGAAGCCAGGAAAAACTGATTACTCGACACCAAAGGCGTACCGCCCAATCGGCCTGTTGCCAGTACTCGGAAAAATTTACGAGAAGATGTTGGTGGCCCGACTCAGGTTCTACATAGCACCGAAGATGAGTACTCGCCAGTACGGATTTATGCCACAGAGGAGTACCGAAGACTCCCTCTATACCCTCATGCAAAAAATACGCACTAAGCTGAAACTAAAGAAAATAATAACATTAATATCGCTGGATATAGAGGGAGCCTTCGACAATGCCTGGTGGCCAACTATAAGAGTCCGACTGGCTGAGGAAAAGTGTCCGGTAAATCTGAGAAGGGTCATCGACAGCTATCTGCGTGACAGAAGAGTACGGGTAAGGTACGCTGGTGCTGAGCATCAGAGAAGCACGGAGAAGGGGTTCGTGCAAGGCTCAATTGGAGGCCCCATTCTCTGGAACCTCATACTGGATCCCCTCCTCAAAGACCTCGAGAAAAGAGGAATTTACGTGCAGGCATTCGCAGATGACGTGATTCTGGTCTTCGATGGTGACACTGCATTGGAAATAGAGATACAGGCGAATGCCGCCCTCGAACATGTTCGGGCGTGGGGCGTGCAAAACAAGCTAAACTTCGCACCACACAAGACCAGTGCGATGGTCATTACGAAGAAGTTAAAATACGACGCCCCACGCCTGAGCATGGGCGGGGTCGACATCGCTATGTCCAGGAAAATTAAAATATTGGGTGTCACCATCGACGACAAGCTCACGTTTAACGAGCACGTTTCGGTCGTATGCCGCAAGGCTATCGCAGTCGATAAGCAGCTGTGCAGGGCTGCAAAGGTAAACTGGGGCCTAAATCCAGAGGTTGTAAAAACCATATATGTGGCTGCGGTGGAACCAATAGTCCTGTACGCTGCCAGCGCATGGGCGGAAGCCGCAAATAAACTGGGAATTATTAAACAACTAGGCGTCGTGCAGCGGGGAATAGCACAGAAAATGTGCAGGGCGTACCGAACTGTCTCACTACATTCGGTGCTCCTACTAGCCGGGATACTCCCCCTGGATCTTAGAATTCACGAGGCAGCATCCCTGTACAGAGCCAAAAAAGGGGTACCACAGGCCATACTGGGGGACAGGGAGGTAGAACGCATGACTTCTGCACTGGAATCCCCGCATCCCGCGCAGCGAATTGACATAAAGATCGTCGGTCTGGTAAGCCGTGAAGATGTTGACGCCAATTCTGACCAACAGGTAAAAATATATACCGACGGTAGTAAGATTGGGGGGCGTGTCGGTGCGGCGCTCTCCATATGGAATGGAGAGGCCGAGACGCGCGCCCTCAAGTTGGCGTTACCGGGATACTGCACGGTTTACCAGGCTGAGCTACTCGCGATATGCAGGGCAACGCGAGAAATTAGGAAGAGCACGGCGCCTACCTTTGGGATCTTCAGCGACTCTATGGCGGCTCTATTGACAGTGAAAAACCCTTGTTGCCTTCATCCCCTGGCGGTGGAGGCCAGAGAGAACATAACCGCTGCGTCTCTCCAGAACAAGGCAACATCCTTGTTCTGGATAAAGGCTCACGCAGGGTTAGAGGGCAACGAAAGAGCGGATCAGCTGGCAAAAGAGGCCGCCATGAACCTAAAGAAACGACCGGACTATGACCTGTGCCCGATTTCATTCGTCAAGCGACACATACGTATGGCGACGCTCGACGAATGGAATCGGAGATACAAATCCGGCCAAACCGCTAAGATTACCAAGATCTTTTTCCCAGATGCGGTGGCGGCGTACAGAACTATAAGGAAGATGAAACCTACCAACATCAGGACACAAGTCATGACGGGGCAGCTGCGGAAACGGACGGCCCTCGCGGCCAGGATTCGCACCCCGCGCTCTACGGCTGTAGTAATTACGCTGCAGCCGGAAGCGTTGAAAAAGGGTGCGACCTATGGCGAGGTCCTCCGTAAGGCGAAGCAGGAGGTGAACCTCACCGACCTTGGGATCACCGGGGGCTTCCAGATGCGGCATACCGCAACTGGTGCCCTGATGTTGGAGGTCCCCGGAGCCAACAGCGGCCCCACCGCAGACGCCCTGGCTGACAAGATCAGGGCGATCTTGGACGCGGAGGAGGCCCGGGTGTCCAGGCCCACAAGATGCGTCGACATGCGCATTATGGGCCTGGACGATTCCGTCGAGGTCGAGGAGGTCGTGGCCGCTGTCGCCAGGACGGGTGGGTGCCCTGCCGATCAGGTCCGGGCAGGCACCATCCGTGTTGACGGCACTGGCATGGGGGCGGTTACAGTGAACTGCCCCCTGTCAGCGGCCAGGAGCATCACCGGGGAGGGTAAGCGACTCCTGGTGGGCTGGGTCTCCGCGCGGGTTAAGCTGCTGGAGCCCAGACCGCTGCGCTGCTATCGCTGCCACGTGGGCCACCACGTGGGGGTCTGTTGCGCAGCGGAGGAAGATCGCAGCGACCGCTGCTTCCAGTGCGGTCAGCCCGGCCACAAGGCCGATACCTGCAGTGCAGCGCCGCACTGCTACGCATGTGCGGCGGCAGGCAAGTCGGCCGACCACCGGGCTGGGAGCAGGACCTGCGATCCCCCCGCCAAGGCCAAGGGAAAGGTCCCAAGGCCCATCCCCGCGAAGGTGCTCACCGCCGCGGCTGCCCCGTTGGCTGCCGCCGCCATCGCCTCCGCAGACGCCGCCGCCGCTTACACCGCGGCAGGACCCTCACGGAGGGCCCGGGAGGAGACTGTAATGGACTGCCAATAACGGCTCCATTACGTCTCCTCCAGGCGAATATCAACCACTGCGCCCCCGCTCAGGATCTGTTGCTCCAGAGCATGGCGCAGTGGTCGATCAACATCGCCGTTGTCTCCGAGCCGCACTTTGTCCTGCCCAGAGCCGACTGGGTCCAGGACCTGAGCGGCTCGGTGACACTCATTTCGTCGGCCGCCGCCGGTACCCCGGCACTCGAGGCCGTCAAGAAAGGCCGGGGTTGCGTGGCAGCACGGTTCGGGGATATAGTGGTGGTAGGCGTCTACCTGTCCCCGAACAGATCTCTCGCCGAACTAGACAACTCCCTTTTGGAGCTGGATGCCGTCGTTGCTGGGTTTGACTCCAGCCTCCCCGTGGTCGTTTGCGGGGACTTCAACGCCTGGAACGAGGCTTGGGGTTCCCGGTTCACGAACCAACGAGGTCGAAGGGTGGAGGAATGGGCCCTAGGACAGGGCCTAGTCGTACAAAACCGGGGTTCTGTCCCCACGTGTGTGCGGATGCAGGGCGAGTCGGTGGTGGACGTTACGTTCGCCAGCCCTGCACTGGCACCGCGCGTCGTCGACTGGCGCGTTATAGAGGAGGTGGAGACGTTCTCCGACCACCGGTACATCCGGTTTGACGTCTCCGCCCAGACCTCGACCGTGCCGGTCCGACAGACCCCGTGTGGTCCGCGTTGGGCGCTGAGGCAGCTGGACAGGGACCTGCTCCAGGAAGCCGCGATAGTACAGGCCTGGGTGCAAGCACCGGACAGGCCTGTCGACATCGACGTCGAGGCGGACTGGTTCCAGGCGGCCATGTCGCAAATCTGCGATGTGGCCATGCCCCGAGTCCGGCCAGGACGTGCCCGGCGCCAAGTACACTGGTGGTCGCCAGAGATTGCGGCACTGCGCGATGCGTGCAATGCTGCGCGACGCCGGTATACTAGACACCGCAGGCGCCGCACCCGTCCACCGGGTGCGGAGGCCATGGAGGCGGAGCTGTACGAGGGATACAGGGCGGCAAAGCGCACCCTCCGAGCGGAGATAAAGCGGGCCAAACTCGAGGCCCGCAACGTGTGGCTGGAGTCTCTGAACGTCGATCCGTGGGGACGCCCATACAAAATGGTCATGGAGAAACTCCGGCCATGGGCTCCCCCGCTGACTCAGAGTCTCCGGCCCCAGCTCGTGGAGGGTGTGGTGAGCGCTCTGTTCCCTACGCGAGGGGAGCATACTCCCCCGCCTATGGCTCCGCCACCAGCGGCGGTGTCCGATGCGGACCACGACGGCAACGACGGCAACAATGCTCCAGAGGTGACCGAGGTGGAGATGAGAGTGGCGGTGCGAAGGCTGAGTGCCAAGAACACCGCCCCAGGACCCGATGGCTTGCCTGGAAAAGCCTGGGTCCTGGCCATGGAGGAACTCGGGTCTCGACTGAGAGGGCTCTTCAGCGCATGCATGGAGAGGGGCCAGTTCCCGCTTCGCTGGAAGACGGGGAAACTGGTCCTTATCGCGAAGCCGGGGCGCCCCGCGGACTCTCCGTCCGCGTATCGGCCCATTGTGCTGCTCGACGAGGTGGGCAAGCTCTTTGAAAGAGTAATTGCAGACCGCCTCGTCGTGCATCTGGCACGGAAGGGGCCGGATCTTGCGGACGGCCAGTTCGGATTTCGCAGGAGGCGCTCCACTGTGGACGCCATCGTGCGCGTGCGAGCCCTCACGACGGGGGATGCGGTGTCCCGGGGCAGGTGTGTCTTGGCGGTGTCTCTGGACATCGCCAACGCCTTCAACTCCCTGCCCTGGAGTTGCATTGGTGGGGCACTCCGGTACCACCGGGTGCCCGACTACCTCTGTCGGGTGATCGAGGCCTACCTGTCGGACAGGTTCATCATCTACCCCGGTCATCAGGGGGAGTTGAAACGGCGAGAGATGTCGTGCGGTGTTCCGCAGGGATCGGTACTAGGGCCGCCCTTGTGGAACATCGGGTACGACTACGTGCTGCGCGCCGACCTCCCCGACGGGGTCAGCGTGGTCTGTTACGCAGACGACACGCTGGTCCTGGCGCGGGGACGGTCGTACCAGGCGGCGGTCGAACTAGCGACGCGCGGGGTTGCGACAGTCGTGGAGAGGATACAGCAGTTGGGACTCGAGGTGGCATTGCACAAGTCCGAGGCCATGTGTTTTCACGGCCCTCGGAGCGCGCCACCTCCGGGCTCCCAATTAACGGTAGGAGGAGTTCACATCGGCGTCGGGTCGACGATGAAGTACCTGGGACTCGTCCTCGACAGCCGGTGGAACTTCAAGGAGCACTTCCGACGTCTGGCTCCCAGGTTGAATGCGACTGGGGCTGCGCTCAAGCGGCTCCTGCCGAACCTAGGGGGTCCAGACGCCTCCTGCCGGAGGCTCTACGCAGGCATCGTTCGGTCCATGGCCCTTTACGGTGCGCCGGTGTGGGCGCCATCGCTACGGAAGCGAGTGGCGGCCCGGCTAACCGCCTGCCAGAGGGTCATGGCCATCCGGATGATCCGCGGATACCGTACGGTGTCCTGCGAAGCGGCGAGCCTCCTTGCTGGCCTACCACCGTGGGATTTGGAGGCAACAGTCCTTGCACACATGCATGACTTACGCGTGGAGATGCAACGTCGGGGCGAAACTCCGCTGCCGCGACAAGTCGCGGCATGGCGGACAGAGCTCCGGCGGGATCTCATGGTGAAATGGCGAGAGCGATTGTCGCAACCTCGTGCTGGGCACGCCACGATCGAGGCGGTAAGGCCCCTCTTTGAGGCGTGGCTGGAAAGGCCCCACGGCGTCGTCACCTTCCGTTTGGCGCAGGTGCTGACCGAACACGGCAAGTTCGGTCCGTACCTGTACAAGATTCGTGCGGAGGCGACGCCCGGGTGTCGCCACTGTGCGGACCGCCCGGTGGACACGGTGGAGCACACAGTCGAGGTGTGCCCCGCTTGGGAAGAGCAGCGCCGTGTCCTCGTGGGGGCGATCGGCGGCGATCTCTCGCGCCGGGGCTTGGTTCAAGCCATGCTCCGGAGCGAGGAGGAGTGGCAGGCGGTCGCCTCCTTCTGCGAAGCAGTAATGCTAGTAAAGGAGGAGGCCGACCGCCTTAGGCAAAGGCGCACACGCCGCCGCCGCCGCCGGGTTTCCGACCCCAATTTCCGGCCACCGTAGGCGCGGGCTCGAGGACGGTGGGCAATGGGTAGCTCGCCGTCCGTCCGTCCGGTAACAGACCGGTCCGAGCTCAGGTCGTCTACGGCGCGCACCGTTCCCGCGCGCCTCAAGGAGTTGTCAGCAAACTGTAGGGGTCCAGCAGGGCCGAAGCCTACTGGGGCCAAAGGTTATGTGAGACTGTCACCAAAGGCCCCAGGATAAAGGCAAGGAATGGAAAGGTAGGTTTTTTAGTCAGTAAAAGTCTGACACTGTTTCCCGCCCCACCCAAGGGCGGGATTCGTCATTGGATGATTTTTACCTACCACAAAAAAAAAAAAAAAAAAAAAAAAGTTATGACGGGGCACGGTGGATTCTCTGAGTACCTGAATCGCTTCAGGTGCAAGGAGAGTCCATCGTGCATCTGCGACTCAAACAAGGACGAAACCGTGCCACACTTGCTTCTGGAATGCCCTGTACATGCGGTGGACCGGTACAATTTGGAACAGGACCTCCAAATAAAATTGGACCTAACAATGGTGGGGCAAGTGATGCGAGGAAAGAACCGAGAAAAATTTTTGGACTACTGTACAAAGATTGCACAGAAGACAATAGAACGTAATAAAACCGTTTAAGAAAATATGCTGGTAGTATATTTAGAAATATATATATTAAGCATAGAAATAAGTACAAAATGTAATTAGAGTAAGCATAAATGTAAGTAGAAATAGAAATAAGAAACTAAAGTTAAGAATAAAAACACTGAGACACTGTAATAGGTTAAGAAAAAATTGTAAAAGAAATAAAAGACCAAAATGGTTCATTATTCCCCCCCCCCCCCAAACCATAATAAAGAAGGGAACTAAATCGAAAATAGAAATAGATAGTTCAAATAGGTTCGAAATGGGAATCCCACCCAGAACAAAGAATGAAAGATGATGAATGAAGAAAGAAAAAGTATGCGGCATGAACGTACGAGCGGAACGATAGCGAGAACTGGTATGACAAAGAGAATTAGGCTTAGCATAGACTCCGATAACGTCGGAGGTAGGATTAAAAAAAAAAAAAAAAAAAAAAAAAAAAAAAAAAAAAAAAAAAAAAACCTAACCTAACCTAACCATAATAACTTTATCTCCTGGAGAGTTATTTTGACACAGTTTTCGGCGTATTTGACGTTCAATAGGCTAGTACCTATTATTCATATAATTTAAATCCATTTTACGCGACGGAATTTTCATTTCCCGGCACTTGTGAAATTTTCACCAAATTCTAAATTTTAATATTTTTTATCTCGAAACCTATTAATTATTTTGACTTTATTTTTTCGGCAATATATCCCCATCAACTGAACCTATATTCCGGCGAGCGTTTCGTGAGCCCGAAGGTAGGTTCCTTTTTCTAAATTTTCATTTTTCGACCAAAAAACAGGTTTTTCTTCGAAAACCCAAAATTTTTCTTCGGCCAAAAATCTAGTTTCTGCACAGTTCGCTAGGGCTCGCCGAGACGCGTCTAACGACACCTCGCACGCGAGTCTAGCTCACATAGAAAAAATATAAATTTACGGGAAACGATTTTTCATACAAATCGACTTACCTAAGAAATTAACCTTAGCGCTGGTTCATTTCACTAAAATCATAATAACTTTATCTCCTGGAGAGTTATTTTGACACAGTTTTCGGCGTATTTGACGTTCAATAGGCTAGTACCTATTATTCATATAATTTAAATCCATTTTACGCGACGGAATTTTCATTTCCCGGCACTTGTGAAATTTTCACCAAATTCTAAATTTTAATATTTTTTATCTCGAAACCTATTAATTATTTTGACTTTATTTTTTCGGCAATATATCCCCATCAACTGAACCTATATTCCGGCGAGCGTTTCGTGAGCCCGAAGGTAGGTTCCTTTTTCTAAATTTTCATTTTTCGACCAAAAAACAGGTTTTTCTTCGAAAACCCAAAATTTTTCTTCGGCCAAAAATCTAGTTTCTGCACAGTTCGCTAGGGCTCGCCGAGACGCGTCTAACGACACCTCGCACGCGAGTCTAGCTCACATAGAAAAAATATAAATTTACGGGAAACGATTTTTCATACAAATCGACTTACCTAAGAAATTAACCTTAGCGCTGGTTCATTTCACTAAAATCATAATAACTTTATCTCCTGGAGAGTTATTTTGACACAGTTTTCGGCGTATTTGACGTTCAATAGGCTAGTACCTATTATTCATATAATTTAAATCCATTTTACGCGACGGAATTTTCATTTCCCGGCACTTGTGAAATTTTCACCAAATTCTAAATTTTAATATTTTTTATCTCGAAACCTATTAATTATTTTGACTTTATTTTTTCGGCAATATATCCCCATCAACTGAACCTATATTCCGGCGAGCGTTTCGTGAGCCCGAAGGTAGGTTCCTTTTTCTAAATTTTCATTTTTCGACCAAAAAACAGGTTTTTCTTCGAAAACCCAAAATTTTTCTTCGGCCAAAAATCTAGTTTCTGCACAGTTCGCTAGGGCTCGCCGAGACGCGTCTAACGACACCTCGCACGCGAGTCTAGCTCACATAGAAAAAATATAAATTTACGGGAAACGATTTTTCATACAAATCGACTTACCTAAGAAATTAACCTTAGCGCTGGTTCATTTCACTAAAATCATAATAACTTTATCTCCTGGAGAGTTATTTTGACACAGTTTTCGGCGTATTTGACGTTCAATAGGCTAGTACCTATTATTCATATAATTTAAATCCATTTTACGCGACGGAATTTTCATTTCCCGGCACTTGTGAAATTTTCACCAAATTCTAAATTTTAATATTTTTTATCTCGAAACCTATTAATTATTTTGACTTTATTTTTTCGGCAATATATCCCCATCAACTGAACCTATATTCCGGCGAGCGTTTCGTGAGCCCGAAGGTAGGTTCCTTTTTCTAAATTTTCATTTTTCGACCAAAAAACAGGTTTTTCTTCGAAAACCCAAAATTTTTCTTCGGCCAAAAATCTAGTTTCTGCACAGTTCGCTAGGGCTCGCCGAGACGCGTCTAACGACACCTCGCACGCGAGTCTAGCTCACATAGAAAAAATATAAATTTACGGGAAACGATTTTTCATACAAATCGACTTACCTAAGAAATTAACCTTAGCGCTGGTTCATTTCACTAAAATCATAATAACTTTATCTCCTGGAGAGTTATTTTGACACAGTTTTCGGCGTATTTGACGTTCAATAGGCTAGTACCTATTATTCATATAATTTAAATCCATTTTACGCGACGGAATTTTCATTTCCCGGCACTTGTGAAATTTTCACCAAATTCTAAATTTTAATATTTTTTATCTCGAAACCTATTAATTATTTTGACTTTATTTTTTCGGCAATATATCCCCATCAACTGAACCTATATTCCGGCGAGCGTTTCGTGAGCCCGAAGGTAGGTTCCTTTTTCTAAATTTTCATTTTTCGACCAAAAAACAGGTTTTTCTTCGAAAACCCAAAATTTTTCTTCGGCCAAAAATCTAGTTTCTGCACAGTTCGCTAGGGCTCGCCGAGACGCGTCTAACGACACCTCGCACGCGAGTCTAGCTCACATAGAAAAAATATAAATTTACGGGAAACGATTTTTCATACAAATCGACTTACCTAAGAAATTAACCTTAGCGCTGGTTCATTTCACTAAAATCATAATAACTTTATCTCCTGGAGAGTTATTTTGACACAGTTTTCGGCGTATTTGACGTTCAATAGGCTAGTACCTATTATTCATATAATTTAAATCCATTTTACGCGACGGAATTTTCATTTCCCGGCACTTGTGAAATTTTCACCAAATTCTAAATTTTAATATTTTTTATCTCGAAACCTATTAATTATTTTGACTTTATTTTTTCGGCAATATATCCCCATCAACTGAACCTATATTCCGGCGAGCGTTTCGTGAGCCCGAAGGTAGGTTCCTTTTTCTAAATTTTCATTTTTCGACCAAAAAACAGGTTTTTCTTCGAAAACCCAAAATTTTTCTTCGGCCAAAAATCTAGTTTCTGCACAGTTCGCTAGGGCTCGCCGAGACGCGTCTAACGACACCTCGCACGCGAGTCTAGCTCACATAGAAAAAATATAAATTTACGGGAAACGATTTTTCATACAAATCGACTTACCTAAGAAATTAACCTTAGCGCTGGTTCATTTCACTAAAATCATAATAACTTTATCTCCTGGAGAGTTATTTTGACACAGTTTTCGGCGTATTTGACGTTCAATAGGCTAGTACCTATTATTCATATAATTTAAATCCATTTTACGCGACGGAATTTTCATTTCCCGGCACTTGTGAAATTTTCACCAAATTCTAAATTTTAATATTTTTTATCTCGAAACCTATTAATTATTTTGACTTTATTTTTTCGGCAATATATCCCCATCAACTGAACCTATATTCCGGCGAGCGTTTCGTGAGCCCGAAGGTAGGTTCCTTTTTCTAAATTTTCATTTTTCGACCAAAAAACAGGTTTTTCTTCGAAAACCCAAAATTTTTCTTCGGCCAAAAATCTAGTTTCTGCACAGTTCGCTAGGGCTCGCTGAGACGCGTCTAACGACACCTCGCACGCGAGTCTAACTCACAGAAAAAATTGCCCGCCCACCCGCCCTTTATATATAGGAAAGGGGTTAATAGTAATTTGAAAATTTTTCAGTATTTCTTTTATTTTACCTTATCATTATACTTCATATCGGGAACGTTATTTTAATATTTTTGACGCATTTAGATGCCTACTGGGGCATAAAATATTGATTTTGTAAATTGAATTTGTCGTTAATCACTTATTTTTAAAGTATCTGATCCCCTCTTTACAGGGATCCAGTCTTAGTGTCCTTTGATTGAGGTTTTGAATATGTTTGGGATCCGAACTCCGGTAGTTAAAAAGCCAGCTGCCGTGGAGGAGGGTCTAGAAATGGGGCGGTCTCAACAAGATCAGCCAGGCCCGTCGGTGAGACGCAGTGTTGGGGAATGGGAGGCTGACAGGCAAAAGACTTATCAGCCACTTAAAACGCCAACCCCTCCAAAACGGGTCCCCATGACCACCCCACCGAAGCTGAAATCTAAAATAATGCTTTCGCAGCAAGAAAAGATGGATAGTGCGGCAAGACCAGACAAGGCTGGGGAAATCTCACCACTTGGCTCGCAACCGGTGAAGTACCTAAACCGCACTTCCGAAGCAAAAGCTTGCCTCTCAAAGGCGAAAATGCAGCTGGTAAGCTCACGAAATCTTAAAAAAGAAATTAAAGACGAAATTACAAAAGCAGTAGAGAGACTTTACCAGCTTGTTAAAGAGGCAGAGTCTGAGAGAGGTCAGGGTTGCGAACCAGAGGGCCATAAAGACACCCAGAAACAACCGACCGCAAGTGCGGATGTTCCGACAGAGCTCGTGAAACAGCTTATGGATAACCTCCAACAGCACAACCAGGCGTTGGAGAAATGCCAGGAGCATACACGGGCTTTGTCGGAGCAACTCAGACAGGCTCCCCACTACGTGGCCGGCCAAGGGCCGACTTTCGCGGAAGTTGCTGGCGGCCCAATGAAAGAAATTCAAGGGCCCCTTCACTCGGTTGTTGTATCATCGGTCAATGACCGGGACACCAGTGAAGTGGTCATTGAAAAGTTAAGGACGGCAGTCGATGCAAGAAAGGAGGGCACGAGGGTCGAGCGGCTGCGAAAAGCGAGGGACCAAAAGGTGGTTATAGGATTCAAAACCCGAGAGGAACTGGCCAGCGTTACGGAGAGGATAAAGAGGGCGGGGAACTTGGTCGTGGAGGAGGTCAAGAATAAGGACCCCCTTATAATAGTTAAGGATGTCTTGTCTTGCCACTCAGACGTTGAGTTTGTCGAAGCCCTTAAGCGTCAAAATCACCACCTGGTTGGGGATATACCTGCGGAAGATGTAAGGATTACAGTTAAGTACCGTCGAAGGACGAGGAACACCCACTTGTGCCACATCGTTCTGCAGGTGTCTCCAACGCTTTGGCGGAGGCTGACGTCGGCGGGTCGACTGCATATTGACCTACAGAGGGTGCGTGTACTGGACCAGTCGCCGCTGGTACAGTGCACGCGCTGCTTGCGGTACGGCCACAGTCGAAAGATGTGCACGGAGCTCACTGACTTGTGCATACACTGCGGCGATCCGCACCTTAAAGCAGACTGCCCCGCATGGCTGGCGGCGGATACGCCGACGTGCAAAAACTGCGTTACAGCAAAAATGACCAGAACCGACCACAACGCCTTCGACAGTGAGTGCCCGATCCGCGTCAAGTGGGACGCACTGGCTCGCTTGTCGGTGGCATACTGCTGAGGTGGAATCGGCCACACCCGGAAACAGCCATCCAGATTGCACTCGAAACGAACCCAACATCCGCTCAAGCTACCGGGTCATCCAAGCGAATCTGCAGAGGAAAAACCTAGCAACCCAAGAACTCTTGTTAGCGGCTAGCGAGCGAAGGGTTGCCTTCGCACTGCTCCAGGAGCCTTATGTGGGTGGGATCGGCAGGATGCGGGACTACAGGGGAGCGAGAGTCTACCAGTGCGCGGAACAAGGAAGTGGAACTGTGAAGGCGGCAATAATCGTCTTTGATCATGAACTGGACGTCACACAGTATCCAAAACTCACCACTAATAACATCATGGTGGTGAGGATCCGAACCAGCGCCTGGGAAATCGCAGTAGTCTCGTTTTATTTTGAACCAGACCAACCCATAGAACCGTACCTGGGGCACCTCAAGCGGATTCGTGAGGAAATGGGCCAGATTAAAATAGTGGTAGGCGGAGACGCCAATGCAAAGAGCAACTGGTGGGGTAGTGCAGTCGTCGATGGTAGAGGTGAGGAGCTGTCCGGAAGTCTGGAGGAAATGGGCTTGCAGGTGCTCAATGTCGGCAACACCCCGACCTTTGACACTGTCAGAGGGGGCAGGTCTTACACTAGCTATGTTGATGTAACGGCCTGCTCGGTCGATCTCCTGGACCGGGTGGAGGAATGGAGGGTTGACGAAGATATCACAAGCTCGGACCATAACGCTATATTTTTCAAAATTAACTTGCAGAAATCAAAAGGTACGAACATAAAGAGAACAACTAGAATTTATAACATCAGGAAAGCGAATTGGAGTCAATTTCATGAGAAATTGGCCCAATTAAAAGCGCAAAACAATTTAAAAGTAGCAGAAATACAAAAAATAACAAACAAAAATGATTTGGAAAAAAGCATAAATACATACATAGATACTATAGTTAAAAGCTGTGAAGAAAACATACCTAAATTAAAAATATAACACGACGCCTTACGCCATCTATCGGATTGTGGGCACAATATTACGCCACCCGAATTGATCAAATCACAAACAAGATCAAACACCGATATAAACGATAACATATCAATAGTATCTACAGATTATTAGCGACATCTATATCATACGACGTGTGAAGTGTCTGTGACGTCAACAAGTTACTACTACATACAAGCATGAGAGATTGAAGATGCACACTAAGCTGTCAAATAGCCT
The DNA here is from genome assembly GCA_958295575.1 of Leucania comma. Classification (NCBI taxonomy): domain Eukaryota; kingdom Metazoa; phylum Arthropoda; class Insecta; order Lepidoptera; family Noctuidae; genus Leucania; species Leucania comma. Next base: position 37,032,005 of record OY282461.1, on the reverse strand, counting down.
ATATAAGCCGCCAGCACGAAGGAACTGACACACTCGCTACTTAGAAGGCACAGTGGTCGATAGCCCCGCAGTCACTACTGTTGTCATAAGCTTGACCTGAGCGGAGGCCCCGTCGCCCTCAGGAACAGCCGAGCTAGGAGGTCAAGGGATAGGATAGCCCCGCAGTCCATCCCTAGAACCGCTCATAGATTTTCACATCAGTCTATTATCTTGTTTGCTAAAAATCTGTCAAGTGTTTGAGGTAAATAAACCCTATCTGTCATCCAACGTTGGTTTCATTCCACCGCCACCATTACATTGGCGCCCAACGTAATATTCTTCTACCCGCAATACTTTTCGGAGCACTCACATTTTTGACGGTGTATCCACATATCGGCGGATAAATAGAAGCTTACCCTCAAGAGCATTTATATTATTTTGACACTATTGACATGTCTGAAAAAAAAACCAGAGATGGTGGTGATGACTCAGGAACAATTCACCGCACTCATAACAAAAGTGACAGAAGCGAACGAGAGTGGAAATAGACATTTCAAAAGTTTTGCTGCTTGTACGAAACGCTACGACGGTGAACGAAACTTTAACAAAGTGGAAGAATTCGTTACAAATATATCAGTTTTTAAGAAAATAGAAAAAATCAGTGACGAAGACGCTTTGGAAGGTTTGACCTTATTATTGTCTGGTGCCGCTGCGACGTGGTGGAACGGTGTGAAAAGTGATATCAAAAAGTGGTCCCAAGCTCTCGACGCCATTAAATCTGCTTTTGCGCCGAAAATGCAGCCACATGAAATTTACTTGGAAGTGTACTCAAAGAGGCAAACGACGGAAACAATTGACGCGTTTGTGTGTGAAAAACGCGCCTTGCTATCACAGTTGCCTGCGAAAAGGCATAAGGAAGAGGAACACCTGGATTTTGTGTATGGACTTCTCAACATAACCTACAAAAAGGAAATTGCTCGAACGGAAGTAAAAACTTTTGCTGAACTCCTGGAACGAGGTCGTCACATTGAAAGTCTGGCCAAGGAAGCTGGTGAGGTGACAATTCCGACACAACCAGACCGAAAGCCGTCCAAAAGATGTTCGTTCTGCGGCAAGAAAGGTCATCTTTTCGACGTTTGTCGCAAAAGGTTAGCGGAACAAAACGAAAAAGCAGTCAGTTCTGAACCAGAAAAGAAGCCAGTCATCACGTGCTATGGATGTGGAGCACTTGGTGTCTACAGAAGCAGTTGCAATACCTGTAAAGCAAAGGAAACACCACCCAAGCCCGTTGCTTTTTGTTCAGTACAAAACTACTTGAAGATACATGCAAAGATACCGACAATCAAGGTATATATAAAAGGGGAAGAAGGCTATGCATATATAGATACTGCTGCCCGTCGCAGTATTGCCAGTATGCAGCTGTATAAAATGTTGCTACGATATGGAGCACAGTTTGACCAGCGAGTAACCGACATTAAACTAGCCGATGGAACGGTGAAAACGTCAAACTTGTTGACAACGACAACTGACATACGTATTGGAGAACGCACACTACCAATAACATTGTCAGTTATACCTGAAGCTGTTGACAACCGTACGCTGTTAGGTATCGAGTTCCTAGAACAGGCAGGAATCATACTTAACACACCGCAACGCAGCTGGAACTTTATTGACGAACCACAAACATCATACGACTTCATCCAACTCAACAATGACGACATTCCATTGAAAGCAGTGAAGCGGTTGACGTTTGAAGTCAAAAAGAAACCAGCAGAACTGGAAGCAGTGTCGGAGTTCATCCGTTGGGCTAGTGAGCTCGACATGTTGTCACCCTTACCCATAACACCAACAGTATCCGACATGCAAGACAGTCCACCAGTAAACAAACGACCAAGATGGACATTGCATAAATTGGACACACCACCGGGACCTATACGTCCACGGGAACCTGCTGACAACCAATCTTGTGTAGATCCTCGTATTATTTATTTACCAATAAACCCCACTTCTTTGTATTCTGTTGATATTTATTTAAAACCCGATGAAGGAACCTTACTCACAAACTATGAGCGAAATAAATTCAATGAACTGTTAATTGAGTACAGCGACATCTTTGAGAAAAACACGAAACCAACTCCATTTACACAACATAGAATCGACACAGGCAATCACCCTCCTATTAGTGTTAAGCCCTATAGATTGTCACCTACAAGGCAAAAACAACTAAGAGAAAAGCTGGATGATATGATAAATGATGACATTATCGAGGAATGCGATTCCCCATGGTCAGCACCTGTAATTCTAGTTCCAAAAGGAGAAACCGATGTCCGAGTTTGCGTAGATTACCGACGACTCAACGAGATAACTAAACCAGACAGATATCCGTTGCCTCGTATTGACGACTTATTACATCAGGCAAAAGCGATGCCATACATGTCAACAATTGATTTACAGTCAAGTTACTGGCAAATAATGGTACATCCAGATGATCATGATAAAACAAGCTTTATATCACCATTTGGAACGTTCCGTTTCAAGCGTATGCCATTCGGTCTTCGAAACGCGCCAGCTACGTTCCAAAGATTGATGGACAAATTCATACAAGGATTGCACGCCCAGTGTGTATTAAGCTACTTAGATGATCTAATAATAAGGTCTATGACTTTTAGTCACCATATAAACGACCTAAAAGAAGTATTTATAAAACTGAGAGAATACAACCTACGAGCCAACAGAAATAAATGTAAATTTATGTGTTCAGAAATAAGATATCTTGGCCACCTTATAGTTTCAGACGGTATCAAAACCGACCCTGAGAAAATCTCTGCTATTGCAAACCGTCAGGCGCCTAAAAACTTAAAAGAATTAATATCATTTCTACAAACCGCATCATGGTATAGAAGGTTTATTCATAATTTTGCAAACATAGCTAGACCACTTACTAACTTAACAAAGAAGAAAATAAGCTGGAAGTGGGAACAAGAGCAACAAGAAGCATTTGAAAAATTAAAAGACGCCTTGACTACGTCACCAGTATTAAAACAGGCAAGTGACGATTTACCTTTTGCAATCAAAACTGATGCCAGCTACTATGCCATCGGCGCAGCTCTGGTGCAGGGGGAGGGAGAAAATGAGCACCCTGTTGAATACGCAAGTAGACTCTTAACGCAAGCAGAACGGAATTACAGTGTCACAGAAAAAGAAGCATTAGCCATAGTATGGGCTATTTCGAAATTTCGTGGCTATATAGAAGGAACAAAGTTCATAACTGTTACAGACCATCAACCGCTGAAATGGTTAATGAATCTTAAAACACCTACTGGTCGCCTAGCGCGGTGGGCACTACAGCTGCAACCATACGAATTTAAAATCCAATATACCCCTGGACGAACTAATGTAGTAGCTGATACATTGTCTCGCCCGCCATGCGAGCAGCATGATGTAAAATGTACCATATGCAGTACAGAGATAGATCTACCCAGATACAACGAAAAACAGTTAAGAGAGGAACAAATGAAAGATGAAACCCTTCAAACAATCATAAAAACATTAGAAGGAGAAGAAACACCAAGTTATGAAGAATATGTTAAAAAAGGGTACCTAATCAATAAAGGTGTCCTGTATTTTTTCTTGCCAGAACAAGAAAACGACAATGCTAAGTTAGTAGTTCCACGTCATGAAATACAAAACGTTCTGAACGCTTACCATGACTCGCCTACTGCTGGTCATATGGGAGTAGAAAGGACGGTGCAACGTATAACAAATAATTTATATTGGAAGGGACTACGGAAAGATGTAATAAAATACGTAAAAACATGTGTTGAATGTCAAAAATATAAACCATCTAATAAGAAACCAGCAGGATTATACCAGCCAACCCCAAACTCGCAACGGTTTGAGGTATTGTCCGTTGATCTTTTTGGCCCTTTGCCAAAGGGACCATTAGGAGAAAAGTGGATTCTGATCATAGAAGATACTACTTCAAGATGGGTAGAATTATTCCCACTAAACGAAGCAACTAGTGAAAGTTGCGCCTTCATTTTACTCAATGAAATATTCCTTCGGTATGGGTTGCCAAGGAAGATTATCAGCGATAATGGAGTACAATTTATATCAGCAATAATGCAAAAACTAGCATATTGCCTAGAAATTCAACAAATATTCACACCTGTATATCATCCTGAACCAAATGTGGTCGAAAGGAAAAATAGAGACATGAAGTCACAAATTGCAATTATGGTGAAAGACAAGCATAACAACTGGCCATCGACTTTGCCAACAATAAGATTTGCAATGAATACAGCTAAATGTCAAACTACAGGCTTCTCACCATCTTACCTTACATTTGGGAGAGAATTGCGTACACCATATGAGTTGACACATGATCTAAGCTCAGTTGTAGAATCAGAAAACTTTGTCGCAGAAATCACCCCAAAGTTAAAACAACTAGCCGAAGACTTGAAGTTAGCTAAAGAAAATATAGAGTGTAACAAAGAAAAAACACGACAAAGAGCAAACAGCAAGAGAAGACCAGACCCAAACTACAAAGTTGGAGACTTTGTATTGATAGAATCACATCCCGTTAGCAACATCGACAAACAATTTACTGCAAAATTTGCTCCTCGACGAGATGGACCGTATGTTATATTAAAGAAACATGGCACCTCCACTTACGAGATCGCTCATTCAGAAACGCCAGACAAGCCTATTGGAAAATATCATACGTCAGCAATAACGAAATTTGAAAAGAGAGACGATGTTATATCTAAACCAACTTATCCGATACGCCGAAGAGGGAGGCCGCGGAAACAAACTAGTGCTGGTACTCAGTCGGGACGACCATAGAGTACCAGAGGGGGAGAATATAACACGACGCCTTACGCCATCTATCGGATTGTGGGCACAATATTACGCCACCCGAATTGATCAAATCACAAACAAGATCAAACACCGATATAAACGATAACATATCAATAGTATCTACAGATTATTAGCGACATCTATATCATACGACGTGTGAAGTGTCTGTGACGTCAACAAGTTACTACTACATACAAGCATGAGAGATTGAAGATGCACACTAAGCTGTCAAATAGCCTATATAAGCCGCCAGCACGAAGGAACTGACACACTCGCTACTTAGAAGGCACAGTGGTCGATAGCCCCGCAGTCACTACTGTTGTCATAAGCTTGACCTGAGCGGAGGCCCCGTCGCCCTCAGGAACAGCCGAGCTAGGAGGTCAAGGGATAGGATAGCCCCGCAGTCCATCCCTAGAACCGCTCATAGATTTTCACATCAGTCTATTATCTTGTTTGCTAAAAATCTGTCAAGTGTTTGAGGTAAATAAACCCTATCTGTCATCCAACGTTGGTTTCATTCCACCGCCACCATTACAAAAATAAATAATAAATGTAACTTACCGTGGTGGTCCACTGAGCTCGCTGACATGAAGAGGGAAGTCAACACCAAAAGGCGACGCATCCGATGCGCAGCACCGGTCCGTAGACAACACGTTGTCGGGGAGTACCTGCGGGCCAAAGAAAAGTATGAGTACCAAGCCAGAAAAGCGCAAACCGAAAGCTGGAAGGCCTTCTGCGAGAAGCAGGATAAGGAAGGGGTTTGGGAGAGCCTGTACCGGGTTATCGGACGCACTGCAAAAAGGTGTGAGGACCTGCCTCTGGTGAAAGAGGGGACACCACTGGGACCCCAGGAATCGGCTACACTGCTGGCTGAGACCTTTTACCCCGAGGACCTAGAAGAAACGGATAATAGCGACCACCGTAGGACACGAGAGGCGGCTGGACGTGTGAACGAGTGGGCGCATGATGAATACCATGACCCACCGTTCACGCTCGTTGAGCTGAGGTCCGCGGTGGAAAGCTTCAATCCAAAGAAGGCACCCGGGGCGGATGGTCTCACAGCCGAGATTTGCGCTCAAGCTATATTCCGAGATCCGGAGATGTTCCTCGCGCTGGCAAATAAGTGTCTTGAACAGGGCCACTTCCCTGGTGCTTGGAAAGTCGCAACGGTGGTGGTACTCCGAAAGCCAGGGAAGGACACCTACACCAGCCCAAAATCGTATAGACCGATCGGCCTCTTACCGGTGCTAGGAAAAATTCTAGAGAAAATGACGGTAGCTCGACTAAAGTGGCATCTGATCCCGCGAATGAGTACTCGCCAGTTTGGATTCATGCCCCAAAAAAGCACCGAAGACTCCCTCTACACCATGATAGAGCATATAAAGACAAAACTAAAACAGAAAAAATTGATCACTGTTGTCTCACTTGATATAGAGGGAGCCTTCGACAGCGCATGGTGGCCGGCTATTAGAACCAGACTGGCGGAGGAAGGGTGCCCGATAAACATCAGACGGATGCTAGATAGCTACCTGAATGATAGAATTATTCGAATAAGGTACGCTGGAGCAGAATGCCAAAGGAAAACGACCAAAGGCTGCGTGCAGGGATCGATTAGTGGTCCAATCCTCTGGAACCTGGTGCTGGATCCTCTTTTAAAAGAGCTTGAAGAGCGGGGTTACCACTGTCAAGCATTCGCTGACGACGTGGTTTTTTTTTTTTTTTTTTTTTTTTTTTTTTTTTTGTGGTAGGTAAAAATCATCCAATGACGAATCCCGCCCTTGGGTGGGGCGGGAAACAGTGTCAGACTTTTACTGACTAAAAAACCTACCTTTCCATTCCTTGCCTTTATCCTGGGGCCTTTGGTGACAGTCTCACATAACCTTTGGCCCCAGTAGGCTTCGGCCCTGCTGGACCCCTACAGTATGCTGACAACTCCTTGAGGCGCGCGGGAACGGTGCGCGCCGTAGACGACCTGAGCTCGGACCGGTCTGTTACCGGACGGACGGACAGCGAGCTACCCATTGCCCACCGTCCGCGAGCCCGCGCCTACGGTGGCCGGAAATTGGGATCGGAAACCCGGCGGCGGCGGCGGCGTGTCCGCCTTTGCCTAAGGCGGTCGGCCTCCTCCTTTACTAGCATTACTGCTTCGCAGAAGGAGGCGACCGCCTGCCACTCCTCCTCGCTCCGGAGCATGGCTTGAACCAAGCCCCGGCGCGAGAGATCGCCGCCGATCGCCCCCACGAGGACACGGCGCTGCTCTTCCCAAGCGGGGCACACCTCGACTGTGTGCTCCACCGTGTCCACCGGGCGGTCCGCACAGTGGCGACACCCGGGCGTCGTCTCCGCACGAATCTTGTACAGGTACGGACCGAACTTGCCGTGTTCAGTCAGCACCTGCGCCAAACGGAAGGTGACGACGCCGTGGGGCCTTTCCAGCCACGCCTCAAAGAGGGGCATTACCGCCTCGATCGTGGCGTGCCCAGCACGAGGTTGCGACAATCGCTCTCGCCATTTCACCATGAGATCCCGCCGGAGCTCTGTCCGCCATGCCGCGACTTGTCGCGGCAGCGGAGTTTCGCCCCGACGTTGAATCTCCACGCGTAGGTCATGCATGTGTGCAAGGACTGTTGCCTCCAAATCCCATGGTGGTAGGCCAGCAAGGAGGCTCGCCGCTTCGCAGGACACCGTACGGTATCCGCGGATCATCCGGATGGCCATGACCCTCTGGCAGGCGGTTAGCCGGGCCGCCACTCGCTTCCGTAGCGATGGCGCCCACACCGGCGCACCGTAAAGGGCCATGGACCGAACGATGCCTGCGTAGAGCCTCCGGCAGGAGGCGTCTGGACCCCCTAGGTTCGGCAGGAGCCGCTTGAGCGCAGCCCCAGTCGCATTCAACCTGGGAGCCAGACGTCGGAAGTGCTCCTTGAAGTTCCACCGGCTGTCGAGGACGAGTCCCAGGTACTTCATCGTCGACCCGACGCCGATGTGAACTCCTCCTACCGTTAATTGGGAGCCCGGAGGTGGCGCGCTCCGAGGGCCGTGAAAACACATGGCCTCGGACTTGTGCAATGCCACCTTGAGTCCCAACTGCTGTATCCTCTCCACGACTGTCGCAACCCCGCGCGTCGCTAGTTCGACCGCCGCCTGGTACGACCGTCCCCGCGCCAGGACCAGCGTGTCGTCTGCGTAACAGACCACGCTGACCCCGTCGGGGAGGTCGGCGCGCAGCACGTAGTCGTACCCGATGTTCCACAAGGGCGGCCCTAGTACCGATCCCTGCGGAACACCGCACGACATCTCTCGCCGTTTCAACTCCCCCTGATGACCGGGGTAGATGATGAACCTGTCCGACAGGTAGGCCTCGATCACCCGACAGAGGTAGTCGGGCACCCGGTGGTACCGGAGTGCCCTACCAATGCAACTCCAGGGCAGGGAGTTGAAGGCGTTGGCGATGTCCAGAGACACCGCCAAGACACACCTGCCCCGGGACACCGCATCCCCCGTCGTGAGGGCTCGCACGCGCATGATGGCGTCCACAGTGGAGCGCCTCCTGCGAAATCCGAACTGGCCGTCCGCAAGATCCGGCCCCTTCCGTGCCAGATGCACGACGAGGCGGTCTGCAATTACTCTTTCAAAGAGCTTGCCCACCTCGTCGAGCAGCACAATGGGCCGATACGCGGACGGAGAGTCCGCGGGGCGCCCCGGCTTCGCGATAAGGACCAGTTTCCCCGTCTTCCAGCGAAGCGGGAACTGGCCCCTCTCCATGCATGCGCTGAAGAGCCCTCTCAGTCGAGACCCGAGTTCCTCCATGGCCAGGACCCAGGCTTTTCCAGGCAAGCCATCGGGTCCTGGGGCGGTGTTCTTGGCACTCAGCCTTCGCACCGCCACTCTCATCTCCACCTCGGTCACCTCTGGAGCATTGTTGCCGTCGTTGCCGTCGTGGTCCGCATCGGACACCGCCGCTGGTGGCGGAGCCATAGGCGGGGGAGTATGCTCCCCTCGCGTAGGGAACAGAGCGCTCACCACACCCTCCACGAGCTGGGGCCGGAGACTCTGAGTCAGCGGGGGAGCCCATGGCCGGAGTTTCTCCATGACCATTTTGTATGGGCGTCCCCACGGATCGACGTTCAGAGACTCCAGCCACACGTTGCGGGCCTCGAGTTTGGCCCGCTTTATCTCCGCTCGGAGGGTGCGCTTTGCCGCCCTGTATCCCTCGTACAGCTCCGCCTCTATGGCCTCCGCACCCGGTGGACGGGTGCGGCGCCTGCGGTGTCTAGTATACCGGCGTCGCGCAGCATTGCACGCATCGCGCAGTGCCGCAATCTCTGGCGACCACCAGTGTACTTGGCGCCGGGCACGTCCTGGCCGGACTCGGGGCATGGCCGTGTCGCAGATTTGCGACATGGCCACCTGGAACCAGTCCGCCTCGACGTCGATGTCGACAGGCCTGTCCGGTGCTTGCACCCAGGCCTGTACTATCGCGGCTTCCTGGAGCAGGTCCCTGTCCAGCTGCCTCAGCGCCCAACGCGGACCACACGGGGTCTGTCGGACCGGCACGGTCGAGGTCTGGGCGGAGACGTCAAACCGGATGTACCGGTGGTCGGAGAACGTCTCCACCTCCTCTATAACGCGCCAGTCGACGACGCGCGGTGCCAGTGCAGGGCTGGCGAACGTAACGTCCACCACCGACTCGCCCTGCATCCGCACACACGTGGGGACAGAACCCCGGTTTTGTACGACTAGGCCCTGTCCTAGGGCCCATTCCTCCACCCTTCGACCTCGTTGGTTCGTGAACCGGGAACCCCAAGCCTCGTTCCAGGCGTTGAAGTCCCCGCAAACGACCACGGGGAGGCTGGAGTCAAACCCAGCAACGACGGCATCCAGCTCCAAAAGGGAGTTGTCTAGTTCGGCGAGAGATCTGTTCGGGGACAGGTAGACGCCTACCACCACTATGTCCCCGAACCGTGCTGCCACGCAACCCCGGCCTTTCTTGACGGCCTCGAGTGCCGGGGTACCGGCTAGTCTGCGGGACGGTGCACCCTGGGAGGCGGCCAACCACCCCTTGGGCACTCCTGCCTAAGGGGCCTCGATGGCCGTCTGCGAATGTTCTGTCGGGAGTACGCTTCAACGCGTGTCCCTCTGCTTTAGCAGAGGGCACAGTGGCGAAGCAAGAGCGGGCTCGGCGTGCACTCGCCCTGCCACCGGGCAGGCAGGAGGAAGGCTTTCTCCTCCTTCTGCCACCGTTGTTCTCGTAGCCCCAGAGATTGTCCAAGGTCATGTTTCTGACTTTTGATGGGGGTCGAGGGTCTTGGCTTAACCGCCCGGGCCGCGAGGAAGACAACCTCTATAAAAAATTACCCCAAACCTCCAAGCGGCGGCGCACCGTGAGGGAGGTTGTTAGCTTGACTAATGGGTAGCTAAATTAGTCTCTAGTGCGGACCACAGATTTTGAGCAAGTACCCGAAGTTTTTACTCGTGGGAATCATATGGAACAAAAAAGCAAATTTTTTAAAAACCCTATGGAGAGTGATGCGCGGTCGGAGTCCGACGCGGCATCCGGAAGGAGCTCAGGCTCGGAGTTGGAAGAAGTGGTGGAGTCGGGAGGCGACACCGGAAGAAACGCAAGTTTCTTCCGGAAACGCTCCCTGTCGAGGGACAAGTCGTCCTCCGACGGTGAAAAGGGCTCGGCCCGAAAAATCCCTACCAGTGGGCGGGGAGCGGGCCGAGCACCGGGAAGAGGACGGGGAGTCACCTCCCAGGAGGCGGCCGAGCGAGCCGAGAGGCTCGCCGCGGAAGGACGCCACCCCGCTGCGATGGACCCCTCGGGGCCATCTGGCAGCGAGCGGGAAGACTCCGCCGAGGAGTCACGCCGTTCCTTCGGCGAGCTCGTCGTCGCCGCTTTGCGGGATATGGGCCGCAAGCGAGAGAGGACGTCGAAGGAGAGGACGGTCCTCCGCCATGCCGCCTCAATGCAGGAGGCCTTGGGCGTCGCCCTCCGGAAAGGCGTGGCGAAGCTCCGGGCTGAGCTCAAAGCCGGGCTCCGGGCCGAGATCCAGGCCGAGCTCGCTGGGGTCCATGGGGCCCGCAGCCAGGAGCCCGTGGAAGGGGGGCGCAAGCAAGGGCAGGGGCAAAGTCGGCCCCAGCCCCAGCCTCAGCCCCGGCCTCGGCCCCAGCCCCAGCCCCAGGCCGAGTCGGGAAGCCAGCTGCTGACGCTGGTGCAGCAGGAACTGGCTGCTTTTCAGCAGCAGCTGCAAAAGCAGCTGCAGGAGCAGCAGCAGCAGTTCCAGCTGCGGATCCAGCAGCAGCTGTCCCTGCTGGAGGGCATCGTGTTGCGCCCCCCACTAGCGGCCTCCGGCCAGCGAAGGGCGGCGTCATACGCTGCCGCCGCGGCCTCGGCGGCTGCGCCCAAGGCGGGCCCGTCAGGGCAGACCAGGCGCGTGGCCACGGTCGTGAACCCCGCCGGAGCGGCCCCACAGGCCAAGAAACAGCAGCAGGTGAGGCCAACCCCTGCTGCTGCCCCTAAGAAGGGCAAGTCGGCACCGGCCACAAAGGCGGCGGGAGCCCCTGCTGTGGCGGCAAGCAGGCGGCCTAGGCCGCCTCCCCAACCTGCAGATCCTCCGGCCGAAGCCGGATGGCACGTGGCCGGAGCCAAAAAGCAGGCTGGCAAGGCGGCTCGGGCTGCCAGGAGGCGTGAGCGGCAAAAGCTGCGGAAGCGGACGGCCCTCGCGGCCAGGATTCGCACCCCGCGCTCCACGGCTGTAGTTATCACACTGCAGCCGGAGGCAGCGAAAAAGGGTGCGACCTACGGCGAGGTCCTCCGTAAGGCGAAGCGGGCGGTGAACCTCACCGACCTCGGGATCACCGGGGGCTTCCAGATGCGGCATACCGCAACTGGTGCCCTGATGTTGGAGGTCCCCGGAGCCAACAGCGGCCCCACCGCAGACGCCCTGGCTGAAAAAATCAGGGCGTCCTTGGATGCGGAGGAGGTCCGGGTGTCCAGGCCCACAAGATGCGTCGACATGCGCATTATGGGCCTGGACGATTCCGTCGAGGTCGAGGAGGTCGTGGCCGCTGTCGCCAGGACGGGTGGGTGCCCTGCCGATCAGGTCCGGGCAGGCACCATCCGTGTTGACGGCACTGGCATGGGGGCGGTTACGGTAAACTGCCCCCTGTCAGCGGCCAGGAGCATCACCGGGGAGGGTAAGCGACTCCTGGTGGGCTGGGTCTCCGCGCGAGTCAAGCTGCTGGAGCCCAGACCGCTGCGCTGCTATCGCTGCCACGTGGGTCACCACGTGGGGGTCTGTTGCGCAGCGGAGGAAGATCGCAGCGACCGCTGCTTCCAGTGCGGTCAGCCCGGCCACAAGGCCGATACCTGCGGTGTAGCGCCGCACTGCTACGCATGTGCGGCGGCAGGCAAGTCGGCCGACCACCGGGCTGGGAGCAGGACCTGCGATCCCCCCGCCAAGGCCAAGGGCAAGGTCCCAAGGCCCATCCCCGCGAAGGTGCTCACCGCCGCGGCTGCCCCGTTGGCTGCCGCCGCCATCGCCTCCGCAGACGCCGCCGCCGCTACCACCGCGGCAGGACCCTCACGGAGGGCCCGGGAGGAGACTGTAATGGACTGCCAATAACGGCTCCATTACGTCTCCTCCAGGCGAATATCAACCACTGCGCCCCCGCTCAGGATCTGTTGCTCCAGAGCATGGCGCAGTGGTCGATCAACATCGCCGTTGTCTCCGAGCCGCACTTTGTCCTGCCCAGAGCCGACTGGGTTCAGGACCTGAGCGGCTCGGTGACACTCATTTCGTCGGCCGCCGCCGGTACCCCGGCACTCGAGGCCGTCAAGAAAGGCCGGGGTTGCGTGGCAGCACGGTTCGGGGACATAGTGGTGGTAGGCGTCTACCTGTCCCCGAACAGATCTCTCGCCGAATTGGATAGCTCCCTTTTGGAGCTGGATGCCGTCGTTGCTGGGTTTGACTCCAGCCTCCCCGTGGTCGTTTGCGGGGACTTCAACGCCTGGAACGAGGCTTGGGGTTCCCGGTTCACGAACCAACGAGGTCGCAGGGTGGAGGAATGGGCCCTAGGACAGGGCCTAGTCGTACAAAACCGGGGTTCTGTCCCCACGTGTGTGCGGATGCTGGGCGAGTCGGTGGTGGACGTTACGTTCGCCAGTCCTGCACTGGCACCGCGCGTCGTCGACTGGCGCGTCATAGAGGAGGTGGAGACGTTCTCCGACCACCGGTACATCCGGTTTGACGTCTCCGCCCAGACCTCGACCGCGCCGGTCCGACAGACCCCGTGTGGTCCGCGTTGGGCGCTGAGGCAGCTGGACAGGGACCTGCTCCAGGAAGCCGCGATAGTACAGGCCTGGGTGCAAGCACCGGACAGGCCTGTCGACATCGACGTCGAGGCGGACTGGTTCCAGGTGGCCATGTCGCAAATCTGCGACACGGCCATGCCCCGAGTCCGGCCAGGACGTGCCCGGCGCCAAGTACACTGGTGGTCGCCAGAGATTGCGGCACTGCGCGATGCGTGCAATGCTGCACGACGCCGGTATACTAGACACCGCAGGCGCCGCAACCGTCCACCGGGTGCGGAGGCCATAGAGGCGGAGCTGTATGAGGGATACAGGGCGGCAAAGCGCACCCTCCGAGCGGAGATAAAGCGGGCCAAACTCGAGGCCCGCAACGTGTGGCTGGAGTCTCTGAACGTCGATCCGTGGGGACGCCCATACAAAATGGTGATGGAGAAGCTCCGCCCATGGGCTCCCCCGCTGACTCAGAGTCTCCGGCCCCAGCTCGTGGAGGGTGTGGTGAGCGCTCTGTTCCCTACGCGAGGGGAGCATACTCCCCCGCCTATGGCTCCGCCACCAGCAGCGGTGTCCGACGCGGACCACGACGGCAACGACGGCAACAATGCTCCAGAGGTGACCGAGGTGGAGATGAGAGTGGCGGTGCGAAGGCTGAGTGCCAAGAACACCGCCCCAGGACCCGATGGCTTGCCTGGAAAAGCCTGGGTCCTGGCCATGGAGGAACTCGGGTCTCGACTGAGAGGGCTCTTCAGCGCATGCATGGAGAGGGGCCAGTTCCCGCTTCGCTGGAAGACGGGGAAACTGGTCCTTATCGCGAAGCCGGGGCGCCCCGCGGACTCTCCGTCCGCGTATCGGCCCATTGTGCTGCTCGACGAGGTGGGCAAGCTCTTTGAAAGAGTAATTGCAGACCGCCTCGTCGTGCATCTGGCACGGAAGGGGCCGGATCTTGCGGACGGCCAGTTCGGATTTCGCAGGAGGCGCTCCACTGTGGACGCCATCATGCGCGTGCGAGCCCTCACGACGGGGGATGCGGTGTCCCGGGGCAGGTGTGTCTTGGCGGTGTCTCTGGACATCGCCAACGCCTTCAACTCCCTGCCCTGGAGCTGCATTGGTAGGGCACACCGGTACCACCGGGTGCCCGACTACCTCTGTCGGGTGATCGAGGCCTACCTGTCGGACAGGTTCATCATCTACCCCGGTCATCAGGGGGAGTTGAAACGGCGAGAGATGTCGTGCGGTGTTCCGCAGGGATCGGTACTAGGGCCGCCCTTGTGGAACATCGGGTACGACTACGTGCTGCGCGCCGACCTCCCCGACGGGGTCAGCGTGGTCTGTTACGCAGACGACACGCTGGTCCTGGCGCGGGGACGGTCGTACCAGGCGGCGGTCGAACTAGCGACGCGCGGGGTTGCGACAGTCGTGGAGAGGATACAGCAGTTGGGACTCGAGGTGGCATTGCACAAGTCCGAGGCCATGTGTTTTCACGGCCCTCGGAGCGCGCCACCTCCGGGCTCCCAATTAACGGTAGGAGGAGTTCACATCGGCGTCGGGTCGACGATGAAGTACCTGGGACTCGTCCTCGACAGCCGGTGGAACTTCAAGGAGCACTTCCGACGTCTGGCTCCCAGGTTGAATGCGACTGGGGCTGCGCTCAAGCGGCTCCTGCCGAACCTAGGGGGTCCAGACGCCTCCTGCCGGAGGCTCTACGCAGGCATCGTTCGGTCCATGGCCCTTTACGGTGCGCCGGTGTGGGCGCCATCGCTACGGAAGCGAGTGGCGGCCCGGCTAACCGCCTGCCAGAGGGTCATGGCCATCCGGATGATCCGCGGATACCGTACGGTGTCCTGCGAAGCGGCGAGCCTCCTTGCTGGCCTACCACCGTGGGATTTGGAGGCAACAGTCCTTGCACACATGCATGACTTACGCGTGGAGATGCAACGTCGGGGCGAAACCCCGCTGCCGCGACAAGTCGCGGCATGGCGGACAGAGCTCCGGCGGGATCTCATGGTGAAATGGCGAGAGCGATTGTCGCAACCTCG
Organism: Leucania comma; assembly: GCA_958295575.1. Taxonomy (NCBI): domain Eukaryota; kingdom Metazoa; phylum Arthropoda; class Insecta; order Lepidoptera; family Noctuidae; genus Leucania; species Leucania comma. Next base: position 37,016,819 of record OY282461.1, on the reverse strand, counting down.
TGCTGGGCACGCCACGATCGAGGCGGTAAGGCCCCTCTTTGAGGCGTGGCTGGAAAGGCCCCACGGCGTCGTCACCTTCCGTTTGGCGCAGGTGCTGACCGAACACGGCAAGTTCGGTCCGTACCTGTACAAGATTCGTGCGGAGACGACGCCCGGGTGTCGCCACTGTGCGGACCGCCCAGTGGACACGGTGGAGCACACAGTCGAGGTGTGCCCCGCTTGGGAAGAGCAGCGCCGTGTCCTCGTGGGGGCGATCGGCGGCGATCTCTCGCGCCGGGGCTTGGTTCAAGCCATGCTCCGGAGCGAGGAGGAATGGCAGGCGGTCGCCTCCTTCTGCGAAGCAGTAATGCTAGTAAAGGAGGAGGCCGACCGCCTTAGGCAAAGGCGGACACGCCGCCGCCGCCGCCGGGTTTCCGATCCCAATTTCCGGCCACCGTAGGCGCGGGCTCGCGGACGGTGGGCAATGGGTAGCTCGCTGTCCGTCCGTCCGGTAACAGACCGGTCCGAGCTCAGGTCGTCTACGGCGCGCACCGTTCCCGCGCGCCTCAAGGAGTTGTCAGCAAACTGTAGGGGTCCAGCAGGGCCGAAGCCTACTGGGGCCAAAGGTTATGTGAGACTGTCACCAAAGGCCCCAGGATAAAGGCAAGGAATGGAAAGGTAGGTTTTTAGTCAGTAAAAGTCTGACACTGTTTCCCGCCCCACCCAAGGGCGGGATTCGTCATTGGATGATTTTACCTACCACAAAAAAAAAAAAAAAAAAAAAAAAACCAACCTCACCGTGGAGGCTGTCAAAAACAGAGACCCGATGCTGATACTCAGAGACGTCTTAGCAGTGAACACAAATGAAGACGTACAAAAAGCTCTGAGGAATCAGAATCGGGACGTTTTTCGCGGCCTCTGCGATGGGGACGATAGAATAGAATTTAGATACAGGCGAAAAACAAGAAACCCCCATTCCGTACACATAGTGCTCAGCACGTCCCCTGAGCTATGGCAGCGAATAACAAGAAGGGGATATGTCCATGTGGACCTGCAGAGGGTTCGGGTCGAAGATCAGACCCCCCTCATGCAATGCACTCGCTGCCTGGCCTACGGGCATGGGCGAAAGCACTGTACGGAAAAAGCGGACCTGTGCAGTCACTGTGGCGGACCTCACCTGAAGACTGAATGCCCAGACTGGACAGCGGGGGGCACGGCGGTGTGTAGGAACTGCGACAGAGCGAACATGCTAAGCAAAGAGTATAACGCATTCAGTTCCGAATGCCCTGTCCGCCGCAAATGGGACGCAATAGCACGGTCAACCACCGCATATTGCTAAGGGCGCACCAAGTGAAAAAATCGCCTTTAAATTCGCACAGGCCAACCTCCAACGGAAAAAACTGGCAACAAATGAGCTGCTGTTGGAGGCAGAGAAACGAGGGATTTCTGTAGCACTCTTGCAGGAGCCATACGTCGGCAGCTCAAGAGACATGCGGAGCCAGAGGGGAGTGCGGGTCTTCCAAGACATACATACCTAATGTACCTGGTCCTTGCAACTATTCATCCTCCTTTTATTACCATAAATGGGTATTCTGTTTTTTGGTGACATTATGACTCGCAACTGCAAAAGCAAAAGCATACATACACTTACTTATTTCGAAATGAATTTACATTCTTGATTCGAAGCACAGATAAAAAATTATAAGGGATAAGCGACACTTACCTTTTGCCATTTATATCTACACATATTTCACAATTTTAGTTTCACTTTACCGACAAAGGTTAAACTATACATAATAATCTGATCGTAATGGATTTTTTTTTTTTATTTTTTTTTTTCTCAAGTACCCTTAGTCAATCACTTTTTGTTAAATACAAAATTTTTTCGCTGGTTTGATGTTCGTCTACTGCGCTCAACCGCCACATCCTTATTAAATAATAAATAACCTGCAATTTCAGTGGTGGCTCGACCCTGGTTTTACTACTAAGCATTACAATTTATTCATATTACATATCTACACAACTGACACTTAACATCTTTTATGATTTATCATTTTATTAACATTATATATATATACTTACATATTTATTAAAATTTATTTATTTCACACATGAAAAAACTGATTTTCATCCGTACCTACACTCAAAAGGTTCCGTTGAAAACCAGCGTCAGGCAACTGCTGCGTAGCCGCAGTTGTCTGACATATGCTGAACTGAACCTTTTTGGCGCAGCCGTGCAACTTATTATTGTTATTTTTTATTAGTTTATATTTCTATTTTTTCTTTTTATGTTTAATTAAAATTTGCAATCACTTTTGTTTATTATCATGGTGTGCCAAATAAACATGTTTTTCTTTCTTTCTTTTCTTTCTTTTCTTCTTTCTTAAGACACTGGTGTTGGAAACGGGACTGTTATGGCGGCTATTGCCGTCTTTGACCAAAATATAAAAGTGAAACAGTACCCGAAACTCACCACGGAAAATATTGTCGTGGTGGGAATCCAATCCAGTGTTTGGGAGATCACACTGGCCTCCTTTTATTTTGAGCCGGATAAGCCGGTGGAACCCTACTTAAACCGGCTAAGAGATATAAGTATAGCCAACGGCTCAAAACCGTTTCTCGTTGGAGGGGACGCCAATGCGAAAAGCACCTGGTGGGGGAGCATGGTGGTTGACCGAAGGGGGGAAGAAGTATGTGGAACTCTCGGAGGGCTCGGGCTTAATATTCTTAATACAGGGGAAATTCCGACCTTCGACACCATCAGAGGTGGTCAGCGCATCTGCAGCTATGTTGACCTGACCGCATGCTCCGACAATATGCTAGAACTGGTAGAGCACTGGAAAGTCGACGAGGGCCTCACGAGTTCCGATCACAATGGCATACTCTTTGACGTCAAATTAAAGGGAACAAACGGGAAACATATTGAAAGAACTACGCGTATGTTCAATAGCAAAAAAGCTAATTGGGGCAAATTTCATGAGAAGTTCGCTCAATTACGAACAGTTAAAAATTTCCACAAAACCGCAATAGACCAAATTAATAACATTGAATCTTTAGAAACTGCAACAAACAACTACACTAAAATTATTCAGGAATCATGTCGCGCTGCAATGCCCATCAAAAAATCCAAAGAGAAACTAACTATGCCATGGTGGTCGGAAAAACTCGCGGAGATGAAGAGAGGCGTCGCTACCAGAAAAAGGAGAGTGCGATGCGCTGCTCCAGTTCGGAGACAAAAGGTCGTTGAAGATTACCTAAAATCGAAAGAGGAATATGAGGTGGAGGTAGCTCGAGCCCAAACCGAGAGTTGGAAAGAGTTTTGTAGCAAGCAGGACAGGGAAGGGGTTTGGGAGGGGATCTACAGGGTAATTGGGAGAACAGCGCAGCGGGGGGTGGACATGCCGATGATGGAGAACGGAAAGGTGCTTGATGCGGAAGCCTCCGTTAAATTGATAGCGGAGACCTTCTATCCGGATGATCTCACAAGCACTGACAATATCTATCACGGCAGTATACGAGCCAAAGCCGAAAACGTGAACAAAGACGAGGAAGTAGAGTCGGATGATCCACCCTTCACGCTGACTGAACTCAGAACAGCCTGTGAATCCTTTAATCCCAAAAAGGCACCAGGAGTGGACGGCCTCACAGCCGATATATGCAGCCAAGCCACTGGAGGGGAACCCGATGCCTTCCTGGCTCTGTTGAACCAATGCCTGAGACTCGGATACTTTCCGAAAACCTGGAAGGAGGCTACAGTGGTGGTTTTAAAGAAGCCGGGAAAAACGGATTACGCCACCCCAAAATCCTACAGGCCCATCGGTCTCTTACCGGTCTTGGGCAAGGTGTTTGAAAAGATGTTGATGGCTCGCCTCAGGTTCTGCATTTTACCTAGGATGAGTACTCGCCAGTACGGATTTATGCCCCAAAGAAGCACCGAAGACTCCCTCTATGATCTAGTGAAGCACATAAAAGCAAAACTAGAATTAAAAAAGATAGTAGTTTTAATATCCTTAGACATAGAGGGAGCCTTCGACAGCGCCTGGTGGCCAGCTATAAGGGTCCGGCTGGCAGAGGAAAAGTGTCCTCTGAACCTGAGGAGGGTCATTGATAGCTACCTTAGGGACAGGAGAGTCAGGGTCAGGTATGCGGGTGAGGAATTCTCCAAGAGCATGAGCAAGGGCTGCGTACAAGGCTCCATTGGAGGCCCAAACTTCTGGAATTTGCTTTTGGATCCCCTCCTAAAAAGCCTGGTGGGACAAGGTGTATACGTGCAGGCGTTCGCAGATGACGTGGTCCTTGTCTTCGACGGTGACACAGCAATGGAGATAGAACGTGAGGCAAACGCGGCCCTCGAACATGTTCAGGCGCGGGGTGTCGATAGTAAACTAAGATTTGCGCCGCATAAAACAAATGCGATGACCATTACGAGAAGATTGAAATACGACACTCCACGACTGAGCATAGGCGGGATCGAACTAGTGATGTCAAAAGAAATCAAGATCCTGGGTGTCACCGTCGACGACAAGTTAACATTCAACACACATGTCAGGAACGTCTGCAAAAAAGCAATTGGCGTATACAAACAGCTGTGCAGGGCAGCAAAGATAAGCTGGGGACTAAACCCAGAAGTAACCAAAATTATATACGTGGCCACAATAGAGCCGATTATCCTGTACGCCGCCAGCGTATGGGCCCCAGCGGCGGAAAAACTGGGAATAATAAAACAGCTGGGCGTCGTGCAGCGCGGGATAGCACAGAAAATGTGCAAGGCGTACCGTACTGTCTCCCTCAACTCCGTGCTCCTGTTGGCGGGGATACTTCCTCTAGATCTCCGAGCTCGAGAGATGGCCTCACTGTATGAGGCCAAGAGGGGAGTGTCACTGCCAATATTGGGGGACAGGGAGGTAGAACGACCAGCTCCCGCGTTGAACTCTCCGCACCCCGCCAAGCGCATCGCCCTGGAGTTCAAAAGTCTGGGTGACCAGGAGCAGGTTGACGCCAGTGCCAAACCGGAGGTGAGAATTTTCACCGACGGGAGCAAAATTGGGGGGCGTGTCGGTGCTGCGCTGTCCTTGTGGAACAGCGAGACCGAAACACGTACCTTCAAACTGGCGTTACCAAACTACTGCACTGTCTACCAGGCGGAACTCTTGGCGATATGCAAGGCAACAGGGGAAATTCGGAAGAGTGCGGCGTCCAGTTTTGGTATTTATAGCGACTCAATGGCGGCCCTCATGACAGTGAAAAACCACAGTTGCCTTCATCCCCTGGCAGTGGAGGCAAGAGAAAACCTTACAGCTCTTTCTCTCCAGAACAAGGTAGTTGACTTGTTCTGGATAAAGGCCCATGCAGGGATTGAGGGTAACGAGAGGGTGGATCAGCTGGCAAAAGAGGCTGCCATTTTGAGCAAAAAGAGGCCGGAGTACGATCTGTGTCCTGTTTCATTCGTCAAGCGATGCATTCGTACGGCGGCGCTTGACGAGTGGAACAGCAGATACAGAACCGGAACTACGGCTTCTATTACCAAGATGTTCTTCCCGGATGCGGTGGCGGCGTACAGGATCGTCAGGAAACTACAAATTGATGGAAACTTGACTCAGGTCATGACGGGGCACGGTGGATTCTCTGAATACTTGCATCGGTTCAAGCTTAAGGAGAATCCATCGTGCATATGCGATCCAAATATCACTGAGTCAGTGCTACACTTATTGGTTAGCTGTCCTGCATATGCCAGAGAACGAAATGAATTGGAACAAGAACTAGAGACAGGAGTGAACGAAGAGAGCATAAGGGGAATTATGACAGGAAAATATAGAAACAAATTCCTAAAATACTGCTTAAAAATTGTCAAAAGTGTTATAGAAAGAAATAGAAGTGATCGGTAGAGTATGCAACCACTATATTGTACGTATATTAGTTAAGCATATGAAAATATTACGGAATACAATAAGGAACATTAAAATAAGTAAAATAAGACGCAACAATGTAATTAAGTAAGTAAGAAAACTGTATTATATAGAAAAGTATGACTGTATAATTTACCCTCTAAGTAACATGTTTATGTAAAAGTGTAGATTAAAAAATTAAGAAAGAAACATAAATAAAAGTAGAAGAATTTACATGTAAGTAGTATAAGACCATAAGCAAGAAATGTACTGCACTAGTCTATAAGATCCTGGCAGTGTAAAAATAAAAACCCATCAGAGTACTTTATTAACCCTAGATAAAATAAAAGAAATAAACTGTAAGGGCATAGGAAAAGAAAGGCAACAAAAGAATAGATTAGAAAATGGGAGTCCCACCCATGAAAACGAATGATAGGAGAAGGATGAAAGAAAGAAACAGTATGCGGAATAGAAGTGCGAGAGGAAAGCTAGCGAGAACTGGAATGAAAGAGAACTAGCTTAAAATAGATCCTGATAATGTCAGGGGTAGAGCACGCAAAAAAAAAAAAAAAAAAAAACCTAACCTAACCCAGACGCCTCCTACCGGAGGCTCTACGCAGGCATCGTTCGGTCCATGGCCCTTTACGGTGCGCCGGTGTGGGCGCCATCGCTACGAAAGCGAGTGGCGGCCCGGCTAACCGCCTGCCAGAGGGTCATGGCCATCCGGATGATCAGCGGATACCGTACGGTGTCCTGTGAAGCGGCGAGCCTCTTTGCTGGCCTACCACCATGGGATTTGGAGGCAACAGTCCTTGCACACATGCATGATTTACGCGTGGAGATGCAACGTCGGGGCGAAACTCCGCTGCCGCGACAAGTCGCGGCATGGCGGGCGGGATCTCATGGTGAAACGGCGAGAGCGACTGTCGCAACCTCGTGCTGGGCACGCCACGATCGCGGCGGTAAGGCCCCTCTTTGAGGCGTGGCTGGAAAGGCCTCACGGCGTCGTCACCTTCCGTTTGGCGCAGGTGCTGACCGAACACGGCAAGTTCGGTCCGTACCTGTGCAAGATTCGTGCGGAGACGACGCCCGGGTGTCGCCACTGTGCGGACCGCCCGGTGGACACGGTGGAGCACACAGTCGAGGTATGCCCCGCTTGGCAAGAGCATCGCCGTGTCCTCGTGGGGGCGATCGGCGGCGATCTCTCGCGCCGGGGCTTGGTTCAAGCCATGCTCCGGAGCGAGGAGGAGTGGCAGGCGGTCGCCTCCTTTTGCGAAGCAGTAATGCTAGCAAAGGAGGAGGCCGACCGCGTTAGGCAAGGCGCACACGCCGCCGCCGCCGCCGGGTTTCCGATCCCGATTTCCGGCCACCGTAGGCGCGGGCTCGCGGACGGTGGGCAATGGGTAGCTCGCTGTCCGTCCGTCCGGTAACAGACCGGTCCGAGCTCAGGTCGTCTACGGCGCGCACTGTTCCCGCGCGCCTCAAGGAGTTGTCAGCAAACTGTAGGGGTCCAGCAGGGCCGAAGCCTACCGGGGCCAAAGGTTATGTGAGACTGTCAACACGGGCCCCGGGACAAAGGCAAGGAATGGAAAGATAGGTTTTTAGTCAGTAAAAGTCACTATTTCCCGCCCCACCCAAGGGCGGGATTTGTCATTGGATGATTTCTAACTACTCCTCTTCATAGAATTGAACACCATTACATTTATTTTGCCTCCTATGTTAAATTATGTTATTACTCTTTATTTATTTATAGTTTTTTGACATGTTTCATTGTATTAATTGTCGGAAATTTGCAGAAACATACCTTAAATACACTAATTGATTTGATCTACTCAAGACTATATTGATGTGGTCGTTGGCAAGACAATACTTTAATCTAATGCAGGTTATTAATTGCTTCATAAGTCATGGCTAATTACAATATAAATAATTTAACAGTTTATTATCAAAACTGTCGTGGCATGCGTACAAAGCTGAAAACAATATTCTTTAATATAGTGTCCAATTCGTACGATATTATCATTTTGTCGGAAACCTGGCTACAAAGTAGCATATATGATGACGAATTCATAGACCGGCGTTATATTGTCTATAGATGTAACAGAGACCTAAAATTAACGCAAAAATCTGATGGGGGTGGGGTTTTGGTGGCTGTCATGAAGTGTCTCAAACCGTATCGTTTTTCTTTACCGTCAGTTACACCATTGGCAAGGTTTGCGGAATTGGTTCTTGTCCACCTACCGGGTACTGAACTGACAGGTGGTTATTTAATAGGCGCAGTTTACATTCCTGATAGTTCACCCATACCGGTTTATAATTTGTATTTTGAGGGTTTAAATGACGTCATAAGAGAAAACAGTATAACCAACCTGTTACTAGTCGGGGATTACAATATACCTGACGCTGATTGGCAACATCGAAAAGGACTCTTCTGCTCTTGTTTGTATGGGAAAGTCATCGGTTTTGTGACGGACTGCGAGGCTTTATGACTCTTCACGACTCCTCACAATATAATGTATTTAGAAAATCTAATGGCAGTATTTTGGACTTGTGCATCACTAACATAACGGACTGCTCCGTTTTGCAACCGCAGGACTCTGTCTCTGTTCCAATAGACGTTCATCATCCTCCATATTACATTATGATTCCTTTCATATCGAACATTAGCACCATGAACCGTAACCCTATTAAAAAAACCAAACTTTTTTTAAGGCAAATTACGATATTTTTAATAAAGAGTTGATGGAGGTCTCTTGGAACATGATACTGAATCAACTTTCAGCAGATAATGCGGTTAATTTATTCTATGAAACTATTTACGATATCGTCAAAAAAAATGTGCCACTTTCAAGATCTAAACCTTTTTTAGATTTAGGTTTAGATCTTGAAAGTGGCACATTTTGGTTTAGTCCTTCTCTCATATATACCTATAAAAACAAACGTAAAGCTTGGATTAAATGGAAAACATACAAAAATGACCCGGATTATGAATTTTTTTCACTATATAGAACCCGTTTTAAAAGTGAAGCTACAAAATGTTACCATAAGTATATTAATTCGGTAGAGGATTCCATCCCCAAAAACACAAAATATTTTTGGTCTTATATATCTAACAAAAAAACCAAGCCGGGTATACCGTCAAGTATGTCATATAAAAATCAAACTTTGCAAGATCCCGAAACTATCTGTAACTTGTTTTCCTCATTTTTTCAGTCCATTTATCAGCCGTCTACCTTTTTTTTTTTTTTTTTTTTTTTGTGGTAGGTAAAATCATCCAATGACGAATCCCGCCCTTGGGTGGGGCGGGAAACAGTGTCAGACTTTTACTGACTATTAAAATTTGTGAACCATTACACATTGTATTTATTTTAATTTGTGAACCATTACACATTGTATTTAACAAGTGCATCACCGAGGGTTCCTTTGCAGACATTTGGAAATGCGCCTACATTGTCCCAATTCATAAAAGTGATTCAAAACATGACGTAACTAATTATCGTCCAATTTCTATTATCAGTGCAATATCAAAACTCTTCGAGAAACTTGTTCATAATGCCATCTATCCCTTCATTCATAACTATATCATACCTGAACAGCACGGTTTTGATAAACAAAAATCCACTATGACGAACTTAGCAATTTACTCTAATTTCCTCTTCCGTAGTATCGACAAGAGGGTTCAGGTGGATGCTGTATATACGGATTTTCAGAAGGCATTTGATACAGTGGACCATGAAATCCTTCTGAATAAACTAGCGTTCAATGGAATTAGGGGCAATCTTTTGCGTTGGTTCTGGTCATATATTACCAATCGTAGCCTGGTAGTCGTGACTAATGGGTACAAGTCGTGAAGAGCTGGAGTGTCCTCCGGTATACCTCAGGGCTCTATATTAGGACCTCTACTTTTTGTTACATTCATAAATGACATAAATATATGCTTTAAATACGCAAATTTTCTTTTGTACGCTGACGTTTTAAAATTATATAAAAACATTACACATAAATATATACACTAAAGGCTACTCCTAACTAGAATATAGCGTCAAAAAACTCCTCTGCATCGCTGTCGACTGGAAGTGTGCCCAAAAGAAATGCCAAATCATCAGCTTTACTAAAAACAAAACTGTAATAAAATATGATTATACTTTATGTGATACTATACTAAATAGAGTGCCGTATCTTAGAGATCTGGGAGTACTGTTTGACAGTAAGTTACATCTGGATTTACACATAGAAAACATCATAACCAGAGCTTTTAAAATGTACGGCTTTGTTACCAGAACAACTACAGACTTTAGGCGTCCCTGCACATTTTTACAACTGTATCGCTCACTTATTCGTTCTCAGCTTGAATATGCTTGTCTGATATGGGATCCATTATACAATAAATATAAAATGGCCATTGAAAAAGTACAACGGAAATTCTTACGAACTATGCAATTCAGATGCCAACGTACACGCTTACCTCACGAAGAACTTTTAGCAAAATATAATTTACTCTCACTCGAGAAAAGACGTATTTTTTTTTTAACGTAGGTAAAATCATCCAATGACAAATCGGGCGGGAAATAGTGTCAGACTTTTACTGACTAAAAACCTACCTTTCCGTTCCTTGCCTTTGTCCCGGGGCCCGTGGTGACATTCTCACATAACTTTTGGCCCCAGTAGGCTTCGGCCTTGCTGGACCCCTACAGTTTGCTGACAACTCCTTGAGGCGCGCGGGAACAGTGCGCGCCGTAGACGACCTGAGCTCAGACCGGTCTGTTACCGGACGGACGGACAGCGAGCTACCCATTGCCCACCGTCCGCGAGCCCGCGCCTACGGTGGCCGGAAATCGGGATCGGAATCCCGGCGGCGGCGGCGGCGTGTGCGCTTAGAAAAGACGTATGCTTCTGCAAGTAATGACACTGCACGACCTTCTTCATAATAAGTTAAATTGTATAGATCTTAATAATTATATAAAACTTGTAGTTCCTAGATCAATTCACCGTCGAGGGGTGCGCGATTACCATTTGTTTGCTCCGGCATCACGCCGAACAAACGCCGGTAAGCGTGCACCCCTTCGGCGTCTTACACAAATGTACAATGAACATTTTATAGACATTGACATAATATATATGCTTAGTAGAAACGCTTTTCGAGGTAAAGTTTATTAGTGCACTGAAAAACTTCTAGAAATATCTTGTGGTAACTGACTACTTTTTAACTGCATATATAAAGTGTTCCTTCGAATGTGAATAAGCACACCGATAAGTTCTCATCATAGCACAATACCTTTATGTGAATATGTGGAAAATGTTGTGGTTATTATATTGATTTTGTTTTGTATACCTTACTAATAAGTGTAATATATAATGTACTATCGTTTTTTTCCCAAATAAAATAAAGTCTCTCGAGATCCCTGTGAACGGAGTTATGGGCAAAGTTTTAGGATAATATACTGTACAAAACAATTATAATAATATTTGTTCAGTTTAAAACAGTAGGTGATCCAGTTTCATGTGCGATTCATAAAGTAGTTATTTAATCTCGGCATTGACCTAACGCGCGAAGCATGACGTAAAAACTGTAGTAATAATAAATTTATTAATAACTTCACCGTCTACTCCAAACTCACGTTAATGATACTCTTACCATGTTATTAGTTGTCCACTTCTGAACTCATTGTTTTGTAATTACGCAAATCTGAACAGAAAAACTGTCCAGTGTAAAAATAAAATTCAGCAGTCACAGACAGTGTGTTAGGACGCGCTTCGTAATCCAGGAATACTTCATGTACTCCGAAAATATTTTAAGATAGCGTTTGAGAGAGAGCGCGACGAGACGCGGCCGCTGCGAACGCTCCAGCGAAAAAATACGCGAAAAGATATAAACAAACGTGAAATGCACACGGTGTTGTTGTCACTGACTGTCTTTGTGGTTGCTATGCTGTGCTAGCAGTGAGTGGTAGTGCGTGAGTGTTACAGAGATTATGTTCGCGGGGGGTGGCGCCGGTTTCCAAAAGCAGTCCAAGCCTCCGTGGGAGAGCGCCAGCGCCGGTGCTGACATCCCGTACAATCGGTGAGTATGAGATTATAATTTAAAAAAGAAATAAAATTAAGCTTTCTAACTCTTTTAAGTATGTAAGTTGTTGTAGAATTTGTTTGGGTTGCAGCTTTACCTCCTCATCATTCATTAGATTGTTGAAAAATATAGGTGTTTTGATACTGCTTTCTAAGTTTTTGAGCATTTCTGTGTTCTTTTCAGTTAAGGTCAGCAGTAGAAAAGCCAATAGACTTTTGTAGCAACTTTTTTTTTAAGGCAAATAGCTAGGTATAAACTTTGATACTAAAGCAATGCGCGCACTGGTGACTTCTGTGACTGTGACTGTTTTGTCGCCCTCATCAAGTCCATGGATAATTACGGAGGTGCGCGCACGTTACGACGTGACAGCTGGGTGACATTTCTGTACGCCGACCATGGTAGCAGACAAGCCCTTGACGAAACTGTCACCGCGCTTTTATGTTATCATAGCGGTGCGAGCACTGATAACATAACCGTCGCCGGTCGTTCGCCATTTACATTCTAACTACCACAGAAAATCATTAAATTTTAGAAGTATTTGGAACAGAGAGTAAAGTCCTGCACGCCTCCTTTGAAAAGGGAGGATCCTTCGACCAGACGGGTGTTATGTCTGGTGGGCTACTGCCTGATAGATGATTTCGGGCGGATGTATCTGTTGTATATGTTTAATTGCGCGTTGCAGGATAGCTCCTTTGTGACGACATAGATGTCGCTGATGTCGCTACTAAATTATTCTTACATTTAAAATAACATTGTATATTGATTGAAATAAACGTCCTTTGAAGTTACTTATTTTATTTAGTTTTAGTTACTTAGGTTAGGAACTCAAAGTTACAGCGAAACTATATTTTTCAGTTGGAACTGACAATCTCAAATTCGTATTTTCATTTATTTATTTATTTTTTATTTATTTATTAATAACAACGGTCTTACAACCAATTACAGTAACTAAACAAACTTAAAAAAGGAAAAATATAACAAAACACAAAAATGTTAAGAAGATATGTAAGTTATACTCATACATCAATCCCTGTCACAGTACTTCTGACATGCCAATAAAATCGTCTTCCATTCATCCGCAAACAGATCGCTAGTTGAATTGGAGTCCAAGAGGCCATTTAGTGCAGCCAAAGTGCGAGGTATTGGTGACTGAGCACGGGCAACAGTGCGACACTGAGGCACAGCGAACATCCTGTGCTTTTTACCGCGGCAGTATATATTAACGCAGGTTCATATATTAACGCAGGTCCTAAAGTACGAAGTAATTCATCAAGTCCCATGAGTTCACAGAGAACGACCGTCTCTTCGAAATTCCTATCGATGAATCAGTGGCGTAGCATGGGGTGGGGCGATGGGGGCCATGTTAAGTCCATTAATAACAAAAAACAAAGGGTCCATGCAGCGAAAACCCACGCTACGCCACTGCGACAAATGACGTTTCGATTTCAAAAAAGTTTTGTCACTGTCGCTCGTCGTGCGCGCACTCCACCTTGGATACGTGACGTAAGGCCATTAATGAAGAGTTGAAGATGAAGTTACGTGACGTGAAAGTGACAAACAACTAAAAGTCACCGGTGCGCGCAGGGCTTAACTGGGAGATATAATTTTTTTTTGTACAATATTGCGGTCTTAAAATTATGTATATGCATATAAATGAGGTTCGCTATTCTTATCTCATCTAAGCTATAGCTATACAGTCCTTGTACCGTTGGGTATATACGGTATGTAAGATTCTTGCCTGTGATAAAGACTGCTGTCAATTTTGACAGTTGTAAAAAAGCTTTGCATTGTCATTAGGCGGGTCCGCACAGAGCAAGCAGCCCCGCGAGGCATTAGCCGCGCTAGGAAACTGTCCAGGGCAGCCCCGGCATCGTCGCGTGGTGGCTTGCGCGTCAAGCCCGCGCCATTACGTTCGTTCGTTCAGTTGATAATTAAGATTTCATGCATCCTGGATGCATCATGAGGACACTAATTTGATGATACTACCTATATTATTCACAACTGTTTATTTATTTGTCATTTGCCATTTCTTCTTCATCAGTTCCACTTCATCGAATGTTACTTTTTACCCGACCACGGCAAAGCCAAAGGCGGGTTTTTTTATGGTAGGTAAAATCATCCAATGACAAATCCCGCCCTTGGGCGGAGCGGGAATGCGACTCTTACTGACTAAAAACTTACCCCGTTCCTTCGTAGCCTATCGTGCCGGGGCCGGGTATTCCTTTCGGAAGCTGACCCATGACCCCAGTAGGCTTCGACCCTGCCTGCCTTCAGCTAGCAGGCTGGGTCCCTTCTGTGCTGACAGCTCCTTGAGGCGCGCGGCTACAGAACGCGCCGTCGACGACTTGGGCTCGGTCCGGTCCGTTACCGGCCGATCGGACAGCGTGCTACCCATTGCACGCCGTCCGCAAGCCCGCGCCTACGGTGGCCGGAAATCGGGATCGGAATCCCGGTGGCGGCTGGGGCGAGCGCCCCTTTGCCTCTACCTGATGCGGTTCCTCATTACTGCTTCGCAAAAGGGGGCGACCGCCTACCATCCCTCTTCACTACGGACCATGGCCTGAACCAAGGCCCGGTGAGAGAGATCGCTGCCGCCGATCGCCACCATGAGGATACGGCGATGCTCCGCGGTGGGGCACACCTTTACAGTGTGCTCCACCTTGTCCTGCGGGTGTTCTGCACAGTGGCAACACCCGGGCGAATCCTCCGCACGAATCCGGAACAGGAACTTAGTGAACTTGCCGCGTTCGGTAAGGACCTGCGTCGTGTGGAAGTTTAGAACGCCGTGAGGTCTTTCCAGCCACTCCTCAAGGATGGGCCTTATCGCCACGATTGTGGCGTGCCCCGAACGAGGTTGCGATAGTCGCTGACGCCATTTCGCCATGAGATCCCGCCGGAGCTCTGTCCGCCATGCCTCGACTTGTCGGGGCAGCGGAATTTTGCCCCGGCGTTGCATCTCCATGCGCTTATCGTGCATGTGTTCAAGGACTGTTGCCTCCAGATCCCATGGCGCTTGGCCAGCAAGGAGGGTCACCGCCTCGCGGGAAATCGTTCGGTACCCTCGCACCATGCGTATTGCCATGACCCTCTGGCACGCATTCAGTTGGGCCCTCGGTTGCTGTTGCAGCGACGGTGCCCACACCGGAGCCCTGTAGAGGGCCATGGACCGAACGATTCTCGCGTAGAGCTTTCGGGAGGAGGCGTCTGGTCCCCTGAGGTTGGGCAGGAGCCGCCCGAGAGCAGCCCCAGTCCGATTCAGTTTGGGAGCCAGACGTCGGAAGTGCTCCTTGAAGTTCCACCAGCTGTCGAGGACGAGTCCCGGTTACTTCATCGTCGACCCGACGCTGATGTGAACCGCTCCTACCGTTAGCTGGGAACCTGGTGGTGGCGCACCCCGAGGGCCGTAAAAACACATGGCCTTGGACTTGTGCAGCGCCACCTCGAGTACACCAGCAGTTGCTGGATCCTGTCAACGACCATCGCAACCCCGCGTGTCGCTAGTTCGACCGCCGTCCGGTACGACTCTCCCCGCGCTAGGACCAACGTGTCGTCCGCGTACCAGACCACGCTGACCCCGTCGGGGAAAGCCAAAGGAGGGTTATGATTTTGACAGGCTACTCGTATGTATGTATGTGAGTAATGTTCATCTGTTCCCTCATTGCTCCTAAATCTACACATAGGAGCTCAACGTATGATGTTCCTATCGTTAAAACCATCTTAATTGTCCGCTGAACTTAGCTAGCTACGTGACGTGGAAAAAAATAGTGTGTTAAAAAGTAAAAGTGAGATAAATGCACCGTGTTTGGTATCATTCGAAAGGGCTTCACTTGTATGTTTCTAAAATATTGTTCAAATTTAAAGTGACGCATTCTAGCGGACATAAAGTCGTGTGTTAAAAATAAAACATTAATAAAAATACACCGTTTTTTATATCATTTGAAAGGGCTTTACTTGTGCTTATGCAATATATTATCATCAAAATTCAATATGGCGTCCTCAAGTACCTAGTCAAGAAATTCGATGTCGAATACAGTATAGAAGCAGAGTGACTAGGGTTATCGGAGCCTATTGGAGCCAAGGACCGATTTCTGAAAGGAAGGTTCGGCCTCGGTATTTATTTTATTTATTTGGAATAACAAACAATTACATAATAAAAAATAACAATAATTAAAACTTAAAATTATACAATTATGTAATCAACGGCGTTATTCGCAACAATCGGAGGTATATAAATCATGTGCTTAATTGAAAATTGACAATTATGATATGAATTACTTATAATAAAATATTTAACAAAATAAAATAGCTTGCAATATCATAAAACATTAGGATACGAAAAAATCAATTCTGAAAATTACATACAACACAAATCGAAATTAAAACTAGATAAAATTTAATAACATTAAGATTAGCATAAAATAAAATTAAATTCATTATTAAATTACATTGTATTAAACACATTATTATTATTAATTATATTAAAAGGTATGAAAGGCAATGAAGGAACAGGAGTGGATTTTTAGTCAGTAAAAGTCTGGCACTATCGCCCGCCCCGCCCAAGGACACGGAGATGTCATTGGAAGATTTACCCACCGAAAAAAAGCATACGATAATTTACATTATTACGAAATGTCAACAAGTAGCATAAAAAATTTCAAGACGATAAAAGTAAACATTAAAGAGTTGTTCCGCATGGGGAGGATTCCAGCGGCAACTCCATAACCCCACCACGACTTTATATTATTGTAAAATGACAACGAACAGCATACAAATTGTCAAGACGATACAAGTAACCGTCAAAGAGTTGTGTCACATGCAAACGATTCCAGCTGCAGCATCATAACACTAACGTATGATATGTTTTTGTACCATTCTCAGGTCGACTGGTAGAAAAGTTCACCCTTGTACAGTAAATGATTAATGATAAATTGCCTATGCTTATGCGTGGCTTAACTACGGCATAATAATGTGACGAGACGCACATACACTGTTCACAATCCAAAAAAAAATATCCGAATCATAGTAAACATACAACAGACAGATAGCTGCAAACCCCATTTTATTAATTTACATATTTTAACTTTGCCCTGTATATATATACTTGAAATATGCAAGTTCGCTCACAAACACCAAGACTTATACACTAAACGGGAAGATATACAGACAAGATACACACTCCGACATAAAACACGACTTAACCTACCGACATCCCGCTTAAAAATACACTCAACAAGCCCTCTCGTTATGTCTATCAAAATGTATAACATGTTGCCCGAATCAATAAGACAAGAAAAGAAGCTCCACCTATTTACATACAAATTAAAAAAGCTATTAATAAGCAAATGTTATTATAGTGTCGATGAATATTTAAAAGATAAATCCCTAAAACACATAATAATATAAGACTTAAAATGTTTAATTTATTATTATGTCTTCATTCATATAATTACACTATATTATTTGATACCTACATAACATAAACTATTATTATTATAAATTAATTATTTTATATGAATATATTTAGAATTTAGATTAAGTTAAATTACAGAATACATAAAGAATGAGTCCTCATCTCTGCATACCCTTCTTTTGCTGTGCCCGACAGGGTCCATAATTGATTCTTATGTTAATGTTTACCACCTAAGCTTACATTGTGGAATGCAAATTGAGTATTAAATGCTATTTATTTTGTAAGTAGGTTTTAAAAACACTTTTACACGTAAATTTTTTTTTTTTGACATTGTAACCTAGATGAGGCCGGTGTTTCCTAGCTGACTACCCTGAGAAGAAACACCGAAACAAACTCAGGGGTCAAAGTCTCTTTTAAAGTCCATACAGTAAATATGTATTCAGTGCTTCTTAGAACACATAGTCGTTGAGCATAAAGTTTTAATAAATAAATATTGATATAACACAAGTATATTTCTATGCATTACATTGAATCAACTATAGCTAAGTCTGTCAGTTAAAAAAAAGATAAGTTTTCTGATAGTACTTATATCAAGAAATTGATGTGTATGATTTGTCGCATTGGTTCAAAAATTATTATGGTAAAATTGTAAGTGTGTAAGATATTTATTGCTATTGGAAATTCAGAAAAGGTCCTCGTATAGCACAAGCTCTACCCGGAAAAACGTCCTCGTATCGTTAATGAATAGTCTAGTATTACATCCTTGCATCATACAAATAATAAGAAAAAGTGTGTAATATGAAGTCCTCGTATAGGCGTCTCTGGTCATATGAATAAGGTCCTCGTTTGGCTCACACACAGGTCCTCGGATGGAGTACCATCCGATGGGTAGTAACCCAGGCGGGTTAGCGAGTGTATTCAGGTCCTCGTATCATTCATAGAAAGTCATACCAAAAAATGTTTAGATAGCGCTATACGAATAGTCTCATCACCCCAAATATCGTTTTCTCTTTCTTTCTGTCTTGTCAATAAGGTCCTAAATAATAATTAATAAATAAGTAAATATAGGAGATCCTCGGATGGTGACTTATGACTATAGTCTTCGTATGGGTGTCTGTACAAGTAAGGGTATGTTTGTGCGTGGGTGTGTGGTGGTGTGTAGATAAATAAATAAACATTTTTATATAATAATAATAATAATCTTTATTTATTTGCAAAACAAGTGTCACTGTTACATAAATGCTTCTCCTCCTGAACTAGGTGGTGAACCTGTATCTCAGGAGACAGTACCCTTCCTATACATACAATTCGAATAATATCTTAAAAATACTGGTTCAGAGTCTATTCCACTTTTAAAATAATTATAATTGTTTGCTTACTTCGACTGCTTACTAGATTCTTGCGTAAAACTATTGCTATGCCACTATAATACTAAGCCAGCAACTAAGCCACAACTTCACATCACATTTTACTAAGCAAACTACCTGAACATCGTATGCTAAAATTTAGGACAGATTGTCTCACGTCTCTTCATAAAATTAGAGATAACGTGTGTAGATGACACGCCACTCTGTATTTTATGATCCAGAGTGGATTCCAAGGACGTCTGAATTTTAGTTTAATTCATTCTGACAGACATCACACACCAGCACGTTTTTTAAAATATAATTGTTTGCTTTTCTCGATTGCTTACTAGATTCTTGCGCAATACCACTATGGCGATGGCAAGCTCGCTGTCCGTTTGTCGCGTAACAGTCCGTCCGCGCGCACTGTTCCCGCGCGCCTCATGGAGTTGTCAGCAAAATGTAGGAGCCCAGTAGGGTCGAAGCCTACTTTGGGGCTCTGAGGAAGTATGAAAATGCATACCAGGGCCCTGAAAGAAAGAAAAAGAAGAAAAAAACATTTATTTGAGACTCGCACAGGACAAAAAATATATATACAACAACAATACAAAAACTATAAATAGGTTTTACAACATAAAAAAAAACAATAAATAAAAGAACACAAAAAAAAAGATTGAAAATAAAAGACCTGTGCGAGAACCCTGAAACCAAGGCAATGAAGGAACGGGGTAGGTTTTTAGTCAGTAAGTGTCTGACACTATTTCTCGCTCCGCCCAAGAGAGGGGGATGTCACTGAATGATTTTACAACAACAATACAATAAAAAAATTTTTCAATGTTTTGCCTGGTACGACGATAGTCTGCACACTTATGGTAAAATGATAGAAACCGGGGATGACAATAAAATCACTTGCATCTTGTATATCACACAGTGATTGTTTTATTTTTAGACTATGGACAGGTTTGTCATAGGTGCATAATAACTTATTGCTCTTTACGACAAGTATGTATGCCTGCAGGTCGCTATGTTATAAGAGAAGAGCAAGGTCTTTTTGGATGCTGTAGGCAATAAATGCCGAGCTTGGGACTGTGCGAAAGTGATTCGACCTATTCTTTTCTGAGAGATAGGTATGATCCTATCTAACTCGAACATATCGTTGCTCACCAGTGGAATCTTTATCTTTATAATAAGATAGCCTTCATATAAGGTTGCTGACGCCTTCATAATTTTGTACATGTCAGATAAGTTTCTTGACTCGATTGGGATAATTAGATTGCCCTGCTATTGCCCGAAGATGATATTGATCTGATGAGCCAGTTGTTCAGGAGACAAAAGGTAAGGGTCAATACGGCAGTGGGTGATATCTGTCACAGTATCAATAAGGGTGTGCTGAATGCGCATTAGATTTATCAGTATGACATCGCAGCTAAGGTGCTGGATTTTACATATAAACCATTTCTATTGTCCAGACGCACCCGATTGATTTCAGCAGTGGAAATGGAACTGTTTGTTCATAGTTTCTTCGCTGCGTCGCAGAATGTTGTATTCTGATTCCAAGACCAGTGGTGCTCTTCTCTAAGAAAACGCAGCGCTGTCGCAATGACGAAAATCCAAATAGGATAAATTGAATTAACAATCCAATGTATAGGATATTAGGTTGACAATCCTGTAATGTAGAGATAACTATTTCTACACTCATTAGCTCTAAGACTATAATTATAATCGATGATACTCTATAATAAACGGCCAGTATTATTCCGACATTCAAGTGTTTAATTTCGTTCTTCCCTACATGGCGACCCTGCCTGTAGCGGATAAGACTCGCGTCGGTTTCGGACAGTGACCCGCATCGATAAACATTATATTTATTATGCGTTTAGTGCAGAATAATGATCGAACAAATACCACAAAATTTATCATCTAACTCATACTGTGCCAATCATACCAGACGAAAGAAGAGGTTTTCTTAGCCCAGAACGCTGGTGCCTTAATTATGGCGGTAAGGCCCCTCTTTGAGGCGTGGCTGGAAAGACCTCACGGCGTCCTAACCTTCCGCATGACCCAGGTTCTCACCGGACACGGTAAGTTCGGGAAGTTCCTGTTCCGGATTCGTGCGGAACCGACGCCCGGGTGCCACCACTGCGTGGACTGCCCGGAGGACACGGTGGACCTCACTTCGACCGTGTCAGTCGAAGTGTGCCGCGCTTGGGCAGAGCATCACCGTGTTCTCGTGAGAGCGATCGGCAGCGGCGATCTCTCGCGCCAGGCCCTGGTACGGGCCATGGTCCGGAACGAGGAGGGTTGGCAGGCGGTCGCCTCCTTCTGTGAAGCAGTAATGCTAGCAAAGGAGGAGGCCGCACGCGAGAGGCAACGGCCCTCACGGCCCAGCCACCGCGGGGGTTCCGATTCCGATCCTGATTTCCAGCCAACGTAGGCGCGGGCTTGCGGACGGCGAGCTATGGGTAGCTCGCTGTCTGACCGTCCGGTAACCATCCGGACCAAGCACAGGTCGTCAACGACGCGCACTGTTCCCGCGCGCCTCAAAGTGTTGTCAGCAAACCGTAGAGACCCAGCCTGCTAACTGCAGGCAGGCAGGGTCGAAGCCTACTGGGGCCAAGGGTTTGCTTCCGAAAGGAAAGCCCGGCCCTGGTATCTAAGGCCACGAAGGAACGGGGTGGGTTTTTAGTCAGTAAGAGTCTGACACTATCCCCCGCTCCGCCCAAGGGCGGGAGATGTCATTGGATGATTTTACCCACCACCAAAAAAAAAAAGCCCAGAACGCTGGTGCTGGAAACAATGCCAATCTACGAGACATCGGAGCGCGTATGAACATTGAAACTATTATATCAGTGGTCATTGTTTTCCTCCTGGGAGTTGTGATTTTTTATTTCGCATATAAGGCGTACAAGAAGTGTCATACTTGGTGGATGCGCCAGGAGATTAACCAGCAAGCCTTCAGTGGTTTGAGATGGTCTGCACGTCGTCGTAACGCCAGCGTGGTCCAGCCTAGATCGTCACATTGTGCGTGTCAAAGTGTCTCAACAAATAAGTAATACAACGTGCGTTTCGGTTTATATGTCAGTGCGGTAAATATTACATAACAGCGTGAAAAGTAAAAAAGTGAAAAAAAAAGCGCGTAAATGCTCTGGAATAAAATTATGCCGCGGTGTGTGTCACCATTTTAAAGACTTTATGGCTAAAGAATTGGACAGTACATATAATGAGTTACGTAAAATAAGACAATACTTAATTGAAATAGGACCTACACGCAGAAGTGAATCAAAGGTATGTAATAGAAAATTAAGCGAAGCTGAATGTTTATTTATATCGTTTGAAAAGTTAATGCATGACATAGAATATAAGAGTAAGGAATTCAAAAGTGTAGACTTAAACTTCATACATGATTATAGTATCAGAACAAATAAAGTATATTAACAAATAAGAGAATTGTGTAACGCAAAGGGTAGAAGACACACACCGCACTATGGCCGATATCTCTGTATTTCTTTTTATTTTTATTTTTTTTGTCTAAATACTGCATATTAATGTAAAAAAAAATTTCTGTAAGTATTGCTTTCTTTAATGTTTTTATTGTTTAGTTTTTATAATTTATTTTTTTAATTAATGTGTTTAATTTTTATAATTTAATTGTGCTTTGGTGTATGTTTTGTGTTGTAGCCAATAAAAGCTTTATCTATCTATCTAAGTAATAGCTCTGATTTTGAAAGTCTAAGCGAAGACGAAGGAAAAATATCAAGAATGGAAAAAATTGAATTAAAAGTTGCACTAAATTTAGTGCCTATTATGATAAAAAATGATGAGGTGACTGCTAAACAGATAATTGACAGTATAGATTATTATAACACCATAATAGACAAGCAATCGCAAAAGCAATTCATAACTTTTGTTTTGAAAACTCGTATGTCTCAAGCCGCGAAACTCAAACTGTGTTCAGATTATGACTCAATTGATGACTTATTAAAAGAAATGAGGTCTCAACTTTTACCAAAAAGTCTTCGACAGCAATACAAAGCAAATTACATTCCTTATCTCAAAATGATTTAACAATAGATGATTTCGGTAAAGCTATTACTGAGATGTTTGTCGATCTGACCATTTCGCAATCCGAAGGTAAACCAGAACATTACAAAATTCTGAAACCGCTAAACGAAAAACAAGCTATCAAAAGATTTGCCGGCGGACTGCGAAATCGTCGTTTAGGCACAATTATTACAGCCCGTAATTATACCTCGCTAAAGGACGCCATCCAGGCAGCCATAGATGAGGATGTTTCAATGCCCTCGACCTCACATGGTGAAATTAGGACTTTTAATGAAAATAATGGAACTGATTGCCGAGATAATAATCATTTTAGAGGTCCGCGCGGACGATTTTATAGGGGACAGCAAAGCAGAGGACAGGTAAGTAGACAAAACTACCAGGACATCGGCCGAGGTCGCGCTCAACCAAGCTCTGAGCAAAGATCTTAGAACAGACGAAACTGAGGCCGGTCTTCTTATTATTACAATCGCAACAGAGGAACAAACAATAATTCACAATCGATGCGAGTTATGTCAGAAAATACGAGTGAAAATATGAGTGAAAATACGAGTAGTGTGAGTGAAAACGTGAGCGATCATTCTGAGGGGTCGAATAAGTTTTTTTGTGACTAAAAAATATATTTTATCATGTGACAATCAATCAATAGTAACTTTATCCGTAAATGATAACCCTTACCGATGGTTACTTGAATCCGGTGCATCAATTTCAGGCGTCAAGTATATGCATGTAGTTGAACAAAATATTCCTATCCATTACAAAAACACAGAGATCAATGGAATAGGGGGCAAAGTACAGTCGATAGGTTACGTGTATTTGGACTTGGCAACTAATAATGATACATTCAATCACAAGTTCTATATTTTTTAAACTTTGCTATGTACGGGGCATGGAATCATCGGAGAAGATTTTTTAAGAAAACATAAATCAATTACTATAATAAAGATTACTATAATAATAGATTAACTCTGTATAATTTAAATGCTAACATAATAACATTGCCAATTAGTTCGAAAGAATATAAGAATTGTTTTATAATACCTGCAAGGTCAGAGTCGATTCACTTCCTACAAACAAATCGGACAGAGGAATGCGTCGTTCGCGCTTCCGAATTAGGTAAAGCCGTGTTTATTGCTAGTACATTAGTCAGACCAAGTAATGGAAAGATACCATTGCAGATTCTAAACACTACTGAAAAGGAATTAGTTGTTGACAATTTACAACCTATTATTATACATAGCGCAACAAATTACAATGTTTGTAATTTCAATAAATGTGACAGGAATTATTATTATTTTTTTTTTTTTGGTAGGTAAAATCATGCAATGACAAATCCCGCCCTTGGGTGGGGCGGGAAACAGTGTCAGACTTTTACTGACTAAAAACCTATCTTTCCATTCCTTGCCTTTGTCCCGGGGCCCGTGGTGACACTCTCGCATAACCTTTGGCCCCAGTAGGCTTCGGCCCTGCTGGACCCCTACAGTTTGCTGACAACTCCTTGAGGCGCGCGGGAACGGTGCGCGCCGTAGACGACCTGAGCTCGGACCGGTCTGTTACCGGACGGACGGACAGCGAGCTACCCATTGCCCACCGTCCGCGAGCCCGCGCCTACGGTGGCCGCAAATCGGGATCGGAAACCCGGCGGCGGCGGCGGCGTGTGCGCCTTGCCTAATGCGGTCGGCCTCCTCCTTTGCTAGCATTACTGCTTCGCAAAAGGAGGCGACCGCCTGCCACTCCTCCTCGCTCCGGAGCATGGCTTGAACCAAGCCCTGGCGCGAGAGATCGCCGCCGATCGCCCCCACGAGGACACGGCGATGCTCTTCCCAAGCGGGGCACACCTCGACTGTGTGCTCCACCGTGTCCACCGGGCGGTCCGCACAGTGGCGACACCCGGGCGTCGTCTCCGCACGAATCTTGTACAGGTACGGACCGAACTTGCCGTGTTCGGTCAGCACCTGCGCCAAACGGAAGGTGACGACGCCGTGGGGCCTTTCCAGCCACGCCTCAAAGAGGGGCCTTACCGCCTCGATCATGGCGTGCCCAGCACGAGGTTGCGACAGTTGCTCTCGCCATTTCACCATGAGATCCCGCCCGCCATGCCGCGACTTGTCGCGGCAGCGGAGTTTCGCCCCGACGTTGCATCTCCACGCGTAAATCATGCATGTGTGCAAGGACTGTTGCCTCCAAATCCCATGGTGGTAGGCCAGCAAGGAGGCTCGCCGCTTCACAGGACACCATACGGTATCCACGAATCATACGGATGGCCATGACCCTCTGGCAGGCGGTTAGCCGGGCCGCCACTCGCTTTCGTAGCGATGGCGCCCACACCGGCGCACCGTAAAGGGCCATGGACCGAACGATGCCTGCGTAGAGCCTCCGGCAGGAGGCGTCTGGACCCCCCAGGTTCGGCAGGAGCCGCTTGAGCGCAGCCCCAGTCGCATTCAATGTGGGAGCCAGACGTCGGAAATGCTCCTTGAAGTTCCACCGGCTGTCGAGGACGAGTCCCAGGTACTTCATCGTCGACCCGACGCCGATGAGAACTCCTCCTACCGTTAATTGGGAGCCCGGAGGTGGCGCGCTCCGAGGGCCGTGAAAACACATGGCCTCGGACTTGTGCAATGCCACCTCGAGTCCCAACTGCTGTATCCTCTCCACGACTGTCGCAACCCCGCGCGTCGCTAGTTCGATCGCCGCCTGGTACGACCGTCCCCGCGCCAGGACCAGCGTGTCGTCTGCGTAACAGACCACGCTGACCCCGTCGGGGAGGTCGGCGCGCAGCACGTAGTCGTACCCGATGTTCCACAAGGGCGGCCCTAGTACCGATCCCTGCGGAACACCGCACGACATCTCTCGCCGTTTCAACTCCCCCTGATGACCGGGGTAGATGATGAACCTGTCCGACAGGTAGGCCTCGATCACCCGACAGAGGTAGTCGGGCACCCGGTGGTACCGGAGTGCCCTGCCAATGCAATTCCAGGGCAGGGAGTTGAAGGCGTTGGCGATGTCCAGAGACACCGCCAAGACACACCTGCCCCGGGACACCGCATCCCCCGTCGTGAGGGCTCGCACGCGCATGATGGCGTCCACAGTGGAGCGCCTCCTGCGAAATCCGAACTGGCCGTCCGCAAGATCCGGCCCCTTCCGTGCCAGATGCACGACGAGGCGGTCTGCAATTAATCTTTCAAAGAGCTTGCCCTCGTCGAGCAGCACAATGGGCCGATACGCGGACGGAGAGTCCGCGGGGCGCCCCGGCTTCGCGATAAGGACCAGTTTCCCCGTCTTCCAGCGAAGCGGGAACTGGCCCCTCTCCATGCATGCGCTGAAGAGCCCTCTCAGTCGAGACCCAAGTTCCTCCATGGCCAGGACTCAGGCTTTTCCAGGTAAGCCATCGGGTCCTGGGGTGGTGTTCTTGGCACTCAGCCTTCGCACCGCCACTCTCATCTCCACCTCGGTCACCTCTGGAGCATTGTTGCCGTCGTGGTCCGCATCGGACACCGCTGCTGGTGGCGGAGCCATAGGCGGGGGAGTATGCTCCCCTCGCGTAGGGAACAGAGCGCTCACCACACCCTCCACGAGCTGGGGCCGGAGACTCTGAGTCAGCGGGGGAGCCCATGGGCGGAGTTTCTCCATCACCATTTTGTATGGGCGTCCCCACGGATCGACGTTCAGAGACTCCAACCACACGTTGCGGGCCTCGAGTTTGGCCCGCTTTATCTCCGCTCGGAGGGTGCGCTTTGCCGCTCTGTATCCCTCATACAGCTCCGCCTCTATGGCCTCCGCACCCGGTGGACGGGTGCGGCGCCTGCGGTGTCTAGTATACCGGCGTCGCGCAGCATTGCACGCATCGCGCAGTGCCGCAATCTCTGGCGACCACCAGTTTACTTGGCGCCGGGCACGTCCTGGCCGGACTCGGGGCATTGCCGCGTCGCAGATTTGCGACATGGCCACCTGGAACCAGTCCGCCTCGACGTCGATGTCGACAGGCCTGTCCGGTGCTTGCACCCAGGCCTGTACTATCGCGGCTTCCTGGAGCAGGTCCCTGTCCAGCTGCCTCAGCGCCCAACGCGGACCACACGGGGTCTGTCGGACCGGCGCGGTCGAGGTCTGGGCGGAGACGTCAAACCGGATGTACCGGTGGTCGGAGTACGTCTCCACCTCCTCTATGACGCACCAGTTGACGACGCGCGGTGCCAGTGCAGGGCTGGCGAACGTAACGTCCACCACCGACTCGCCCTGCATCCGCACACACGTGGGGACAGAACCCCGGTTTTGTACGACTAGGCCCCAACCTAGGGCCCATTCCTCCACCCTTCAACCTCGCTGGTTCGTGAACCGGGAACCCCAAGCCTCGTTCCAGGCGTTGAAGTCCCCGCAGACGACCGCGGGGAGGCTGGAGTCAAACCCAGCAACGACGGCATCCAGCTCCAAAAGGGAGTTGTCCAGTTTGGCGAGAGATCTGTTCGGGGACAGGTAGACGCCTACCACCACTATGTCCCCGAACCGTGCTGCCACGCAACCCCGACCTTTCTTGACGGCCTCGAGTGCCGGGGTACCGGCGGCGGCCGACGAAATGAGTGTCACCGAGTCGGTCAGGTCCTGAACCCAGTCGGCTCTGGGCAGGACAAAGTGCGGCTCGGAGACAACGGCGATGTTGATCGACCACTGCGCCATGCTCTGGAGCAACAGATCCTGAGCGGGGGCGCAGTGGTTGATATTCGCCTGGAGGAGACGTAATTGACAGTCCATTACAGTCTCCTCCCGGACCCTCCGCGAGGGTCCTGCCGCGGTGGTAGCGGCGGCGGCGTCTGCGGTGGGGCCGCTGTTGGCTCCGGGGACCTCCAACATCAGGGCAACAGTTGCAGTATGCCGCATCTGGAAGCCCCCGGTGATCCCGAGGTCGGTGAGGTTCACCGCCTGCTTCGCCTTTCGGAGGACCTCGCCATAGGTCGCACCCTTTTTCACTGCCTCCGGCTGCAGTGTGATTACTACAGCCGTAGAGCGCGGGGTGCGAATCCTGGCCGCGAGGGCCGTCCGCTTCCTCAGCTTCTGCCGCTCACGCCTCCTGGCAGCCCGAGCCGCCTTGCCAGCCTGCTTTTTGGCTCCGGCCACTTGCCATCCGGCTTCGGCCAGAGAATCTACAGGTTGGGGAGGCGGCCTAGGCCGCCAGCTTGCCGCCACGGCAGAGGCTCCCGCCGCCTTGCCCTTCTTAGGGGCAGCAGCTGGGGTTGGCCTCACCTGCTGCTGTTTTTTGGCCTGTGGGGCCGCTCCGGCTGGGTTCGCAGCCGTGGCCACGCGCCTGGTCTGCCCTGACGGGCCAGCCATGGGCGCAGCCGCGGCGGCAGCGTAGGACGCCACCCTTCGCTGGCCGGAGGCCGCTAGTGGGGGGCGCAATACGATGCCCTCCAGCAGGGACAGCTGCTGCTGGATCCGCAGCTGGAACTGCTGCTGCTGTTCCTGCAGCTGCTTCTGCAGCTGCTGCTGAAAAGCAGCCAGCTCCCGCTGCACCAGCGTCAGCAGCTGGCTTCCCGACACGGCCTGGGGCTGGGGCTGGGGCCGAGGCTGGGGCTGAGGCTGGGGCTGGGGCCGACTTTGCCCCTGCCCTTGCTTGCACCCCTCTTCCACAGGCTTCTGGCTGGCCCCATGGACCCCAGCGAGCTCGGCCTGAAGCTCGGCCCGGAGCCCGGCTCGAAGCTCGGCCCGGAGCTTCGCCACGCTCTTTCTCAGAGCGACGTCGAAGGCCTCCTGCATAGAGGCGGCATGGTGGAGGACCGTCCTCTCCTTCGACGTCCTCTCTCGTTTGCGGCCCATATCCCGCAACGCGGCGACGACGAGCTCGCCGAAGGAACGGCGCGACTCCTCGGCGGAGTCTTCCCGCTCGCTGCCAGATGGCCCCGAGGGGTCCATCGCAGCGTTGGCCGCAGCGGGGTGGCGCCCTTCCGCGGCGAGCCTCTCGGCTCGCTCGGCCGCCTCCTGGGAGGTGACTCCCCGTCCTCTTCCCGGTGCTCGGCCCGCTCCCCGCCCACTGGTAGGGATTTTTCGGGCCGAGCCCTTTTCTGCGTCGGAGGACGACTTGTCCCTCGACAAGGAGCGTTTCCGGAAGAAACTCGCGTTTCTAGGTGTTGCCTCCCGACTCCACCTCCTCTTCAACCTCCGAGCCTGAGCTCCTTCTGGATGCCGCGTTGGACTCCGACCGCGCATCACTCTCCAAAGGGTTTTTATAAAATTTACTTGGTTTATCCATTTAGTTCCCACGAGTATGAACTTCGGGTACTTGCTTAAAATCTGTGGTCCGCACTAGAGACTAATTTAGCTACCCATTAGTCAAGCTAAAACCTCCCTCACGGTGCGCCGCCGCTTGGAGGTTTGGGGTAATTTTTTATAGAGGTTGTCTTCCTCGCGGCCCGGGCGGTTAAGCCAAGCCCCTCGACCCCCATCAAAAGTCAGAAACATGACCTTGGACAATCTCTTGGGCTACGAGAACAACGGTGGCAGAAGGAGGAGAAAGCCTTCTGCCTGCCCGGTGGCAGGGTGAGTGCACGCCGAGCCCGCTCTTGCTTCGCCACTGTGCCCTCTGCTGAAGCATAGGGACACGCGTTGAAGCGTACTCCAGACAGAACATTCGCAGACGGCCATCGAGGCCCCTTAGGCAGGAGTGCCCAGGGGGGTTGTTGGCCGCCTCCCAGGGTGCACCGTCCCGCAGACTAGCCTTCGCTCCGGACGTGTCCGCAAGGGAACTATAGCCGGCGGGCACTCGTGGAGGTTTTCTGTCATGGCACCCCAAATGTGACAGGAATGCTGATCGCGTTAAAAGAATTTCTTCAATGTTAAACTTCGAACATTTAAATGAAGAAGAACGCGTTTCAATTCAAAATATATGCGCTAAATACCCAGACATTTTCTTTTTACCCGGGGAAATTAACCACTACTCAGATTTACGAACATTCTATTCGGTTAAAGCCTAATGTAGAGCCCGTGTTTGTTAAACCCTACAGGTTACCTTCTGCGCACAAGGGAGAAACAAAAAGAATAATGTGTTAGGGGATGGCATAATAGAACCGTGTACAAGCGATTGGTCCAGTCCAATATTGCTGGTACCTAAAAAATCAGATTCGAGTGGTGAGAAAAAATGGAGATTAGTTGTAGACTTTAGAAAACTCAACAATGTCATAGAAAATGATAAATTTCCTTTACCAAATATCGCAGAAATTATGGATTCCTCATCGGGATGCATGTATTTTAGTCATTTAGATATTTATCAAGCATTTTATAACGTTAACTTACACCCAGATAGTAGAAAATATACATCATTCTGTTCTGGACAATACCAGATGACTGGGATGCCCATGGGTCTCAAGACAAGTCCTAGCTCCTTCTCTAGAATAATGACAATAGCGATGGCGGGCCTTAATTATGAAAAATGCCTTGTTTATTTAGATGACTTTGTTGTGTTTGGAAATTCCTTACATCAGCATAATAAGAATCTAATGGATATTTGCGAAAGGCTAAGAAAGGTCAACTTAAAGTTAAATACAGCTAAATTTGAATTTTTTTAAAAGGATTTTCTATATTTGGGCCACATTATTTCCGATAAAGGTGTATTTCCAGATCCTGAAAAAATATCTATAATAAAAAAATATCCAGATCCGCAAACAGTAGACGAGGTAAAGCGTTTCGTCGCATTTGCGAATTACTACAGAAAAACCATCAAAAATATTGCAAAAATAGCCCAACCTCTAAACAATTTGTGTAAAAAGAATAATACATTTCAATGGAATAAGGAATGCCAATTCAGTTTCGAAGAACTAAAAAATATTTTAATAACCTCTCCAGTACTACTGTAGTACTGGAGAGGTTATTAAAATATTTTTCAATATCCCGATTTTTCGAACAGCAACATATTCACCCTACAAACAGACGCATCAGGTAACGCGATAGGTGCCGTGACAAGGACGGACGGCCTATTGCTTATGCCAGCCGCAGCTTAAATAAAGCGGAAAAGAATTATCCGACTATAGAAAAAGAATTGCTAGCTTTAGTTTGGGGCGTTAAGCATTTTAGACCATATTGATATGGCCGTAAGTTTAAAAAATTTATTGACCGCAAGCGTCTAGTATACTTATTTAATTCAAGTAGGTTATTAAAATACAGATTGAATCTAGATGAGTACGATTATGAAGTTCATTACGTGCCAGGAAAATGTAATGCGGCAGCAGACGCATTATCAAGAGTATGTGTGACGTCACAGGAATTGAAAGAGATGCATGAATGCATTATAAACGTCATGACGAGAAAACAAAAAAGGAAACTATTAGAAAAACAAACATCGGATGATATGGATATCACCACTGACGCTTGGCCAGATCAACCAAAAGTCGTGGAAACCCATACCAAGCCGAAAGGATCTGTAGATATAAGATTTATAGAAAGTTATCAATGGAAGAAATTACTATCAAATAATGATAGCAATCGATTAAGTCGTTACAAAACATTTTGTTATGAGACGTCTCAAATGACTTTGTTTATAAACCCGGCAGCCCGGTCGCAACTGACGCCAGCCGCATTGTGAGCGAGCTCGGAGACTTTTGTCATTTAAATAACATTGAAGCGATGTATTTATTGAAAAATAGTATTAATAAAGAATTTTTTGAGAAGTTAGGGACAGATATAAAGAAAGACAGGACGTGGTCCGGTCCGCGATTCTGTATTTTGAAGGATGTAAAAAGGATCTCTGATAAGGACGAAAAAAAAGTTATTTTAAACTAGCTGTGCCCGCGACTTCGTTCGCGTGGACGACGAAATTTATCAATGAGTTTTTTGTGTAAAGTGCTATTTGTGTAGAACTTGCCCCGGCGCGGGCCCCTTGTGGCTAATTACAATAGGAAACCAATTGCCATATAAAGTAAACCTAAGTACCTACATAATTAAAAAAAAAATACAGTAACAGAAAATAAAATACCTACCTACCTAAATAAAACTAACTGAAAAGCACGGTTTAGAATTGCATGTAGCAATTAAATCATACAATTTATAGAATGCTAATAAGAACGAACGCTGTCCACCTTGACACGTCCGTTCAAATCAAAGTTTAAATTTTTTTTTTGTTTGTCGCACTCACACTCGCAGGTCAACCTATGAGATTGTCAGTAGCTTAACCGGACTTGCCTGCGGTGGCCTCGATTCGAGAATCAAAGCCTCCAGCCAGGGATGATGCGCGCGCTCAGACTCCGTCCTTATATACGGTAGCGCTCCATGGCGGCCGCGCGCCACGCGTGTGCTGCGAACGGTGCAAGCCAAATTCAACCTTCAGCACTACACTTACAGCATAACTTAGTGGCGCTGAACACGGCTAAGATACTATAATATTTTCGCTCGCCATACAAATTCATCTTCAGATACGAAAATATGAAATATTATTTATTATCTTCGTAGTTTCCCTCTCCTAGAGAGGCGGCCAGTGCCCCAGCAGTGGGAACATTAAAAGGCTGATGATGATGATGATGATCTTCGTAGTGTGTGATAATCAATTGAATTGTATGGCGAGCGATATTGTATCATAAGATAAAATATTATAGTATCTTAGCCGAGTGCAGCGCCCTTTAGTGAACTCCACTGCGGGTCGTCACCCGCAGTGGAGCTCCCTACCCACAGTGGAGTTAACCTACGACAAACTTATTGTTTGCAGTTGGTACAGTAATCGGATCTAGGGATCGAACCGCAAAATTAAATACAATAGCAACCGATAGAGGAGCAGAATTCATCAGCACAACAATGTCAGAGGTTTGTAAACTCTTACACATAAGTAAACTTAATTCCACAGCATATCATCATGAAACAATTGGGGCATTAGAAAATGCTCATAAACACCTGGGAGCGTTTTTAAGAATTCAGTCCGATAATTGTCCTGAAACTTGGAGCACATGGTTACCCTACTGGTGCTTCTCATATAACACCTCAGTACATACTGCTACTAATTATATACCAATGAATGGGTATATGGGAAGAAATGTAATTTGCCAAACAATTTGTTATCTTCTATTGAACCTTTGTACATCCAGTTATCCTTTGGAGCTAAAATGCAGGTTACAAATTACACAGAATGAAGCTCGTAAAAACTTAATTAAACAAAAACTAACAAGGGAGCTTAATTATGATTTAAAGTTAAAACCTATTATGTATAAGCCCAATGATCAAGTATTGTTAAAAAAAGAAGTAGGTAATAAGTTAAGTCCTATATATACAGGGCCATATGTAGTAGTTAAGGATTTGTCGCCTAATGTGCAAATTATTAAAAATGGAAAAATAGATGTAATACATAAAAACCGTACAAAATTATACTGTAAAAATATAAAATTATACTTAGCTGACATATCTAAATTAAACTTTGATCGTCTAAATGATATCTAAATGTAAGAAAAAGGGTTTAATAATACTTTTTATTGTATAACGCTAATACTTATATTAAATAACAACATAAAATATACAAATGATAGTTCTTAAGAAATATACCAAAAAAAAAGTGTAATTATTTTTTTTCCCTTTTATGTGGGAGATGTAATGTAGAGATAACTATGTCTACACTCATTAGCTCTAAGACCATATAATCGATGATACACTATAGTAAACGGCCAGTATTATTCCCACATTTAAGTGTTTATACTCTATAATAAACGGCCAGTATTATTCCGACATTTAAGTGTTTATATCTATAATAAACGGCCAGTATTATTCCGACATTCAAGTGTTTAATTTCGTTCTTCCCTACAATCCAATGTCTCCTGTTTGGGCGTTTGTCGTTGAGGCAGCGCTGCGTTTTCTTAGAGAATAGCACCACAGTGTTTGATTCCTGAGTAATTCTTGGAGATAATTTTCATGGGTTGTTATCTTTTCTATTCCTGTTTGTATTGTTGAGTAAAGCTTTCATCAAATACTCCAAACAGCGTATTTGCCAGATACCTCGTTTTTGTGTTCTTGCGTTATGTTTTTCGAGAAGTGTTTGATAATGGTCAAGTTCCTTTACTTCATGTTCTAGTTGTAGGATGACGCTATCATATTACGAGCCCATGCAATTGACGGTTAATTTTAAGCACGTTATGTAGTTCTTTACGTTCGTTACTCCGTAATTGAACTTGGACATGTTATAAAACACAATGAGTTTCCAGTCGTCCTTGATAACATGGAGGTTAGATATCTTGTCGAAGTAAAATCCCTGGTTGCTCAATTTTCGTAGCATTAATGACGTCAATTTGAGTAACTGCGTTTGATCACTGGGTGGCACAAACAAAAGCATTAGTAAAACGGACATGAAAAACACCTGTAAGCGATTCACTTGTAAACGTTGAGCTGATGGTAGTGGGGAGGACTTGTCCACGCACTGAGTAGCGGATTTGGACGGGGGTCTTTCCTCATTTACGGGTAAGTATATAAGCATGTTGACTGTATGCTGTATGGTATTGTTGCTCGTCTTGACGGTAACAACTTTTACATATCCAGGATGGGTATATTCCTGGATGAAGCTGCTTTATTTGACCCATTACCCACTTACCCGGAAGTACGTTCTCTTCCCGGATGAGGACGAGGTTTAAGATTACTTGGTGGTTTTTGACGTTTTGTTCTCGTTTGAAGCTGTTGAAAATATTCCGATGGCCACCGTTGCCAGATATTTCTGGTTATAGCTTGAATGAGTTGCCATCGCGCCTTTAACGATGTAGACTCCGGTTCAGTTTGAGGTCTTGACAAAATTAGTGCCCCAATCAGGAAATGTCCCGGAGTTATGCAATTGTTTGTCAGAGTTTTCAGTTATCTGGCATAGTAGTCTGGAATACAGACACGCTTCTATTTGGAAAAGTAACGTCGAAAACTCTTCGTACATAATACGTTCATCACCCATGACCCTTTTAAAGTGGTACTCAGGCTCTTCACAGCTTTCCAAAGCCCACCGGCATTAGGCCAGCCAGGTGCATTGAAGTGCCAGTAGATGTTCATCTCACTGATTTTGTTAAAGTAGTCCGAGTTGATGTTCTGGATGATCTCCTTGTACTCCTTTTTCATGAGTTGATTAGATCCTACAAAGGTCGTACCATTTTCACTGTACATGTGACCTGGTGATCCATGCTGGGACCAGAACCAACAAAACGCAGCTAGAAAGGCGGCCGTGCTCAAATTTGAAACCCGTTCCAAAGGGACCGCTTTCGTTGACTGGCAGACGAAGACTGCTACGTATCCCTATGTCGCCTATGTCCCTATTTTGATCCCGCGTCTTTTATTGGCCTTCAACTCTATGTGGCCCGTGAAGTCGACAGTAGTATGCGCAAATGGCCTCGAGTAACTCTGGCTTGTGGTAAGTCCGCCATAATTTGTTTTTGTACTTCGTTATTAAATCGACGACAACACGGACAACTCGGTCGTTTATAGACCGATTTGCAAATATTTTGTTTTCCTTAAAGGTTATGCTTCCAGAGTGGTCCCATTTTTTTCAAAATCCAATTTTGATGATGGGATCTATGAGGAATCGAGGAAACTCCTAAAATATTATAGGCAATCATATAGTGATTTTGGTATTTCTTATAATTAAGCAATATTCCCAACTATTATTTCAAAGAAAAGAGAAAGGGGAGGCCTTTACCCAGCTGTGGGACACTTAACAGGCTACAAAAAAATATATATATTTCACAACTATCACACAACACCGTCTAGTCCCAAGCTAAGCAGAGCTTGTGTTATGGGTACCAGACAGCTGATAAACATACTTATATATTTCTAAATACATACATATTAATTACACCCAGACACAGAACAAATGATCGTGCTTATCACACAAATATTTGTCCTGGGTGGGAATCGAACCCACGACCTCCGGCATAGTAGTCAGGGCCATTAACTACTAGACCAACAGGCCAGACAGTGATAGCGACATGATAGTTGAACTTTTTAACATTTCCTGATAAAATCCAACCTATTTTGGTTTGTTGAGCTATAGGAGCTTGTGCTGGGCCCCTTATTAGACCGCTTAATATAATTTCTGAATATACACTGGCATCCAGAAGAAGATCAATCGGTACACATTGTACTCCGGATCTGCTAACTGAAGATGTTGCAGGTGTGACCAGGACTGTTTGCGAAATGATGAGTTAGGTAGACTGTTTGTAGAAAGTTTGGTATCTGTCTGCGCAATACCGACTTTCTGGATTGGTTGATATTTTAGTAGTTTTGGTTTGTTTGATGGTTATGGTTTGAGTTCGGTTTGTTTTAAATAATACGACTTTACTTTGGTTATGGTTTTATGGTTTAGACAAATAACTATAATCTAAAAGTAAAGAAAACTAATTAGATTTATTCTAAAAGATGGTTTGAATGGTTTGGTATGATTTGAGTTACGCGATCGACGGCCAAATACGCACTGATTTCAATTATTATGTTTGCTGGTTTTATAAAAATGAACAAAGGCAAAAGTGCTTAGCTGTTCGGTTGTATTGCTGCGAACACTGTTTATAACCTTTGACACAACTAGCGCCTGAGTTTGCAAGGTGTAATCTCCGTAAATGGACTTACAACCTAATGTTACGATGCCTTGGCTCTGCTTAGAGACCGGACCTACCCCTGAAATGGAGGCATGATAATACTGCCGTTGTAAACCTAGCAATTGTGTCGCATTTTTTTAAATCATTGAAATTTGGGACCCCTGATCTAGGCGCGCTCTTAACGTAACGTATGTACCATTGTTTGATAAAACTGTTAGCGACAACGTAGTTAACACAATTTCTCCGTTGTCAGCGGCTACGTGGTTAACGTTATGCTGTGCTGAGGAAGGCTGCACAGTAGAGCTCGTCATTGCGGTAGTTTGACGTTGTGGTACTCACACGTCATGAATTTAAGGCTAGCGTTACAATTTATACAACTTTTGGGACTAATGCACTCATTGTCTGGATGATAGTTGAGGCAATTTTCACAATATTGACTCTTTATTACCCAGGTCAACCTATCCTCCGGAGTCATTTTCATGAATTTTCTACAATATAAAGTGACGTGTATTACAAATCGGACAGTTTGGTCCTTGAGTAGCAGCGGCTTGAATGCTTGATATTGTTTCTTGCAGTGGTTCCCCTGATTAACAGGTTTGTTATTCTGTAGATTTGACTCCCGTTGAACAGCAGGCTGCGTTGTTTCTCTCTCTCTACGATATATGGGTTCCAGGGCTGTGAATTTGTTTTCAAGAAACGTTATACATTCTGACAAGAATGGTAACTCTCGTAGTGACGTACGCGTCTCCTTATAGTCTGCTGGTCTAGTTTCTTACTGAGATGATGTACTAACAATGGATCCCATGTATTGGTGTTCACACCAAGGTTGTGTCTAGCGTGGATGCACTCCGCGGTGGTGTCTTAAGGCCTCTTCAGCTCATAAGCGGTTTGCTTTTTTATAGAAGGCTGATTTAAAAATACCTCTATTTAATTCGTGAAAAGAATTTGAGTATTATTATATCTGTGAGTTATTCATTTATGAGAATTTCCCAAGTTGTGTCGTAATTTTCAGTCGAATATGAAGATGCTGAATAAGGCGTTCAGCTTCTTCTTTGAGCTTCCCTTTCAAGTGTTGCATCTTCTGAGCCTTTGTAACGGTGCTGTTTTCGTGAATAGCTTCTATAAACAGGTAACAAAACGTCAGCCACTACGTGTACTTCCCCGTGTAAGTAGGAATTTAGAGCTTCGGCGTAGCTTGCTGTACAGGTACCATTGATGATATTTTCTTATTAAGCGAACGTTTGATGTCCTTGTGATTGCACTCAAACATGTTAAATTCATTTTCGTACAATAAGTCACCGCCTTGAACTAAATGATCAATACGCAGATGCAATAAGTCGATAGTGTTCCACTTGGTTTGTATAGCCCTAAGCTGGTCTTCATGTTCGCATTTTTCCAATATTTCGTTCACGTTAGTGCTCCTCACCAACCTGTTGAAGGCCCTAAAATTGGTTCTTTGTTGTGCCAACAGGTCATTGGCTTCCTTATTTGCTTGAGTTCCTTTCTCATCAGAGCAGAGAGAAATGCAGTAAGTAGGTTACGGGTAGACTGGTAAAGGATCTTACCCTGTTATAAATCTGAGGAGAAATATTGTGGTTCCTTATCTGGAAACTCGGAGAGTTTCAGGTGATTTTGTTCGAATTCTTCTCAAAGGTTATCCAATGACTCTATTCTTCTTTGGATATAATCAAGAGTTTTTCTCGATAAAGGATCTTTCCTGAAATTGACCTTTATCCTATTGAGCCCTTCTAATATTTCCGACTGACGAGCGCTTGATACTGCCATTGCGATTAAATAAAAGGAACAATCTTGCTTGCTCACCGATGAGTTGCGATACCAACAGCGATGTTGCAGATGCTGGATGCAGTAGAACTGTAGATGAAGGCTCTCGGAGTTCCACCGATGTCTTCTACGAACGATTCACGACGCGTTCACTGAATAGACTAATAATTGAACTTTTACGGAACTGTCGCGAAATACTCAACGAATATTATCACGTCTGGGGTTCTGATCAGTGATGTGCCTGGTGACAATATTTCCACTGCCGGCAATATTCCCAAAGTTGCCACTATACCAATATTGCCACTATACAAAATACCAATATTGCCAGCAGTATTGACAATATTGCCAATGTTCCCTGTCAAATAATAGCTATATATTTTATTATTACTGCAGGTATAATTATCAATTAGTTAAATTTATGAGTATATCGATCATAAAATATTTGAAATACGCACACACGTGTCGTCTAAAAACGTAGGACACAATTATATGAATAACAAACATCAATGTATGTTCCATCTCTTTCGCTCCTCATGCACGGCACGGGGTTGGGAAAACAGTATCTAAGCATCTCTCGGAGAATGCGCACGTCACTTTAACGTTCGTTCCTAATCGACAAAATAAGACCACGGAGCAAGATTACGTCACACTTTATTACCAGTATAGAAAATAACCAAGTCGGTCCAAAAAGATAATGAAGCCCTGGATCACACCGTCCTGGCCTCGTCAAATAATTGAAACCATAGGAACAAACTTAAACTAAAATTTTGATAAATAGATTTTTAACCTGAATAGTGACAGTGCTGTTGGCGAAGATGGTTTTTCACCAAAACTTATAAAAGATATAAGAATGTAAAAATGGTTCTGCTAACGTAATTATTAATCTTAGTCTGAGCTCAGGTGAATTTTCTAATAAATGGAAAGAAGTCCGGATCACTCCTATTCATAAGAATGACCCGAAGCAAGATCCGGCGAACTACAGGCCCATACCACTACTAGGTATATTTTTTTAAAATACTGGAAGAGATTGTAAATAAGCGCATGGTTTCTTTTCTAGAGACAAACAAACTGTTACTTATTGTTCCTCACTAAGCTGGTGACATCCTACCTAGACAAAAACGAAAAACTATTGTTTTTGATCTCGCTAAAGCGTTCGACACTGTTACTGCTAATCCCTTTCTTCTAAAGAAATTGGAGGTCATGGGCATCCGAGGGTTGCCAGTGAATTGGTTTGAATCCTACCTAACTGGGTGATCACTGATCACACCAGCTGAAAAAACAGTTTTAAAATACGATGCCACAGAGAAGCGTACTTTGTCCGACCTTATTCATCGTCTACATGAATGACATTCACGATGCAATAACTCAAAAAGCCGACATCATATGCTATAATGACAACACAGTAATCCTCTTTCATGGATAATCATGGGAAACTGTGCAGGAAAAAGCTTAAAACACCTTAACGAGTATGAAGCGATGGCTGGACTACAATCTCTTACTTTTAAACATAGATAAAACTAATTACCTATGCTTTCACAAAACCCAGTCATCAGCTACTAAACGCCCTATTAGCATTAAAATACATTTAGCAACATGCAACCCTCTCTCTATTGCCGCTATGGGTGTATTAAACAGGTGGATGTGAGCAATTTTCTAGGGGTATTAAAAATGTCTTACATCAGGTTTACGCGGCATTGTGTGAGTCGGTTCTCTGTTACTGTCAGTATAACCTCACCCGGCTGGAATCTTCACTATGATCTAAATCGAATGAGCTCAACGTTCTGTATTGAAAGTTGCGGCAACATGGGCAATATTGCCTTATACAATAAAACAATATTTTATTGTATATAATCACTGATTTACTTCACTTAGTAACTATAGTACTAAATGGTCGCGCGTGTGCAAACGCTGAAGTTGCATAACCTACTTAATTATACGAATGTGCGGGTTCACCGTACTAGGTAGTTAGTATGGATCATCAAACTTGACAAACACCTGTAACCTGTACCTACAATATCTGCAAATAAAGATTCTATTATATTCTATTTAAAAAAAACCTAAGTAGTTATTTTCATTATTTAGATTTGTCACAAGGACTCGGAACTATTTTGCAGTTGATTATTATTATTAAGGCAAAAGGGTAAGTACTATCAAGACAAAAAGATCCCCTAAATGGTATCAAATCACCCGTTGTTGCTTTTCAAGAGTTGTCACTTTACTTCATAATAAAAAATATTCTTCTTAAATTAAAAATATTTTTGAAGTTTTTGTAAACACCTGAAAAATGTTTACTAAAAAACAAGGCAATACCATACCACTTGGTATGATATTCTATTTCAAACATAGAAGAAAATAGAAAGTGAATTGGATATTTTAATAATAGAAAATAATTCCTAAAACTGCATTAATTAATAAAACTGCATACAACAATCGCAATAAAATCGTTAACAGAAATTAGTTTCTAGAAAGCAACGGATAATTTATAGGCCGCTGCTTCAGTGGAGCGTGTATAGATATTTCATGCTAAAACCTATTAAAATGGTAAAAGTTATTTGCGTCACTACCAGTGTCCTAGGTTATGTGTGACGATGTCCTAGGGTGTCTGCTAGGTAACTGTGTCAGGGATATCAAATGCGAGGCCACTCTGCCATGCAACCGCTAACAGTTAATATGCAGATATTTTTTCCGCAAGTACAAAAATAAATGTCGATCGATTTCAATGTTCTA
This sequence comes from Leucania comma, assembly GCA_958295575.1. Classification (NCBI taxonomy): domain Eukaryota; kingdom Metazoa; phylum Arthropoda; class Insecta; order Lepidoptera; family Noctuidae; genus Leucania; species Leucania comma. Next base: position 36,976,053 of record OY282461.1, on the reverse strand, counting down.
CTGACTTACTTGTAACGGAATGTGTTTGAAACATTTTTTATCTGTTTATTTTTTTTTGAGAACTTGAGGACGCCTCGTTAGATGGCCATCTCCTGACAAGAGACCTTGGATTGTGTTATAGCTACAACACTTGGTCAATGGGACTAAAAGGTTCAGTAGTGGCGCCCACATACTATTTTTGACTGGCCTGCTGGTCTAGTGGTTAGTGGCCTTAACTGCTATGCTAGAGGTCGTGGGTTTGATTTCCACCCAAGACAAATGTTTGTGTGTTTGTGTGTATGTTTATCAGTTGACTGGTATTTATAGCACAAATTCGGTTTGGTTTGGGACTAGATGGCGTTATGTGTAAAAGTTTTGGAATATTATTATGATTATAGGTTTTTACCCGACTACGGCAAATCCAAAGGAGGGTTATGATTTTGACCGGCTATGTATGTATGTATGTATGTGAGTATGTTCATCTGTTCCCTCATAGTTACTAATCTACTAATCTGAACTCGACATAATTATGAGGTATCGTAATGTGTTAAAAAATAAAAATGAGATAAATATACCGTGTTTGATATCATTAGAAAGAGCTTACTTTGTACATTTCCAAAATATGGTTCAAATTTATAGTGACGCCCTCTAGCGGACAAAAAGTCATGTATTAAAAAAAATGTTATATAAATACACCGCGTTTGATACCATTTGAAAGGGCTTCACTTTCATCAAAAATATCATCAAAATTCTCTAGTGGACAAAAAGTATTGTGTTACAAAAAAAAAGATTAATACGTCGTGTTTAGTATTATTTGAAAGGGCTTCACTTGTACAATTCCAAAATATTGTTAAAATTTAAAGTCACGCCCTCTAGCGGACACAAAGTAATGCGTTAAAAAAAAAGTTAGTATAAATAAACCGTGTTTGATATCATTTGAAAGGGTTTCACTTGTGCTTATCAAAAATATTATCATCTTTCAATGTGGCGCCCACAAGTGGTCAAAAACTGTATAGTAGCCCAGTGATTTAACACCAAAATAGTTTAAAAAAAAAAAGTAAAAAAACTAAAACCCGACTACGACAAAAATAGGACGCTAAAAAATTATGCTTTTTTAATGTCGTTTTTTATCGTAGTCGGGTTTTAGTTTTTTACTTTTTTTATTACATACATTTTCTTATGTGGTATTTTTTTCATCTTGGTATTCTTTTAGGGTCTACCTTTTATTTATTTATGCACATACACTGTACAAAGGCGGACTTAATGCCTTAGGCATTTTTTACTAGTCGACCTTAGGATGGTGCTGAAACTTGACCAGCTTATAGCAGAACTTTTATGTATTATTTTTATTATTATATATCGATAGTCATTAGTTGTCGTGGAAGTAAGTAATATCAAAACGGTAGCCTAAAATTAATTACAAAACACTGTTGGTTTGAGACCCTCTGCGGTGGCCTACTATTTCTCGGTTGTTATAATGAAATAACTATGTAAACTGTCATGCAAGAAGGCATGCAGCATGCAAGCTGACATGCAGCATGCAAGCTGTCATGCAACATGTAAGAAGGCATGCAGCATGCAAGCCAACATGCATCATGCAAGAAGCAAAGCAGCATGAAAGAAAGCATGCAACATGCATGCGTGCTTGCATGTTGCATGCTTTCTTTCATACTGCAGTATGCAATCAGACATGCAGTATGGAAGTCAATATGCAATTAGGCATGCAAGTAAGCATGCTAGCAGGCATGCAAGCAGACATGCCAGCAAGCATGCAAGTAAGCATGCTAGCAGGCATGCAAGCAGACGTGCAAGCAGGCATACAACATGCAGCAGGCATGCAACATGCAGCAGGCATGCAACAAGCAGCAGGCATGCAGAAGGCATGCAGCATGCAAGCAGGCATGCAATAGGCATTAATTCTCTGCGGGGTTTGGGCGGCTCTACGCAAGCTTATCGTCGCAGATGCTTTTAACGCTCACCACCGCTTCGGCAGCCGGCCAGCCTCAGCCACGGCGGTGGGCCTTCAAACCACCTGCTTCTCAGTGCTCGATTACGGAGATGCGGCGCGTTGAACGGTCCGTCGTACATTGCCCTATGTTTCTGTTTGCACGAGCAATGTCGCGACCCGCTGCTGAAATGTACGACAAACGCCCAACGCGCCGCGCAACGCGACTCGTCTCGCGGGCCGCCCTACCCCTCCGCATCTACCCGGGTTTAAATTACACTCTAGCTAGGGGTAAGGCAGATAAGACTATGTGAAGTCAGTTTTGCGGCGATTCGTTTCTGTTACAAAATTTTGTAACACAGCAAAACATATTGACTGTTTATGACACTATTTTCAAAATGAAAAATGCTACCAAGTAACCGTCTTTATATTTGTGTCAAAATAATTAAAAAAAAAATATTTCTGTGTGGTGAAAATATGTTAAATAAATCATTTTGCAAATGAAAAGAGTTCAAAGGAGACTTCGGCCAATAGCAAAAAGTTATTTTGTAAATCAGCGAAATATAGTTCGGTAAAATAATACCTATGACACACGATACTTCGTTGATCTAAAAATATGTCAAATAATGCATAGATATAGCAAAAAAGAAGTGAGTCAATAGTTTTCGGTAAAACGAAATTTGAACAGAAATACTTCGGAAAAGTGATCGGTTCCCCAAATAATCATCTCTCTAAATAAAAATTATGCTAAACAAAATTATGCGTAATAGATGGCAAAGGTAATTGTGCCAAATAACATTCTGACATGTTAAAAGTTTGCCTTTGTAAATGCGAACAAAAAAAGATAATGCCGAGTGTGTCATGCCAAATAAATTTCGGAGTATCAATACTCTGCCAAATAGAGGGACCCCGTTCTTTTAAAATCTCACAGGTGTGAACCCAGGTGAGATCCTAGTTATTAGTTTTTATTGAATTATTATACATACAGGGAGACGCAGCGTTGGTAGGCCTCGCATAAATTGGAACGATGAGGGTCGCGGCAAGCTGATAAGTGCGAGTCGCGCAAGACCGGTTGCAGTCGTGACACTTCGGCCAGGCCTCAGTCCAACAGTGGACGTCTTTTTTTTAAATGATGATGACCAACATTGAACTTTTACTGGGTCTTCACTCCTAAGGTTTAGGCTGAAACATAACTTTTTACAAAAAAAAAAAACTAAAACCCGACTACGACAAAAAAAAGGACGCTAAAAAAGTACTGTTTCATACTTTTTTAGCTTCCTTTTTTATCGTAGTCGGGCTTTAGTTTTTTACTTTTTTCTATAACATATATTTTTTATGTGGTGATTTTTTCATCTTAGCGTTCTTTTAGGGTCTACCTTTTATTTATTTATTTTAAAAACTTTATGTACATAACACTGTACAAAGGCGGACTTATTGCCTTAGGCATTTTCTACCAGTCGATCTTAGGGTGGTGCAGAAACTTAACCAGCTTATAGCATTATATTTTTGATAAGCACAAGTGAAGCCCTATCAAATGATATCAAACACGATTCATTTATACTAACTTTTTTTTTAACGCATTATTTTTTGTCCGCTAGAGGGTGTCACTTTAAATTTTAACAATATTTTGGACATTTACAAATGTACAAGCGACGCCCTTTCAAATGATACAAAACACGACGTATTTATCTTTTTTTTTGTAACACAATACTTATTGTCTACTAGAGTGCACCATATTGAATTTTGATGATATTTTCTTTGATAAGTAAAAGTGTAGCCCTTTCAAATGGTATCAAACACGGTGTTATGTATTTATCTTAACATTTTTTTTAATACATGACTTTTTGTCCGCTAGAGGGCGTCAATTTAAATTTGAATAATATTTTGGAAATGTACAAAGTAAGCTCTTTTTAATGATACCAAACACGGTACATTTATCTCATTTTTATTTTTTAACACATTACTTTGTGTCTGCTAGTGGGCCCCACATAGAGTTTTGTGACCTGTTACGTAGCCTATGTTCAGCGGACAATTGATTTGATTGATTTTTCAAGTTCTTTATTTGTACATAATGTTTACAACAACTGTTTACAAACGATCTTATTCTATTTGTACACAAATCATAATTTATTTTGTTACACAGGCTACCTATCGCCTTTATAAACATTAAAACATGCTTTTACTAAATATTAATTTTACACTGGTCTTAGAAATTGGCCCACATAATATCTAAGATGTTTAAGATACGAAACGTAAGCTATTATTGAAATCTGCTATTATCATAATAAATAGAAGTTAAGTAGCGGGTAGTTCCGCAAAAATATCAAGCTTGTACCAGCCGCGTGAGCGGCGTCGTCTAGTAAGCGAGCTGTCGTCATGATACGTCACGGAGGAAGTAGTGATGGGGCAGTCGATATCGATTGTACGTGCGAGCATATGATAACGTATTGAGACTACTTTTGCCAATAGCTGATATTAAACTATTGTGGTGTGATGGGTTTTTATGTAAATAAAATTTACGTGAAGTTTTTAAAATGAATTGTTTTAAGAGAGGATACCTCAATCGGTTGTGTAATTTTTTAAGGTTAGTACGAAATGGTGTGTTATACGATATTTTTAGGGCTTTATTTTGAATAGTTTGAAGTTTATTTTACTTAGTGTCTGTTATACTAGACCAAACAGGAGCAGCATAAGTTAAGCAAGGTCTATCCAATGTAGAATAAATAAGCAATTTGGTTGAGGAACTGAGAATAGATTTTCGATTCAGAATAGGTTTTAGCGAGTTGAGGGCTCTTGCACCTTTGCTTATAATAAGTTCTGTGTTTTTGTTCCAGTTAAGTGTTTTGTCCAGTATTATACCAAGATATTTTACTGAAACACGCCATGTTATCTGGAAGTCATCGATAGTTACAACTTTCGAAGGAACTGAGCGTTTTCTGGTAAACAGAATACCTTCGGTTTTGTTGGATTCAGTTTAAGTTTCCAGGTTTTAAAGTACTTGCTGAGCAGTTCCAGTGAGTATTGTAGCCGTCCAGTGATAACTTCAATGTCTGTCGTGAATGTCGCCGTATCGTCAGCATAAATGGCAAGTTGTGTGTGGGCTTGTTTAGGTATATCATTCAGGTACAGAACGAAGCCGTATGGCCCTATGAGCGAGCACTGGCTGGGATGGTCTTAGGAGCAGAGCGGTCATTACCTACATGTACGGAGAAGGATCGATCGGTAAGGTAACTCTGGATGAGTGTTACTAGACAGAGAGGTACTTTATATCTCATTAATTTGTGCAATAGGCCATTCTTATTCTTTATTGTACATACCACGGAACACAGAAAGAACCTGGAAATAGTAAGTAGGCGTGGCACTGTCGCCGCTAGTGAGTACTGCAATACGCACTTGCTGTTCAAGCGCTCTCATTCGCAAACTAGACTACGTCAACATACAATTTACATAAAATAATATTAAAACGCCTTATTGTGCCATTCCGGACTGTAAAAACCATAGTCGGACTAAAAATCTAACTTATGGAGGTGTATCATACCACCGGTAAGTATTATTTTCGAATTTATTTTAATAAAATGAAAAAAATAAATTTCGTCAAACATTGCACAAGACATACAAACAAAAATTGTCCTTAACTTCATGCAAACAAAGTTGATTTTCTTTTCCCGGTTATTAGCCTTTCTGGAATATTCGCATCTCTACCTATACTTTTGACGCTATCCAAATAGTGCGTGACTTTATCGATAAAATCAATCGACATGTTTTGCATTGCCTTTTTAAAATAAAAGTATTTATACTTGAGAGTATGAGTATTAAAATACAGATAATTATTAAATTAATAAAGTTAATAATATAAATATTGTAGGATGATATTCGTGATGCCATTTTAAATAAATCTAGCTAAAGAGCTTGGAACAACATAGGGCGTTTGAATTATACCTTATGTTTAGTCGTCGCCGGCTTCGTCCGATCACACTTTTCGTAACGAATGCATAATAACTTTAATTTCGGAAGTCAATGTCAAAAAATGAAGAAACCAAACCGTAAACACCGACTTCCGCAATCAAAGGTATTTTACATTATTTAGTTTTTTTGAAGTCAGTTGTATTTTTTTGTAAAAGAGTTTTTTTTGTATTTTCAATATTAAACACACAATGAAAATAAATTACCTTTTTCACTACGTATTTATACTAAGTTCTTATTTGTGAAATTGCAATACTTGTTACATTGTTACACCTATATGTCCGTAGTATTCAACATAAATAACATAACCTAAATTTTAAAACGGGCAACTAACTTGATCATTTAAAAGTGCCCGTTAATATTTTAATTAAATTCTTTGATCAAAATCAAGCAATATAAAACAGTGAAAAGATTATTATACAAATATAATAATCTTTTCACTGTTTTATATTGTCTTAAACTCAAATAGCAATGTAATAATAAAACATTGCGAGGTTTTCAGCATTTTATTTCATTTACCCAGTATAAAATGAACAAATACAAACAAAAAGGTATTTGATTTACATGCAAATAAATACCCTTTTTACTACGTTTAGAAATTACCCTACTACATATTAATTTCATTATTTTAATACTATCGCATACGATATTTTTTCGCATTATATTTTGTTTGTTTTCATACTATCGATATTATTACGATCGAATTAGGGTACGTCACTATTTGAGTAGCGACCTGCATTTGTGTCAGTGATACGCCATTCAAATACCACCCTTATTTTTATAATGTTATAGTTCATACTGAACAACGCCATCTAGCGACGAGTGGCGGTACTTGGTAGTCCAAGATGTATTTCTTTCTTGTTTTTGTCAATTTGATTTATAGATCGTTGACATTAAAGTTGCATTTCGTATAACATTTTTTTTTTAATTTGTTTACGCCCAATTTTTGTTGTAGCCAATCGTATCTTCCGGTTTGCAGTAAGAGTAAATCGTAAATGTGTGAGTTTGGCGACACCGGTTCTGGTACAAACATTTTCTCAAGCTAGTTCTAGTGTCATTCTGTGTTCTGTGGTACATACAGTTTTAACAAAAACAATAAAAGGTCACTGGATGTACATAGGCGAGCTTAACCCATAATTGGTCATCATGCCAAACAGAGTCAAAGGCTTTTTCTATGTCTAGTAAAATCATTCCAGTCACGGTTTAATCCATGAGCTATGTGTTCTGCTACTCTGGCTAATTGTTGTGTGGTTGAATGTGAGCTACGGAAACCAAATTGCTCAGGAATCAACAAATGCGCAGTCTTTTTTGTGAGACGGGATAAGATTATTGCTTCAAGAAGCTTCCCTAAACTTGGCAGTACACTAATTGGACGATAGCTAATTGGCATCGACTCATCTTTCCCAGGCTTTTTAATAGCTATAATCTTAGCGCGTTTCAGTGTAGTCGGGAAGTAAGTAGAACATAAACAGCCATTAAACACTTTGGTCAAATAAACTATTGCTTTTTGAGGAAGGTTTTTCAATAAACCATTTCCTAGGCCGTCAAAACCAGGAGCTTTGTTTGATTTTAGTTTTCCTAATTGTTTACGGATTTCATGCGGCCTAGTGAGAGATGGGTACTCATCCATCTGGTAGGAGTCCAGAAGCCTAATAGATTCCTTAACTGCCTCTTCAGTGCTAGGATCACTGACCCAGTGTTTAGTTAAGTTCATATTCTCTAGAAAGTCATTTTCTAGAGTTTCACATTGTTCAGGTACTGAGGTAGTGGTGTTACCTTTGGTTTTTAGAGGGGGTATTGAGATGGGCTCATGGTTTAATGATTGGGCCACTCTCCATAGGTCTAATGCAGGATTTGTTATAAGGTGTTACATGGGTTAGATATGAGATCATACATGTTTTGCTTAAGATTAAAGCATGCAAAATGATTAACACAACTTATGTTCAAAGAATTCCTTAATGCTATAAAAATTATAATCATTAAGCCATTTAAACAAGTGGATTTTAAACATTCTGTTGTTTAGTAATTTAAATTTACATGGTAGTTTATTATATATACGTACCGCCATAGTTAAGCAGCTTTTACTATATTTTATTAATCGAGGAATTTCATCTAAAACAAGCCTAAATTTATCACGCCGATTTCTTTTGCTTGATTTTTACCCGACTGCGCCAGAAGGAGGGTTATGTTTTTCGACCGTATGTAGGTATGTATGTATAATTGTTTGGCACGCTCTGCAGCCCGAACGGCTCGATGGATTTTAGCTTGAGAGGTGTCGTTAGATTTGTATTTACTGTGAGAGTGACACTGGGTATATCAAAATAAAAAAAAAAACAAAATGGCGGATTTTTGGCGCCATATTCAAATGTTTGGCACGCTTTGTGGTCTGAACGGCTCGATTGATTTTAGTTTGCGAGGTGTCGTTAGATTCGTAATTACTGTGAAAGTGATATCGTAATAAAATAAAACTAAAAAAATAAAAATACTGCTTTTCTGAATATTCATGAAAAAGCCCTAAAACAAGAAAGTCGTTGTACCCGATTGCACTTAACTATATAATATTTTAAATACAAGATAGATTGTAGCAGTCGGGGCCCATTCTAGAAAGTCAGCCGTCTATTCAGTAGATTATTAGATTAAAAGCCATTTGCTTGCACTGACTATTCACTTTATGTCCGAATATCTTTCGATTGATGATTGATTCATCTTGAGATTGTTATTACATGTGTACTTTTCACAAGGCGTCCGCAACAATTAACACGTGCGATCGAAATGAGCTATTACAAAAATTCACCCCAATTGTCAAGAAGGCTGTCAAGTTGATAGGTATCAATTTTTTTCAGCTAAATATTTTAATTTTATTTAAATCCAGAAAAATATAGAAAATGGGTAGTGGAGAAGAAGATGATGACTCTGGTGATGAGGAGAGTTACAAATCATTGGAGTCAAGAGTATTGCATAGAAATGTAAGTGAGAATAGGTTAGCTGAAAAAAAGAAAAGTGAGAGAAGATGAGAGTAATGAGGATGATGATTTTATTACTGTCAATAGAAGCAAACCTAAACGTTTTGTTCGAAGCGTTTCGCCAGAAATACAAAATAAAAGTGTTGAAAAAAAAATTGGTATTTAACGATAAACATGAAGTATGTATTAAGTCGGTGAAGAACATGCCTAAACAAATGGCATTAGCTAAATTGTTGAAAACTGAGAATATCAAAAATGTTTTACGAATTAAATATAGAAGCTTTAACAAGGTACTTATTCAATTTCAAGAAAAGGAGGACGCTATTAAATTGTTACAATGCTTAAAATTTAAGGAAATGGGAATCCGATATCAATTAATAAATGAGTTGTCAATATCTTATGGTGTGGTAAAAGGCGTTGATCTTGATTTAAGTGATGAGGAGCTCATGGGCATTTTTAAATCCAGCATCGAAATAATATCTATTAAAAGATTACAACGAATTGATTCAGAGGGTAAATGGATAGACAGCGAATCTGTGAGAGTTGGCTTTAAAAATAAAAATTTACCGCTTCATATATATGCGTATGATTGTCGCTTTAAGGTGGAGTCTTATGTGTTCCCTGTGACCCAGTGCTCGGGGTACTGGCAATTCGGACATGACATAAAGTATTGTCCTTTGAAAAATAAATTATGCCCAAAATGCGGGGGTAACCACGTGAATTGTGATACTAATAATATAGTATGTCTTAATTGCAAGGGTGATCACCTTGTCATTGACAAAACTTGCCCTTTTTTCTTGAAAGAAAAGGAGATAAGAAATATTATGAGTAAGGAACAAATAACATATCGAATGGCACTTCAAAAAGTTATTGAAAAACGACAAAATAATAATTATACAGCAGATGATGCCCCTAGAAAACCATTTTATTTAGAAAGCAGAGCTGAAACCTACGCTAGTATTGTCTCAAGAAACAAAAAAAAATCGAGAAGATTCTTTTGAACAGTCGGCTCAGGAAGAAGAAGAAGAAATGGATGTATCGCTACAAAATAGTGCAAAGAGTACAACGCAGTCAGCACAAAGAAAAAGGAGGGAGAGAAAAAAAAATAACAAATAAGAAAAGTCAGAATCTAACACAACGAATGGAAAAAGAAGTAAGAACAACTATAAATGTAGAAGAACATATAGAAAGAGATAAACAATTGCATTATAAATTTGATTATAAAGGGTTCATTTATAAGTTTAAAAACATATTCAAGTCTGAAGGTAGTTTGGAGGATAAAGTGATTTGTTTAATTAAAATTATTTATGAAGAAATTAAGGATATATTACTAGGTAAGTTTTTAGGTGGAGGTTTTTTGGGAAAGTTAATTGATAATTTAGATGGATAGTACGCCCCAACATCTTAAAATTAACTTATTCCAATGGAACTGTCAAAGTCTACGTCCTAAATTAATTTCTTTTTCTGAACTTCTAAACCAGGAAAATATTCACATAGCTATTTTGAGGGAAACTTGGTTAGATAGTGAAACTGATATTCATATTAGGGGCTATAATATGTATAGGTTGGATAGGTACGATTCTTATGGGAGTGTTTCTATTTTAGTGCATAATAATACGGTCCCACCTTCACCCACTTCGAATACGTAATAGCGGAATAGAAATTATATGTGTAAAATTGTTAAATTGTAAAGATATAGAAAATGTGGTGGCTATTTACTGTCCATCTTCTGTACAAACGCAGTCATCAGATTGGGAACAGGTTTTTTCTTTGTTTGCAAAAAATACCCTGATAGCAGGTGACTTCAACGGTCATCACACTAATTGGTCCGTTAAGACGGATACAAGAGGTACTCAGATATTAGACGCGGCACTCGAAAGTTCATTTATTTGTCTTAACAATTGTGCTGCAACTCGGGTTAAACTAGTAAGCGGAAATTTGCAAGAAACTTCGCCGGACATTTCATTCATATCTTTGGACATTGCGATTAAATTTGACTGGAAAGTATTAAACGAAAATCTTGGTAGCGATCATATGATCATTAAAATGTCTATAAACATAACCGGTGATTTTAATATTACAAAAAAAAAAGAAATTATTCAAATGCAGATTGGATAGAATATCAAAACTACCTAACACAAAATTTTAACCCCCAAATGGCAATGTTCAAGAAATGTACGATTATTTAGTACTTAAAATTAATAATACCGCAGATAAACACATTCCGTTTATTAAAAGTAGTTGTCAACCGTCTAGTCATTTCAAACCAAAAAAATACTGGTATCCAGAGTTATCTAAAATCGTGGCACAGCGTAGACTATGTTTATCTAAATTTCGACGTAACCCTCGTCCCGACAATTTAACCAAGCAGGAAGAAAAAACCAGAGAAGCTCAAATATTAATCCAAAAAGCAAGGTCCACCGACTGGCATAGTTTTTGTGATTCGATTGATGAGGTAACAACAGCGTCTGAAACTGTGGCGACGCATGCGTTGGATAAAAGGCTATAAACAACTAAGACCTTATCCCCCTATTGAGAAACAAAAGGAGTTACTAAGTTCATTAACACCTGATTATGTTCCGAATAAAATGCCTACATTTATTTCTAATAACGAAGCCCTAGAATGTGAATTCAGTATTCAAGAACTTGAACACTAAGTTAAAAAAAAAGATTCAGCGCCTGGTGAGGATTGTATATCATATTCTATGATCTTTTATTTACCAATCTCTTTAAAATTGTATCTTCTTCATATTTACAACCATATTTTGAAATTTAATTTCGTACCACAACAATGGCGCCATATCCAAATAATTTTAATTCCTAAAGCTAATAATTCTAATACTGATCCGAAATTGAGACCTATATCTTTGATTTCATGTTTATGTAAAATTTTTCATTTAATGATAGTAAAACGCTTAGAATGGTATGTCGAAAAAGAAAAAATATTATCACCCAACACCGTTGGCTTTAGAAAATCCTATTCATGCCTCGATTCATTGGCCCGTTTGGTTACTTACATTCAAATTGATTTCTCTAGAAATATAACTACACTGGCATGCTTTTTAGATACCCAAAATGCCTATAATAACGTCTCGATTGACGTAACAGTTCGTATTCTAGATGAACTTAAAGTTGGATCAAAATTTTGTTCTTACATATGGGCTTTTTTGAATGAGAGATATCTAAAAATCAAATCTGATAATTGTGATCAATTAATAGCTAGATACTAATAAAGGGTTGGCTCAAGGGGACCCTATGTCTCCATTACTTTTTAACCTTATAACGTACAAACTATGTCAGCTTCCTCTTAATGTAGTTGTTTCGCAATATGCAAACGACTTTGTTATATATGTTAATCCCGCCCCACCCAAGGGCGGGATTTGTCATTAATTCATCAAATAGCATAACATTAATTGCATGGGTCACGAAGATGCCTATAATAATGCCTCCTGGCGTGGTACTTTTATTTCTAACTGTGAGCTGCCCGAAAAGCTGAATATGCTTTGTCCACAAAAGCAGTCGTTGAGCTTTATGCTATTTTATACTTAGGTATTCATGTATAGCTTCAATTTAGAAATGTACGCCTACCCTCGTAAAAGGCATACCAAATAAAGCTAATTAAGACTTGCATCTTGCAAAGTCTTGAAAAATTCAATCTTGTTTACAAATGGTTTTCCCATATCAGAGGTAACAACAAGATCTAAATGAAAAATCTTAGATTAGTAAAAAGTTTAAATTAACATGTTTATAAAAATGAGGAAGTTTAGAAGTGTGGAATGACTTATGACTGGCGCTTGTATAAACAGCACTCTCTTAATACTGATAGGCTTTTGACATACTGGTACATATTTAGAAGAAGTTACTGCAAGGAGAATATGTTAAAGTTCAAAAACTGTTTACAAGATTTGACATTTAATGATGTTTATGCCTGCAAAGAACCCAATGACGCATTTAACAAGTTCCATGACACATTTAAACTGTTTTATGATATGTGCTTTCCACTTAAGAGACTAAAAAGATACGCAACAAAAAAACCGATGTGGATAAGTAAAGGCATAAATTTATGCTGCAAACGTAAACGTGAAATGTTATGGCAATTTCGAAAAGACCCCAACTCGAAGACTAAAGCAGCATTTAAATCATATACGAAACAGTTAAAAACGATCATTCGTTTAACTAAAAAATCCCAAAATATCAACTATATTAATAATGCAACCAATAAAGGTAAAGCGACATGGCAAATAATAAATAAGTGTAAAAATAATATGCCTCTTGAAGGAGTAACAAAACTTACAATAAATACCAAAGATGTGACTGACCCAAGAGATGTTTCCCAAATTTTCAATGACTATTTTATTGACGAAATTGAATCGTTATCTGAAATTAATAATATTAGTAATCAACATTTTAAATTTGACATGCATCGTGAATCATTATTTTTAAGACCCACTGTTCCCTCTGACGTTATAAATTTAATTAAATCGTTGAATAATACAAACAGCTCTGGATATGATGACATAACAACTAGTGTAATTAAATCTGTTTCGGATGTGATTGCGCCAATACTTAGCCATATAATAAACCTGTGTTTAGAATTGGGTGTCTTTAAAGAAAGGCTAAAATTAGCAGTTATTAAACCGCTGTACAAAAAAGGTGACAAACATGACCCAGCCAACTACCGGCCTATCGCTTTGCTACTAATATTCTCCAAAATAATAGAAAAAGTAATTCACAATTCATTATACTCATTTTTTGAACAGAACGATCTTTTTGCTAGTGAACAGTACGGTTTTAGAAGAAAAAAGAATATTAATATGGCAATCTTTGATATCTTTGAAAAAATTGTAACGGGCATTGATAACAGAAGTCCAGTGGCAGCTTTATTCATGGACATGAGTAAGGCATTTGATTTTGTAGATCGTTCAATACCTACTTGTAAAGAAGCTAGAAAGATATGGAGTTAGAGGTAATGCTCTCAAACTTTTGAAATCATACCTAACAAACAGAAAATAATTTACGAAGATAGATAAAGTCTGTATTAAGTCAAAAACCGAGCGTTCGTATGTATCAAACCAGAGAAAAAACAAATATGGAGTACCTCAAGGAAGTATTCTAGGATCTTTATTGTTTATCTTTTATATTAATGACATGCCCAGAGAAACATATCATCCTATGGTTTTGTTTGCTGATGATAGCACGGTTGTTTTTAGTGGCGTTAATGATGCGACGACACTTGAGAGTGAAATAAACCACTGTCTTCAGGCATTAATAGATTGGATGGGGGGGAATAATTTGAAAATAAACATTGACAAGACTAAATTAATGACATTTGAGCAAAGGACAAATCATAAAAAACTTGACATTAAGTATAGAGACAAAATGATTTCAGAAATCAGTACTACAAAATTTTTAGGACTAGAACTAGATAGAGATATGACTTGGAAAACTCACACTAACAATGTATGTAAACGTCTGAGTCGACAATCATACGCTCTACGCAATCTCGCTAAAGAGGTAAATCTTAAAGCCTTGGTTACGGCGTATCATGCGTATGTTACAGCTACGTTACGCTACGGTATCATATACTGGGGTAATTCCACAAATATGGACACGGTATTTAGGGCTCAAAAAAGGTGTGTTAGGTCAATATGCGGCATTCAAAGTACGGAAAGTTGTAAGCCTTATTTTGCGAATCTTCGTATATTAACAGTACCTTGCCTGTACATATATGAGGTTTGAGATATCTTTATTTCCCATAAGAATTTACAATTCACTTACATGAGAAAACTTAAATTAATTTACAAACATTATTGGAAGCGCACAGTAACAGTTTTGAATCAATTACGATTTAAAAGAAATAATCAGAAAGTGGAGGGTAGTCGATAAATACTTGCATAGTTAAATCGTAAACATACACGGAGTACGAACAACTGGAAGTGGCATATACTAAGGTGCGCTCGGTTTGTTAAAGATGTGTAATTTTAAGTATTTTTTAAATACTGACATTGACTTTGCATATTTAATATTATTTGGTAGTTTATTATACAGCGCAGCAACTTCGTACATTACATATGAGGTGGCTATATTTGTTAAAAATAATCTCCATTTGTTTGGAACTCTTAACAGCGCGCGATACAGACATAAAATAAGCGGTAGACTACATAAAAAAGCCATATATCATAAAAGTTTATTAGAAATGGCACCAAGGATATACAAGAAACTGCCTAAATCTTTGCTAGAATGCAACGATTTTAACTTATTTAAAAAACAATTGCACAATTTGCTTATAAGTAAGACGTACTATACCGTTAATGAGTACCTGTCAGACAAGAATTTATGTGTATAATGATAATGGTTGCTTCTTTCTAAGTCCGATTTACTTTACTTAATTTATTTATTTGTATTTATTTTAAATTTGTTATTATTTTGCGTTGACATTATCATTTGACTATATTAATTATTATTTATTTCTATTGTATTTCTGTGTTGACATTATCACTAGTATTAATCTTTGACATATATTATGTAACTTAATCACAAAATGTTTTTTTGACTTTACCACAAATTTGCATGCCTAATTTGGTAAAACACAATTAACCGAGCATTTACATGACATCCAGAAATGTATAATTTATTGTATTGTGTTCTGCAATAAAGATTTGACTTTGACTTTGACACAAACCAAAATAAGCTTTCTTGCAGTCGCAGAGTAATCTTCGATAAGCCCTTCGAGAGGTCAGGATAACTGTGACTTGACTTACTTGACTTAAATTCCTGTGTCCCCTAGATGGGGCAGAGGGCGTCCACAGTGCGCCGCCATCCCGTTCGGTCTTGAGCTTCGCGTTTTATTTCGCTCCAGGTCTTCCCTACGTTCTTCGCCTCTGCGATGACCGTTCGTCGCCAAGTCTGATTAGGGCGGCCACGCTTTCGCTTTCCTTGGGGATTCCAGTCTAGGGCTTGCCTTGGTATATGCTCAGGATCCCTTCGGAGCGTGTGGCCGATCCAATTCCAATTTAGTATGTACAGGATAACTGTACATACTTTTAAATTAAGTACATATAAGTATGGTATATAATTTTGTCATAAGGTATGTTATAATGAATAATAAGAATTGTGGAGGAGTAATTCTGAATATATTCAGTGTAGACACAATTCCGCAGTTCTAATGGCAGATTTTCGTATTCATGATACTTGCAAGTTTCGTCACTTCTTTAAAACAAATGTTTTAAAATGACACATATTAGAAGTGATCGAAATTTTTGAAGTCGATTTCTAAAAAACTTCTATATATAGCAATCATAACCGATATGACACATCGTCCCACAGATAAATTATCTTCGTAGACCATATTAGTATACCGAAAGGCAGATTTAGCTCCTGAAAAATCCAGTATTGGAATAGTTATCCTTAATTAAAGTAATTTACAGCAGTTTTGGCTGCTTCATAATTGAAGATTAAACTTCTTTTAATTCCACGTCGTCGTATGGATCTCCTAATGTGGTCTTATTAATAATTTCACTTTTAAATGATGGTCTATTTTGACAAATGAATTTTTGACTGCACAGAAATAACCTAGGTTTTGTTTAATGATAAAATCTTGCTACGACAAACGTGCTATACGCGCTGTACAATATTTCTGTACATATAATCCTCAGCACACAAGTTGAACCATCATGGCGGTTGACCTTGAATGCACAGTAACCGATTTTTGGGTCTTAATTAAAGCTGCCGCGTACTATACGTCGATTTTAAGTTAGTGACTTGTGTACTAGCAGTGGTACAAAGACGGACTTGATGCAACAAGGCATTCTCTATCACTCAATTTTTGGCTTAAAAAAGACAACACTGCGGTGGGTACTTATGTGGTACATCTATGTCTTCCTTTAGTCTGTAAAACCACTAGTTCTGAAGTGGCACATCATTTGACCATTATCTGGGACAGCTTTAGCTAATTTGATAAACTTGACTCGGGTACCGGGACCTTGTAAATAGTAAGCATTTACAAATAGTTTGACAAGCGACCTCATAATTAGGTATTATTATTTAGTTTTTATGTACATGACTACTGTGCTAAAGAAAGATTGTAAGCACCAACTATTATATTAATGAGTCCGTGGTTTTACCTATGTATTTAGGTGTGTGTATATAAACCTAAACTTTGTATGAAGTCTAAATGATTATATACTTGAACATTTAAAATGTCACTTCAGTGATGGGCTTTTTCTCAGTGAGAGAGATAATTTCATATCTTTTGGTTTTTTATATGGGACACGTTGTTTCATTCAGGAATTTCGGTTTTTAAGAAAAGCTAGCATACGAAAAGAAATTGAATTTAATTACAGTTAGGATTAGGTGACCAATACTAAAAACGATAGCCAATTAATTTCATTGTGATTTATTATATTACTTGCTACGAATATCTTAGTATTTAAACCAGTATATTCGAATTCTAGATTTAGAACAAAATTTTGGCACATCAACTAAGTTCTATCTTATCTTTACCCATTAGTTACATTGGCTTATATATCTTTCACCAGGCGATACAAACATGTCTCAATATAAAAGCTTTTAATAACGGTCATGTGGTTTAATAGCAGCGTTTTACCTGGAATAAAACGCATATTAAACTACTTACCTTATTAAAAGCTTTGAGTGCACTCCTGCTTGGTGCATATTTCGACGCAATGACCACCAAAGCGCTCGTTGCCATTAGCTCGACAGCGCTCCCCACTAGGTGAAAGGTGGGGATGTGCGAAAGAGATAAACTTATATAGGTAGAAGGAGAGGTAAAATACACCGGAAGAGGATATAGCCGTCTCTCAATATAAAAGCTTTTATTAAGGTAAGTACTTTAATATGCGTTTTATTTCAGGTAAAACGCTGCTATTATTGACTTGTCTTATTTTCTTTTTAAATTTAATCCATAGCGACAAAAATCCGAGGTTATGAGTTCCAAGCACTAGACCATTAAATGTTTTAAGCAAATATATATTTTATTTTTTTAATATTATTTATCAAAAAGGATTATCAACTACAGTCACCGTCCATCGATGATATTGTTAGCGCTTGTTGATGTTCCAGATGTTCAGTAGAATGTTTAAAATGCGCGCCTGGAACCTTGACTTAGACCTTGGCTGCAACACAATCAACAGTCAAGATGAAGACAAGATCAACCAGACACTTGCTACACCATCTGACAGCACTCGTTCATCCCACTCTGCCATTTGTGTAATTCTTCAAATTCAGAATGGTATGATCCAGTGAATGTTAGATATACAGTGTGGTAATGGAGTTGAAGATGCAAAAAATAAGCTTAAAAAAATATTGTTAAGTATCTTCAATTTTTACAAATCATAAAGATCCTATAAAAAAAAGCATGCGTCACATGTGCGGTTAGGCTTATGTAAACAGCGTAAGTCCTACTTTCACATGCATTGATTTATTATAACCTACTTACAATATTAGTAAGACTAACACACCCGAAAGCACCGCCTGACACATAACAGCAAATGACATCACTTTAAATTAGCACTAGCTTTTGCACGCGACTTCAACCGTCTTCTTCTATGGGCTTCCTTAGGGTTCAAGTTTACTTCGTACCGTAAATTAATATTGATTTAGAGCCATGTAATTGCACACACACACTAAAATATTTTTTTCAATATATGTACTTACTCGAAAACTGCCTCTTATCGCACTACGATTTGGTTCGACATGGCATGTATAACATCCGCGTGCTTTTTTTTTCTAATTTATCACACTAAGGGCTTTTTTCATTCCTGTTGTCACGGTCAAAGTGGATATTTTTAAGATTAAATATAATGAAAATTTATATTGTGTTTTTGAACAGAATATAATAAATAAACATGATTACTTGCACAATAATTTATTATTACCAACAAATTAATATTTATCGGCGTTCTAAATTCAAATATAATTGAATTTTTATATTTATTAATTTTAGGATCTACCTATAAAAGTATGATACCTTTGCTTCTCCTTCGAAAAAGTCCGTTAATACTATTAACTAACCTATTTGTATTATTTGTGAAAAAAAAAATTGAATTTAAGATTTGAAGAGAACTATTTAGATCTGTTTAGATGCTACGCCGCGCCGCCGCCGCCAGATTTGTGATTAAAAATCAAAACTAAAATGTATGACTACTTTGAAAAAATTTCTTTAGTACGAAATTAACAAAAATGCAATTTAATTTTCAGAGATAGTATTTCTTCGTAAGTGTACTGAAAAACGTCGTTTGATACACGTGCATAGAATTTTATACAGTGTTTGTGACCTATTATACTTATATCATAGTTCAAAACTGTTTACTGACATAAAAGGATAAAAATAAACAAATAAAATATTTCATAACTTTTATTTTTCCTCACTAATCATTTTTTATAAACACAATGCACTCTCATGAATTATTATGTATATGTGTACAACACAATTGAATTCTTTTTTAAATCACAATAGTTTTTTTGAAATGTCAACTAACGCTTTATTTATTTATTTATTTATTTATTAGGAAACTCAACAGCTTATTAATTAAGGTACATGAGTTAAGAGTACACACCACCCTATCAGTGTACATCCCAATGCAGTTGCGCGAAAGTTACTAGCATGGAAAAGTGAGATCTGCACACGCTGCACACCGATAGCGAGATGATGACCATCATCACTTAAACCAATTATAGAGTTTCACGGCATTTACAGAACTAAGTTAACCAGAAAGTAGTGTAATCAAACATTAAAAGGTTAAGGTATATAATATTATATATTAATTATATATATAATTATATCAATTCAGTTACGAGGAGAACAAAATATTATGTCGAGAACTCTAAACAGTAAGATTCAGTTTCAGTTTACACCCAATAATAATAATAAGATTAGAATGCGCTTAACTACTGAAATACTTATATTTAATTATATAGTTATTGAAAACGAATTGAGTTACGGTACAATTCGCTTACTAAACAAAACCTGCTTGACTTGTTTACAGTATGATTGTTTGGACAAATGAAATATATCGACATTTTCGAAATAGTCAGAGTATATAATATATAATAATAATAATAAGAACCTCGTGAAAGCCGAGAAAGATAAACAAATCAAGTATATTGACTTGGCTCGCGAGGTTGTCGACATGTGGGAAGTGGATTCGGCGATCATTGTACCGATAGTCGTGTCGGGTAATGGCTTAATAGCCAAGAGCCTCGACCAACACCTTAGGAGGCTCTCGTTAGGCGGCTGGATCAAGGGCTTGATTCAGAAAGCGGTACTCCTGGACACGGCTCGTATTGTTAGGAGGTTCCTTTCTCTGGAGCCCTGACCGCCGGTAGCTTGGACCCTGTTCCCGATACCGGTGGGACACTATTTTTTATATTTTTAAATGTTTTTTTTTTTTATATATTATATGTTAAAAATATTTAAAAATGTAAAAAATATGTAAAAAAAGAAATAAAGGAAATAATAATAATAATATAATAACAAGAAAGATTTGCTACATAATAAGGACCTATAAAAGCCATAGTCAACCAAGATAATACCATATATAAGAGAAAAATCATCGACCTATATTCTTGCGATAGACAAGCACGTTCATATAAACTATTTGTCAAAATACTGAAAAGTTCTAAACAATAAATCGCTGCAGCGCTAGATTGCCATTATGTCGTCTAACAAAACTTTTAAAACTTACAGCGCTAAGACAGCTTATAGAGGATACTTTTTCGCGACCAAAAGGTCTAAAGCGCCATGCATTTCCTAGTACTTACGCGTTTCGTTCAACTTAGTGTGATGACATATCATCTATATAGATTTTTATACCGCAGAAGTGACACAGTTTCTTGCCTACAATACTTCATTACAATAATATTCTATTTCAAAATGTAATTATAGTGTATGTAAAAACGAGATCTCAATAACAGTAAAGCAAATAAATAAATCAGTAATCACTAATAAGACTACAAATTCAACTGAACCTAATTCAAATTTAATATTAACCTGCACGTAATATGGTACGTAAATTACCTAAGTGCTAACGAATGACAGCATGCTTAACAACAAAACTTACCGATGAAAACTGATACCTCATGATTTGCTGACATTTCGTCGTAATTTATTTAAAAAAAAAAACATTGTTATTAATTATACAAAAAAAGAAAGAACGTTAAATAAAATATTTAAAAATTTCAAACAGTATAAAAGACCGTGCGAAGTCTGTATTTGGTAAACTAGCTGTAGGTAAAAACCTAATTCAGCTTTTTGTGGAAGGACATCTGCATGTTTTAGTCTATGATTGTAAAATGGGGAAGAGTTTAAATAAAATAATATCTTCTCTAACGTACTATTACGATAGTAGAAGCTATTACATTGCTTGAACAACCAATGGTTTTACTTACTTGACTACAAAATTATTATATATGTCCAAGTTCACTTAAATTTGTATTTATAAGCGTCGCGCTGACACTGCATGAACGTCAAAACTGCACTAATGCCATCAATGTAAAAGTGTTCGGCCTGCAGGTCAATTAAGTGAAGTAAAGTGACTGTACGGCACGCCTCATCTAGTGCGTAGTACATATATATCAATGAGAAAAATGAACACAGCAGACAGATGACATATGTCACTACAATGGACAATACAAACAAATTAATAAATGGAATGATAAGACAACAATGTTGACGAGAGCCGCAGCACGCCGTGCACGCCCATCACCTCCGGCCTCGTCGCTCAGCTCCGCCTCGCCGCCGCCGGAACCCAGCCCCACTGTGAGTGCTGTGACACCAGCCGCGGCAGTTGCGTCGAGCTCCAGCGACGAGTTCTTCTCTCCGCCGACGACACCACCACCTGCGCGTCGACGAAGAGGACGCCGGCCGCCGAACGGCTTAGGATCTCGAGGCCCACCGGTCTCTGATAGGGTCCCAGCTCCCGGCGGAAGTGTGCAGCGCATGCGATGGACGCAATCCATCAACGAGAACGTCATGCGCTCATACTATGGGGCTACAGAGGGAGGAAACAACCTGACCGCGTACCGTGTTCGGATGCTCTCTCTGTTTCAGGTGCTTGAGCCAGCCGTCAACGTGTCAACCCAACGACTGTCGGATCAGGTGCGGGTCATCCTGCGTAATCACATGTTGGATGATACTGTACTTGATCGCCTCCGAACGGAAACGAGTAACCGTGCCATTGTCCCTCCGTCGCAGTCTGTGGTACCACTTGTGGCACCACAGCCCAGCCATATATTCCACCAGGCTGACGAGGAGGGTACTGACACGGTTACTAACGTAAGTACCCAGTGCAATGATGAACTGAGGAGTGCTTTGGAGTGTGCGATTCGGGAATATCGCAACATATCACCCAACCTTAGGCCACGTTTACCTCGTTTGCCCATGCATAACAAGAATGGGGCGCTGGTGGCTGCTCTGGATTCGCAGTTGTCTTGCTATCTTGGTGACTGCGAAGATCTCACCGATACACACTCGATAATGTACTGCGCAGCCGTAGCGGCATGTCGTGTAGCTCACGTCAAATTCCCAACCAGTGACGTAGCTACACGACCGAAACCAGCTGTACCGGCCTGGCAGTGCAGGATCGAGCGTCGTATTGGTGGGGCTAGAGCACTCATCGGCAAACTAATTTGCTTCAGGGAGGGCAACACTCGCCCTAGAGTGATGCGCTTTGTGAGACGGGCATTCTCGGGGACAGGCATCAGCCCCCGAGACTACATGTCCCGAGTCACAGAGCGCATCGACTTCCTGAAGCAAAAAGTGTATGCATGGGCAAACCGTATCCGCAGGTATAAGCGCCGAGTGGAGCGATACACCCAGAATCACACATTCCGGAGCAACGAAAGGTGGGTGTATAGGGCTTGGGAGCGACCGGACCAAGGTGTGACTGACGCACGCCTCCCAGATGATGACGCCATGAGTTCATTCTGGCGCAGCATCTGGTCGGTGCCTGTCAGTCACACCGAGGGTGATTGGATTCGGGAGGTGGAGCGCGCGTGCGATCCAATACCACAAATGGGGGCAATTTACATCAGCCCCCAAGATGTAGCTCGTGCAGTCCGTCCGTTGTCTAACTGGAAATCTCCAGGGCCGGACGGACTGCACAATTTCTGGATAAAGTGGTTCACAAGATCGCACGCTCGTTTGGCATCTCAATTCCAATCTGCCCTAGAGTCAGGGTCGCTGCCCGAGTTTTTTACGACAGGAATAACCCACCTGCTCCATAAATCAGGCAGTACTGCGGAACCTAAAAATTATAGACCGATCACGTGTTTGCCGACGGTCTATAAAGTTCTTACATCCATACTGAGAAGCAAAATTAACAACCATATTGACAAAAATTTGATAATGTCGCCTTCTCAGAATGGATGTAGGAATGGGTCCCGCGGTACTAAGGAGCTGCTCCTCATTGATATGACCATTAGCCAACAGGTTCGACGTTCCCGAAAGGATCTGTCGACATGTTGGATAGATTATAAGAAGGCCTATGACTCTGTTCCTCATACATGGCTCATGAGGGTGCTAGAGTTGTATAAAATTGATACAACACTACGCACCTTCCTGATGTCGTGTATGAGGAAATGGAGTACGGTCCTTCGCTATCCAGGATGTCGACATATCCAGAGGAATAGCGAACCTGTAAGGATAGAGCGAGGTATATTCCAGGGTGATAGTTTGAGTCCGCTTTGGTTTTGCCTAGCCTTGAATCCTCTAAGCACACTGCTGGAGAATTCAGGTCTAGGCTATCGGTTGAAGAGAGGTGGTCAGGTTATATCTCACCTTCTTTACATGGATGACTTGAAGCTTTTTGCCCCCAACAACCTGCAACTGATGGAGCTACTGAAGGTAACTGAAACCTTCAGTAGGGCCATCAGGATGGAGTTTGGTGTGGACAAATGTGCGGTCATGCATGTAAAGTGAGGGGAGGTTGTGGAATCTGTGGGCACTCAACTCACGGATTCCATAAACCTGAGATCTCTCTCTTCAACCGAAACCTATAAGTATTTGGGTATGTCGGAAGCTCTAGGCATCAATATCACTGACATGAAACAATCGTTGAAGGAGCGTTTCTTTGGACGCCTGAAGAAGGTTTTCAATAGCCTTCTTTCAGGCGGAAACAAGGTGCGCGCCTTCAATGGTTGGGTCATGCCGGTATTGATGTACTCTTTCGGCGTACTCAAATGGACTCAAACGGAACTTGACGCCCTGGATAGGCGGGTCCGAACACTGCTGACTGCATACCGAATGCATCACCCACGATCGTCGGTGATGAGACTGTATATCCCGCGGAAGTGTGGCGGTCGAGGTTTTTTAAATGCTAAGACCCTACACAACCGCGAGGTATGCAGTCTCAGGGAATATTTCCTAGCTGCCGACGTGGGTATGCATCGAGATGTAGTGGCAGTGGACAAGGGACTCACACCGCTCTCCTTGGCTAACGAGAACTGGCGCAAACCGGTAGTACTTGACACTGACGATCGCAGGGAAGTATGGCAGAGCAAGGAACTTCACGGACGCTTTTTCCGGGCCCTTCACAGGCCCGATGTAGACCAATTGGCGTCCGTAGCTTGGCTGCGTTTCGGTGACCTCTTTGGGGAAACCGAAGGTTTTATCTGTGCAATTATGGACGAAGTTATCATGACGAATAACTACCGGAGATTTATTGTGAAGGACGGCACGGTTGACATCTGTCGGGCATGTCACCGTCCGGGAGAATCAATTCGTCACATTATCTCCGGTTGTTCTCGTCTGGCTAACGGCGAGTATTTGCATAGGCACAACCTCGTAGCCAAGATTATCCATCAGCAACTTGCTTTGAAATACTCTCTTGTGGGATCGGAAGTGCCGTACTACAGGTATGAGCCCGACCCAGTTCTTGATAATGGTCATATCACGTTGTACTGGGATCGGTCCATCATCACTGACAGGACTATTGTAGCCAATAAGCCTGATATAGTGGTGGTGGACCGAAACGAGAGGCGTGCAATGATTGTTGACATATCCGTTCCGCATGACGAGAACCTCGTGAAAGCCGAGAAAGATAAACAAATCAAGTATATTGACTTGGCTCGCGAGGTTGTCGACATGTGGGAAGTGGATTCGGCGATCATTGTACCGATAGTCGTGTCGGGTAATGGCTTAATAGCCAAGAGCCTCGACCAACACCTTAGGAGGCTCTCGTTAGGCGGCTGGATCAAGGGCTTGATTCAGAAAGCGGTACTCCTGGACACGGCTCGTATTGTTAGGAGGTTCCTTTCTCTGGAGCCCTGACCGCCGGTAGCTTGGACCCTGTTCCCGATACCGGTGGGACACTATATTTTATATTTTTAAATGTTTTTTTTAAATATATTATATGTTAAAAATATTTAAGAATGTAAAAAATATGTAAAACAAGAAATAAAGGAAATAATAATATATTTTATTGGAAACAAAAACATATTTAACAAGTAGATTGCGTACGAAAATAGCCACATTAGTTAGTAACTGTGTCGTAGCTATTATCGCCCACCTCCAGAAGGAGAAACGACAGTGTTCCAATCATTCCAAGAAAAAAAAAGAAAAAACACAAAATGAAAACAATAATAAATTTAAAATGGAATGGAAAGTAGAAAAAAAAAAAATTAAAATTAAATACCATTAATAAATATTATTGAATGTAACAAATAACTAAATAAATTAGTTTATTTGTAATCCATAATTATACATTATACATTACCAATCAACATTTAAATAATGATATATGTAGTTAAATTTGTGTTAATGGAGATTTGAATTTTTTGTACGTGTAGTGCATGTATGTTAGGTGTGAGTATAGAGAAGGCTTGCATGGAACCTCCATACATACCCACTCTACACTACGTGTATGAGGTGTGAATGTCTATGGTGTTTATCAATTTTTGTTTTTAAGGTTTTACCAAATTCTCAAGTTCCTCATACGCTAGAGTGGCGAGCCAGTCATCCATGAGCTTTTTGCAGTTCCGGTAAGCACATGGGTAAATGTTTAGAACTTTGTTTACTCTATTATACAGCACGGGGCTATAGAAAACGAACTGCCGACGGACAATTTCCAATTTAACAACAGCTGTTGGGCAAACTCGGTCTTTTTTACGCTTCCGTTTACACAAATCTGGGTCATACATCAGGCTAGAGTGTTTCCACAATACCGTACTTAATACAAAAGAATGCCTTACTCGGGGTAGTTTCCATAGCATATACAAATCTTTGTTGGGAAACGAATGGGTTTATAAGCCATAACCTTTAAGACAGCCCTCTGCGCCCTTTCCAAGCGCAGAATCAGACATTTGCCAGCACCACCCCAGGCCGAGATACAGTATGTTAAAATGGAATGAGCAAGAGCAAAATAAACAGTTCTAAGGGTAGAGAAATTTGCGGAGGTTCGAAGGTTTTTAAAGACAAAAATCAACTTTCTCACCCTAGAGACGAGCGAATTGATTTGATCACTCCATGTCAACGCACCATCAACCCAGACTCCAAGATATTTTATAGAATCTGAGCGCACAATTTTGGTGCAACCACAAAAAGTACCCCTCATTGTATGGCATGCATGAGCTGTCAGATAGAAAGATGGAGCCGGCTGTGACGCTTTCTTTGGACTGAAAGTCATAAATGTAGTTTTATCCAAGTTAAGGGTGTGCAAATTCTGGGTGAGCCATTTCATAATTGTCTGTAAGGCTTCCTCTGCACATAAACGAGCTTCGTCCCAGTCATTCCCATGTACCAAGATAACTGTGTCATCAGCGTAAGCAATAACTTTTGAGTTTGCAAGGTCGAGTTTACAAAGCTCGTTTATGTAAACGAGGAATAGGGTAGGTCGGAGGACACTACCTTGCAGAACTCCATAAGTGAGGAATGCTTCCTTACTGGTATGGTTATCAATTTTGACGATTGCGATATGCGAGGCAGTCGGGTCATTACAGCGTTTCTCCCGTATTTAGTGCGGCAGCCAGGGATACTGAATAATTTTGTATGTCTGGTACGCGTTTTAGGGGTACAGAAATGTATACATGATAGCAGATCAATGCTATCCAAGTGACCCCGTAGGATATCAAAGAGAAAAAGCATGTCCAGCAACTTACGCCTATCCACAAGGGGAAGTATATTGTAGTGTTTGCAGTCTAGGGCATATGAATCATGACGTCTACGGGATTTGAAGTTTAGGAATTTGAAAAACTTTTTTTGTAGACTTTCTATTCTTTTAGTATATACCTCATATTGGGGTGACCAGATTGGGCTGCAGTACTCCAATATACTGCGCACATAAGCAAATTATAAAATCTTTAGAGTATGGCAATTCCTAAATGGTTTACTAATACGCATTACGAAACCAAGGTTGCGAGAGGCTCTATTGGTGATGGTGTCAATAAATAATAATAATAATAATTTATTTTCTCAATATTAATCAATAACATTATTTAAAATCCCTGACTTCTAAACTAGGTTTATGTACCTGTATCTTAGAAGCCAGTGAAACCTCCGAAACTAATACATGCATTTATAGTTGACCTTAGATGGGACACAAGTATGGACAATATCAAGAATAAAAATTTCTCTTTACAAATTTCAAACTTCAAAACAAAATAAAACAAAATCACAATGGTATTTAGTAACAAAATTAAGTTATAAACAAGATCAAATTGAAATGAATTTAGAATTAAAACAGAAATTAAATGAAAATTAAATTAGATAAAACCAGATCGAAATTAAATAAAAATTATATACTTAAATTAAATTAAAATACAATCAAATAAAATTAAAATACAATCAAACTAAATAAAATTAAAATGCAATCAAATTAAATTAAAATATAATCATATTAAACTTAAATTAAAATACAATCAAATTGAATTAAAATATAATCAAATTAAATTAAACAAAACAAATAAATTAACAACAACATTCCTAAAATAATATGGCTCACGTGTTTATGATCAGCAACATGATTAAACGTTTATGTATTTATAATTTCCCAATAAAAGATCTTCAGTATTGCGATAAGTTAGCTTAAGCAGATATTCTTGTAACTTTGCTTTGCATTGGTTTTTTGTATTAGGGAATATTTTAAGTACTTTATTGAGTTGGTTATAAAGTTTTGTACTGATAAAATAATAGTGTCGTTTTGCAAAAGAAGTTCTATGTGGCTCCTGAGGAAAAACTGTGTGTTTAATTCTGCCTGATGGCTCTGAGGAAGGACGAGTTGAGTGCTTTCGAAGCATCGATTGAAAAACATAGAGCTGTCTGACAGTTAAAACTTTAGTGTCCGCGTAAAGTTGTACCGTAGGGAATCTAAGGGGCCGAAAGAGTAGAACCTTCAGAACAGCTCTCTGTGCACGCTCCAGTCTAACAAAATGGCTCTCAGCAGCACCACCCCACACTGGGATACAATAACTTAATATCGACTGGCATAGGGCAAGGTAGACGACTCTTAATGTATCCCCGTCGGCAGATTTACGTAATTTTTTAAAGATGAATATTAGTTTGCGAGTTCTACCAGAGAGGGACTCAAGGTGTTTATGCCAGTTAAGAAGTTGATCAATATGAACACCCAGATACTTAACACACGAGGACTTAGAGATTTCCAAACAGTTACAGATAGAAGAAGCAGTACATCTATGAGCTTTAAGTATGAGGGTAGGTGGCGGGCATAGATTGGTCCTTATAGCGAATGGCACAAAAACCGATTTACTGACATTTAGGGTGAGAAGATTAATATATAACCATTCCATCACACTTATCAGTGCAACCTCAGCATTCTGATAGCACTGGCGCCAGTCCTCACCATCTATAATCAAGGAAGTATCGTCAGCGTATGTAAAGATTTTACAGTTTCCAATAGGAAGATTACAGAGATCATTGATATAGAGCAGGAAAAGGGTAGGACCCAGTATACTACCCTGAGGCACACCGTAAGTCGTGGAAATCTCCTCACTATCAAACTGCCCAATCCTAACCACTTGGATGCGATTTCGCAAATAGTCCCCAAAGATTTCCAACACTGGGCCACGAATACCTATACTCTCCATCTTATTCAGTAAAGTCGGTACAGAAACGGTGTCAAAAGCCTTAGATAAATCCAAGAAGATACCCAAGCATTTTCGTTTTTTATCGATAGTCTTAACGATATGGTCAGACAAAGCCATTATAGCATCTTCAGTACTCAAACCCTTCCGGAAACCAAATTGATTAGGGGCTAAGATATTGTGAGCTTCGATAAAGCTGACGAGACTCTTATTTAAAATGCGCTCCAATATTTTTGACAGGGCAGATAGAACTGAGATAGGTCTGTAGTTGTTAACATCGTCTCTGCATCCGGCTTTATGAATGGGGTGCACCACGGCCTTTTTGAAGACTCTTGGAAAAACACCAGATGAAATAGCAAGATTGCAAACATGTGTAATGATCGGGACCAATACTTTCTTTGTGGACTTAATTATACTGATGGGGATGCCATCCCAGCCAGTAGCAGAGTCAGACTTGAGGCTCAAGATAATATTTTCCACATCCATTTCAGTAGTCTCATGCAGAACCATTGATCCACTAAAATTCGTCAACGACTTAACAGGAGCGGCAGTCATAGGTTTAATTTTAGTGGCTAAGCTTTGCCCAATACCTGCAAAGTAACTATTAACTACATTAAGCGAAGACCGTGGAGAGTCAGAAAGGTGCAATAGTTCAATGGGGGAAGAAGAGTGTGAACGAAGGTCAGTCACCTTCTTTATTACCTCCCATGTCGCTTTAATGTTAGTTTTTGCTTTAGCGAACTCGTCCCTTTCATACGCCCGTTTGAGTTTCCTTAACAATGAGTTGCAGAAGTTACGGTAACGAGAATATGCAATTTTTAAAATCTCATTATCTCCCGTTTTTTTTTAGTTTGGCGTGCATGCAGTCACGGTTTCGGATACAACGTAGCAATCCAGGAGTAATCCATGGCTTAAGCGATCTAAGTTTTCTAGGAACAGTATATTGACGTGTGTTGTTCTTAATGATAGTAGAGAGACCACCTAAAACCTCCTCCGCCGCTTCAACTGGATCCATCAACATTAGGATAGGTGACCAATCCTTATCGTTGATGGCTTCTACTGCTGAAGCATAGTTTAATTTAGTTTTGGTACGGGGTAAGTTATGATAGTTTTTATTGGTTTGCAGAAATAACAACAAAGGCTCATGGTCAGTAATAGATGACTCAATGACGATCGCTGTGGCAGATAAACTTGTTTTTAAGAGGATATGATCCAGACAGTTAGAGATGCGTGTGGGGAACAGGTGAGCAGGGAGAAGACCATGTGCGGCTGCACAAGACAAGTACTCATCTGAGTGACTATCATTGTTGCCATTCTTGATGTCAATGTTGATATCTCCAATCAATACAACGGTCTGTGTGGAGAGCATGAGTACTCTCTCTAGACTTTCAATAAAGTTGTTAATGTTTTTATAGGAAGGGGAACGGTACAGACAAATAATTGAGACGCTATCTATTGTACAGAGCAAACAATTTGCATCAACAAAAAAGGGTTCAATTACGTCGTGTTTTATAGAAGACTTAATATATACAGCGCATCCGTCATTTTGATTACACGTATTTTTTGTAAAATAAGAAACGTAGCCATCAAGTGTAGGAAGATGACTTGTTTTGCTCAGCCAACATTCAGTCAAGACAATAACATCACACTGAAAACCCAGAAGCTGCATTAGCACTGGGATTTCATCAAAATTTTTAGATTTACTCCGAATATTGAGATGAAGAATCTTTAGCCCTTTATTAGGACTTGTAATGTAACGCGAACAACTTTCTGGTGGACATTTGTGAGATTTAGCTACAGTAAGCGAGTCTAATTCTTGATTTATGATTTTAAGGTAAGCCATTTAGTCAGGACGCGCACGCGCTGTCATACGGACGCATGAGACCAACCATGGCCTCTAAGTTGTTAAAGTGTTCGAGTTGCAATATAGTTATCAACGAGGTTCTAGCCTTTGTATGTAATAAAATCGATGTGATGAACGAGGAGAGTATTAGTCATATTTGTGTGAGTGCTTTTTCTGACGAGGACATTCACAGTGCTAAAAATCTACTTTGCGAATCGTTACCCACGGAGAAGCGTAAGAAGATGAGAAAGAGAAATGGAAAAAAGCTCCGTGAAATAGATGACATCGTCTGCATGCTGAAGAAGTCCGATCCTGAGGTGTTACCGGTTTTTGTGGCCCGTGATCTGCACAAGCTGCCGCCGGTACTTTTTGATCACGTCGATGTCACTCGGATTTTAAAGGATTTGATGCGTATGCAGCAGGAGATGGATCAGATCAAAGAACTGTATGTCACTAAGGAAAACCTAGATACTGTGAAGTCGGATCTTGAAAACCTAAAAAAGGCATCTATAGTCAATAATTTTAGAAGTACCGCCAGTAATGTCAACATCAAAAGAGGTTGCTTTTTGCTGGATAGTCACGATGACTACTGCAGCGGTCCAAGGGGGCTTGAGTATATGGACACTCAACATGACATATCACGCAAAAATACTAGCGACATACGCGTAGATACGAGCTATCGGGATATGGTTCAATCATGTTCCAGAAATGAGGGTAGTCAACAAAATTGTGGTCGCGCTAATGATAACAGTTTTCGTCTCACAGTGGCCAGTGACGAGCGCGAGCCTATGGTCATACTGCCAATTGTCTGGACCTTTTGCTGACCACCGATCCGGACAGATGTATCGTAACAGTTTCTTCACCACTTGGAACATCAGATCACTGTCTGGTGAAGTCTGTATCGTCCTTCTCCCCACCTGACTGTGAGTCTCGCGGTGAACGGCGGATGTGGCGTTACAAGTCAGCAGATTGGGATGAGATGCGGCACTTCTTTACGTCTTATCCTTGGCAGCAGGTTTGCTTCTCTTCTGAAAATCCGTCGAGCTGTGCAGATGCCGTATCCGATGTTATACGTCAAGCTATGGAGTATTTCATCCCTTATAGCGACGTACCCATCGGTGGCTCAGTTCACCCATGGTTCAACGCCGATTGCATTAAAGCTGAAGAGCTTAAGCATTCGGCGTTTCTCACCTGGGTTGATGCTCGTGACCGCAAAGCTCCGGATCTGAGTTCAAAGAAGAGAGCCTTCAACCAAGCTGCCAAGTCCTACAAAAAGGCACTAAGGAAGGCTCGCTTTGACCGCATTACTCATATTGGCACAAAGCTCTCTGCACAGCCATCCGGTAGCAGAGCTTTTTGGTCCCTTGCCAAGTCGGTCGAAGCGAACTTCTGTCGGCCCACACTGCCTCCGCTGGTTAAGCCTGATGGAACACTGGCTCACACCGCGAGAGAGAAAGCAGGTCTCTTTGCATCTCTCTTCGCCCATAATTCTCGTCTTGACACTTGTGGTGCTACTCCACCGACTCTGCCTTTCTGCGACACCTCGATGCCCGAGATTCGCATAAGGAACAAAGAAGTTCTGAGAGCGCTGTGTCGTCTAGACGTGAATAAAGCTAGTGGACCAGATGGTATTCCAGCGATAGTTCTCAAGGCTTGTGCAGCCGAGTTGTCTCCTGTATTGACTCGCTTGTATCGCCTCTCATTTAGGACTGGCATGGTGCCCAAGTCCTGGAAGCTTGCCAATGTACAACCCGTGCCCAAAAAGGGCAGTCGTGCCGATCCAACCAACTATCGGCCGATTTCGGTAACCTCCATACTCTGCAAGATTATGGAGCGTGTATTGAACTCGCGCCTCATGGCATACCTGGAAGGTAACGATCTCCTCAGTGACCGACAGTACGGGCTTCGCCGCAATCGATCTACTGGGGACCTACTAGTTTATGCCACCCACTTGTGGGGCGAGGCCCTCGAGAGGAATGGGGAAGCGATTGCGGTTTCTCTAGACGTCTCGAAGGCCTTCGACAGGGTATGGCAAGCTAGCCTTTTGAGTAAGCTTCCAGCGTACGGAATTTCCCTTCGCTTGATTAGTTGGGTAAAAGACTTCCTGAGTGAACGGTCTCTCCGAGTTGTTGTCGACGGATGCTCATCAGAGGCCATGACGACTAATGCCGGAGTTCCTCAGGGGTCTGTTCTCTCTGCAACTCTCTTCCTCCTGCATATCAACGATCTGCTGATGCCCGGTATCTATGGGTATGCAGATGATAGGACAGTTGTAGATAGATACCTGCCAACTCCTCGGGCTAGTAAAGAGCTAATCCAGTCTGAAAGGGAGGCTATGGTGGAGCGGACGAATGCTTCACTTCAGGCAGTCTCCAAATGGTGCGAAGCCAATCTTGTGGGATTCAACGCCGCCAAAACACAAGCGTGTTTGTTCACCGCCAAAAGGAGCCCGTTCACCTTGGCTCCTGCTTTCCAGAATGTATCCCTGGCGTGCACCGACCGCCTTCAGCTCTTGGGGGTAGAAATTTCCTCAGACCTCAACTTTGGGCGGTTCATTGAGTCCAAAGCCAAGGTAGCTGCTAGGAAACTCGGCGTTCTAGCAAAAGTCCGGCGGTACTTCACACCGGAACAGCTTCTAATCTTATACAAAGCACAAGTCCGTTCGTGTGTGGAGTACTGCAGCCACATATGGGCTGGTGCTGCAAAATGCCACCTAGCAGCTTTGGACTCGGTGGAAAGGCGTGCGAAGAGGCTAATTGGTGATCCAGACTTGGTTAAGTCCAATCTACAAAGCCTCGAGCACAGGCGTAGAGTAGCCAGCCTTTCGGTGTTTTACAGGATGCATTTTGGAGAGTGTGCGCGGGAATTGCATGACTTGATACCGCCATCTCCTTTCTACCATCGAACAACCCGGCGTACGGCGAATATCCACCCTTACGTTGTTGAAACTTCCACGGTCCAGACTAAGCGTTTTGCCTCGTCGTTTATACCGCGTACATCGAGGGACTGGAACAATTTGCCTGCTGCGGTTTTCCCGGCCAATTATAATTTAGGCGTCTTCAAGGCTAGAGTGAATAGGCTCTTAATAGACTAGTGCGCTTTACCATCGACGATTGCATCAGCGAGTAAAACTGATGTTACTGTATACCTGGAGAAAATGAATATGAAAGTACCTAAATTATATGATGCGTACAAAGTGCTGGTGCCAAAACATAAACTGGAAACTTTCTTGAATGATAATTTCTGGCCAGAAGGCATCGCATACCGTCGCTTTGTTAACTTCAGGGCAAGAAGTAATTCGGGTGTTAGAAGTGCGAAATAATTGATCTGTTTGTAATCTAACTTATCGTATGAATAATCACACTAAACTCGTAACATTTAACTGTAAAAACATAATAAGATCTGCTGAATGTGTAAGGAAAATATGTGAAACAGCTGATATTGTGGCACTTCAGGAGACGTGGTTGTTGCCGCACGATATTCCATTCCTGGACAGCATCAGTGACAAGTTTGCGTTCACTGGTAAGTCTGCCGTGGATACTTCGGCAGGTGTGCTCCGTGGTCGACCTTACGGAGGTGTGGCATTGCTGTGGAGGAAGTCGGTGTTTCCTTTAGTGTCAGTGTTAAAGTGTAACAGTGACCGTATAGCAGCTATTAGGGTTGAGATACGAGAGCGTTCTTTGCTAATCATATCTGTGTATATGCCTACGGATTCAAAAGACAATTTGATCGAGTTTACGGATTGTCTAGGCGAAATAAACTCTTTAATTGCAATTAGTGATGTTGAATCTGTGTATGTGTTGGGAGATTTCAACGCACACCCGGGTGAGTCATTTACAATGCAACTCTTAGACTTTTGTGCAGAACAATCATGGACATGTGTTGATCTCGATTTGTTACCTAACGATTCACACACTTTTGTTAGCGACGCACACGGATGTCGGCGGTGGCTCGATCACTGTGTGGTGACGAGCGCTGCGCTCGCAACCGTTAATGATGTGACCATATTATATGATACCTACTGGTCTGACCACTATCCGATGCAATTAACATGTAATTTGAATTTAATAAAACCTAAAATTGTAATGTGTAACGAATTTAAAAATAATGTAATTTGGGGTGAAAGGCAGCCTAGGCAAATTGAAATATACCACAACTATTGTCACGCAAATTTGCGACTTATTGATTTTCCACCAGAATTTGCTACTTGTGCTAATAAAAAGTGTAACTGTGATATGCATAAAACTTTAATTAAGGATATGTATAGAAATATAGTACGTATATTGACAGAAGGCGCGAAATCTTCTTGTAGTGTGACTTCAAATCCCGGTAGGGGCAAGCACATTATAGGCTGGAATAAACATGTGAGGGAGGCTCATGGTAAGGCTCGGCAATGTTATAAGAATTGGCTGTCCTATGGGAGACCTAACTCTGGACAGCTTTACAATGAAATGACTGAGTCTAGACGTCTGTTTAAGGTGAAATTGAAATGGTGTCAAGATAACCAGCAACAAATTAAGATGGATATAATTGCACGACACCATTCCAATAACAACTTCTCAAAATTTTGGAAATCAACGAACAAACTGAATGTAAAGCCTAGCCGGCCCGTGAGCGTCGAAGGTGAACACGAACCAGATGCCATCGCAGGATTATTTCGGCAGCATTTCAGAGTTGAGCCGGTTGTGAATACTGCACAGTCTGAGATGATGTCGGTGTCCGATGCTGGGGCTATACCTGGAGATATCAATGTAAGGTTCACTGCTAAGGATGTTGATGTAGTTATCAAATCTATGAAAAGAGGAAAATCTCCAGGTCACGATGGCCTCAGCATTGAGCACCTGCGGTTTGCTGGTGTACACTTGCCCAGAGTTCTGGCTCTGCTGTTTAATATATGTATTAACCACTCCTACCTGCCTGACGATCTCATGTATACCATTGTTGTCCCCATTGTAAAAAACAAGACCGGAAATGTCTCGGACAGGTCTAACTACAGGCCTATCTCCTTAGCCACGGTTATAGCGAAGGTATTGGATAGTTTGCTTGACGGCCATTTAAACAAACATATAAAACTGCATGATGGCCAGTTCGGTTTTCGAACAGGTCTATCCACTGAAAGTGCGATTTTGTGCCTCAAGCAGACTGTGCAGTACTATACCGCTCGTAAAACACCAGTATACGCATGTTTCCTGGACCTGTCTTAGGGCATTCGACTTGGTCTCGTACGATCTGCTGTGGACAAAAATGTATCAAGACACTAGTCTACCCCCTGAAATTGTATCTATATTTAAATACTGGTACGAAAATCAGAAAAATACTGTAAGGTGGGCGGCTAGTAAGTCAGATGAATACAGGTTGGAGTGTGGCGTGCGGCAGGGTGGGTTGACTTCACCGAAGTTATTTAATTTATATATGGACCGCCTGATTGGAGAGCTGAGCAGCACTGGCATCGGGTGTCACATAGATGGAATTTGCGTAAATAACATAAGCTAAGCGGATGACATGGTTCTGCTCAGCCCTTCAATCGGTGTATTGCGCAAGTTACTCCGTATATGTGAAGGTTATGCGGAGGCCCATGGGCTCAGATACAATGTAAAAAAGAGCGAGGTTATGGTATTTAAGGCACCTAAAAAAGAGGTTACAGTGGTACCTCCCGTTTCAGTCTATGGTACACTATTAAACCAAGTCACTCACTTCAAGTATCTGGGCCACTGGGTCACCGAGGACCTTAAAGACGACATGGATGTGGAAAGGGAACGCAGGGCGTTGTCTGTTCGCTGTAACATGCTGGCTCGCAGATTCGCACGGTGTACTGAACAAGTGAAGGTCACACTATTTAAAGCTTTCTGCCAGACCTTTTACACATCCAGTTTGTGGGCCAAATACACGCGGAGGACATACGACGCCCTGCGTGTACAATATAATAACGCGTTCAGGGTGTTGATGGGGCTGCCGCGGTACTGCAGCGCAAGTGGTATGTTCGCGGAGGCGCGCGTGGACGGCTTTCACGCCATCATACGCAAGCGAAGTGCGTACTTATTAGCGCGGGTGCGCGGCGGCCCCAGCGCCATCCTGAACGCGTGCGCTGCCCGATGGGACTCATTACTAATGGAGCATTGGATAGGCCTACACGCGAAAGCCTGATCATTTTTTATTAACTTATCATGCTTTTACGAATACTAGGTTAAGAAAACTGTTACTAACAAAATATGGAAGCAAATTCTGAAATAAATTATTATTATTATTATTTATTATATAATATAAAATAACCAAAACGTGGAACGAAAAAAGAAATCATGACAATTTATCGTAAAGCAATTCAAGGTAAACAACGTGAGATTTTTTAAATTATGTAGAATTGACTGAAGCGAAAAATACTTAATTTCTATGCAATAAACATCGTGTCGTTGCTGAGTAATGAAATATATAAATAATATTGAAAATACAAAGAACATGCGTAATAAATAAATGAGAGACTTACGAATGTTGTTGTGAGTGTGTGAAATTAAACTTAAGCTAAAAATAACATTATTAAAGTTAAATAATATTGACATTATTATGATAGGTGAGAGACGTGAGAGTCATTGTTTTTTCACTTCCAATTCACGCAAGGACTGAACCGTTTTAACAAGAATTTGTTTAGCACCCTCAACTTTACGCAGAAATATGTTCCCATTATTGGTCCAGCAAAACTTGAATTCATTGAGCTTTGCAAATTCCCTTGTAGCAAAATACAGCCTTTTAGAACTCGGTGGGAGATATTCCGCCACATAGATCGGGCGACGTTCACCACCTATACCAATGTTCTGGGTACACAGACGCTCTTCCTTGACGGATTTCTTGTTAAAGTTACGGACTGATGAAAGGAATTGAGATTTGATCTGCACGCTGGAAAATTCCGTGAAAATCGGCCTAATTGTAGATCCGGGTTTACCTGGGAGCCGATAAATATCACGTGTGTGCATTTTATTTATGGGTTCGCTTACAATTCTCCTATTTTGGTAACTAAATCACTCAGGTCCACCGCCGTCTCCTTATCTTTCAAGGGCGCAACATTGCGTATCTCGATAGTAGAAGATCGAGTTGATTGCTGGAGGTCTAGCATTTTAACTTCTAAAGTTTTAATATAATCTTCACAAAGTTGCTTATCTTTTTGTAGGATATCAATTTGCTTCAACATGTCCTCATATTGTTGGTTGATAAATCCAATACTCTTCTCAATTTCTAGATTTGATTTATGGATAGCAATGTTTTGGAGTTTTAATTCGGCTATTTCGGAAGTCAGTTTCGAGAAGGACTGACCTTGGTCCTCCAAAAATTTCTTAATCTGAGATTCTGGTTCCGTTTTCCATGTCGTAAGCATTTGCCTAATCTCATACTTAAAATCCTCCAGTTCATTAGGTGGGGATGACGCACCTCGAGGACGCTTGAAATTATGGCGTGGAGAATTTACATTTTCAGATTGGCCTGTAGAAACTGCTTTAACAGTATCGGAGTCAGACGATGCTTGGCCTATCTTGTTCTCAGACGAGGACAAAGCCGACTTCGGAGGAGATCTCTGCACGCGAGGCATTATGTAGTGCAGTCCAATTGAATGTAAGCAGTAGTTGTAACAACACGTATTAATAGCCCGTGATCAGTTGGGGTGGCGCCACCAGTCACCTCGATAACCAATGAATTATATACTGGTCACACTATATTCGACCCTGGAACGCAGCGCCAATTTCAACGCCGTAAAGTTGGTAGCACTGACAGCGCGACGAATATTGCGCGCGCGCAGGACTATCGTTTATACCACGTTCACACAACCGCGAGGATTCCGTGCACTCCCGAGTTAGACACTATGATACGGCACTTTTTAAAATGTTTTTGTATTGATTATTATAGATTGAGATACACTTGGTGGAGGTTCACAAACAATTATTAGTAGATTTATACTACACCAGGCTTGTTTAACGGAACAGTAAGAGTATTAAGAGCGAAAATACTTTTTTTGGAAAAAAAAATTACTAAGGGCAAACGTTACGAGATCGGAGCGCGTTCCGGTTCCTTTGTAAATATGTTGGTCAAAGAGCTTTCATGCACAAAAACGTGCAGAAGCACGAAACTTAATCAATGGGCCTCTCCCAACTGGTAAGGCAAGCGACTAGGATGCCTGATGTAGTTAGTCATAACGCAGATGTATAATAATAGTCACCATTCGGGATTTTAGATCACTGTCTGGCAAAGTTTGTACCTTTCTCCTGACCACCTGACCTGAGATGTGGCACTTCCTTGCATTCTCCGAGCTATGTGGATGCTAGTCCGATGTGATATTTATCCCCAATAGTGAATTATCACAATGGAGGAACAGCTCACTCATGATTCAACACCGGTTGAACTGAAGGTGACGACGCTCATGACCGCCCAGCTCCGGATCTGAGCTCAAAAAAGATAGCGTTTAACCGTGCTGGCAGGTCCTTTGAAAAAAGCGCTAGGGAAGTCTCGCTTTGACCGCATTACCCATATTGGCGCAAAGCCTTCTGCCCAGCCGTATGGTAGCAGAGCATTCTGGTCTTATGCCAAATCGGTCGGAGCAAACTTCTATTGGCCCAAATTGTTCCACTGGTTAGACCGAATGGAACACTGTCTCATACGGTGAAAGAAAAGCAGGTCTTTTTAATACCCATAATTCATGTCTTGATACTAGCCGTGCTACTCCATAGATTTTACCACATTGTGACACCTAGATGCTCGAGGTCCACCTAAGGAACAAAGGGGTTCTGAGAGCACTGTGTTGTCTTGACGTGAATAAATCCCACCACCACCAGACCACCAGATACCATCAGATCCACCATGGAACAGGTGGTATACTAGCAATTGTTGTCAAGTCTTGTGCATCCGAGTATTTTCTTGTATTGACACACTCGTATCATCTCACGTTTAGCGCTGGTATTATGCCCAAGTCCTGGAAGCTTGCCAACGTGCAACCCATGCCCAAAAAAGTCAAAGTCGAGGCAATCTTCCCTACTAGCGGCTAATTTCACTATCCTGCGTATTCTGCAAGATTATGGAGCAGATATTGAACTCGCGCCTCATGGCATACATGGAAGATAACGATCGATCATGTGACCGACAGCATGGGTTTGCATGGCTAAGCGTACGAACGTCTAACTTTAGACAGTCTCTAAGTGGGGTGATCTTGAAAGGTTCACCGTATCCGTAGCTTTGGAGTGCCAGATCGCTAACAATTCTTGGGAGTAGCAAATTTCATCAAACTTTAGTTTTTTGCGGTTCATTGAATCTAAAGTCAAGGTTCTTGCAAAGATCTGGCGGTACATTACACCGGGACAGCTACTTATGTCACAGAAAGTACAGTTCCGATCGTGTGTTGACTACTGCAGCCATATATAGGCTGATGTTGCAAAATGCCATCTAGCAGCTCTGGACTCGGTGTAAAATTATGTTTCGCAAAATCACACACAAAACCGTATTGCTGTCTCTCTCTCGGTGCCCAGACAAGCTATACCGTGTTACGCGTGTGTGACAGAGACGCTTAAAAATATTTCGATAAGTTTAGAGGAATGCTAT
This sequence comes from Leucania comma, assembly GCA_958295575.1. Lineage (NCBI taxonomy): Eukaryota > Metazoa > Arthropoda > Insecta > Lepidoptera > Noctuidae > Leucania > Leucania comma. The sequence goes on along the minus strand of OY282461.1, from coordinate 36,935,735 downwards.
GGATTACGCTGTCCAGTGTGATGTAAAGGACAGGTTGATTTATTTTCAATGCTGACAAGTTGACGTAAGGCACAATATAATATGATAATTTGAGACAGAATTTAATGTAAGAACCTGGTATATGTACCTTCTCACGGAACACTAATATTTTCGCTTGACTTTGGCGTTTAGCGCCGTCTAATTTGAATAGTGGACTTGATAAAATAAAAGTCATACGTTGAGAACTATATTTCCACCGCCAAAAGCAATGTCAGCAGAGAGACCAGAACCATAGAGAGTTTTTCACACAACAGAGAAACTAACATAGAGCACTTGCCAAAGGTTATGTGAAAATGTCACCACGGGCCCTGGTACAAAGACAATGAATGGAAGGGTAGGTTTTTAGTCAGTAAGAGTCTGACACTATTTCCCGCCACACCCAAGGGCGGGATTTGACATGGGATGATTTTACCTACCATAAAAAAAAAAACAGAGCACTTTGCTAAACCATACAACATAAATGTGGGCCACACCACCTTTATAATTTCTGTAGAAAAATAAAAGGCAAAGGTAAAAAAATAAAATAACATACAGCTTATAAATCTAAAAAATACATAGAGCGTGGGCTCTTCGACCAACTGAGTTACGACATATACCATTATAAAGGATTTTGTTTATAGTTACATTTTTAACTATAGACACCACTTTCAATTCCATGGGAGAAAAAACATATGCATCTAAATAGTTGTTGTAGGAAAAGACAATAATGGTCACTGATTTCTTGCTTAGTAATGGACGCATGTTGAATTATTTATTTTTGTTTGATAGTGTATACTTTCGAAATGATCCCATAGATATACTGTCCATCATCTGAATATGAACTCGGATATATGGAACGGAACTCCTCATAGGATTATAGCAAAACTACCGTAACAAGTAAAATGGCTTTGTTTATACATGTAGTTGATGAGTGACTGAAGGAAGAAGGAGAGGGGATGCATAAAACTGATCTGATGGTGAAGTCGGAAGGTAGGTAGGAATATCAGTGTTTTCAAGCTGTGATTGGTATTATTAGAATTGTCATAATGATGGAAGTTATGGAATCGAATGGCAGAAGGTATCTATTTAAGTTTGGCTAAGGGGTACTATAACTAAAAAGTGTGTCTTTTTACAAAAAAATACAACCGAATTTAATGTAAAAGTTTAATTTCGGAAGTTGGTGTTTAATAACGAAGAGACCAAACTATTATAGAAACACAGAATTATTAAATTAAATTACATTTTTTTTTACACTGTAGTGGGTTGTAGGTATTTCTTTTGTAAAAAGTTTTTTTTGGTTATAAGGTGTTACTGATCTGGTAATGTAACCGGAGGGGGCTCCTTCTCTCCCCATAGTCAGCCATCGACTGCATGTATCAACAAAGCAATTTTACTTGTTACGACAGTTCTGCTATGATTCTATGAAGAGTTCCGAGTTCATCTTCAGATGTTGGACAATATATATCTATGGGTTCATTTCGAAAGTATACACTATCAAACAAAAATAAATAATTCATCATGCGTCCATTATTAAGCAAGAAATCAGTAACCATTTTTGTCTTTTCCTACAACACCTATTTAGGGGCATATCTTTTTTCTCCCATGGAAATGGAAGGTTGTGCCCTTAGTAAAAATTTAAATATAAACGGATTCTTTTACAATGGTATATGTTGTAACTCTGTTGGACAATGACCTCACTTTGTCTCATGGTCCGTACCGATCCTGGTAGTGATAGGAGCTGGAGATGGTTGATGAGTTGGGGAAGAATCCGTCTAAGCGTGCACATCTAATACGTTGATGTCAAGAGTTTTAACAGTGTCAACCATCAACTTCAATAATAGAACGGCTCCACATAGTTCTAACCTAGGTATCGATACCTGTTTTATGGGAGACACCTCGGTTTTCGAGATAACATGTTACCTTCTGCATCCATAACTTTGACATATACCACTGCAGCGTAGGCCATTTTTGAGGCATCCGAAAAGCCGTGTAACTCCGTCTTCACGTTACTGGATCTAGTGTTAAGCCAACGTGGGATTTTAACATTCACTAAAGAAGATAAATCCGTACGGTAAGTAATCCATTCCTTTAATAAATTATTGGGCACTTCTTCATCCCAACCTATATCTGCTAACCAGAGCTTTTGTATTAATATTTTAGCTAAAATTATACTAGGCGACAACCAACCTAACGGGTCGAAAAGCCTAGAAATATCCGATATAATTTTTCTTTTACTTACAGGTCCCGTCGGGAGAAGCAGATCTACAGAGTACTGGAAAACATCAGCGCGAGGATCCCAGTTAAGTCCGAGTATTTTTGTAATATTATCCATTTTTATGTTAACTTCCTCAGCCTTATCCCTTTTGTTTTCTTTTATTTTATGTAAAAACTCTTCGCTGTTACTTATTAATTTCTGCAATTGAAATCTCTTAGCTAGGATATTTTTTATTTCTGTATGAATTTTAGTCATCCTCTACGCTTTCTGCCCCGGTCATTAAATCATCCACATAGAAATCGTTAAGAATGATTTTCGAAGCTAATGGATGATCCTTCCCTTCGTCATACGCGACCTGATGTAAAGAACGCACTGCTGGAAATGGCGCCGGTGAAGTTCCAAATCTAACCGTCACCAGTTCAAATTCTTCAATTTCTTTTTCAGGACTATCCCTCCAAAGAACCCTCTGAAACATTGTATCATCTCTATTGACAAGAACTTGTCTGTAAATTTTGATTATATCAGCACCTACACAAATTGGATGTGTTCTCCAACGCATAACAGTATGTCGTAATTCTGCCTGCAATATTGGGCCAACCATCAAGTCATCATTCAACGATACCCCATTCACACCCTTGCAGGAGGCGTCAAATACCACTCGCACCTTAGTTGTTAACTTATCTTCTCGGATTGCTGCATGATGAGGTAAGTACAACCATTTATGCCTTTCTTTTGGTGATACCTTTACCATATGGTTAAGGTTTAAATACTCCTGCATCACCGCAGTGTAATCCGCCCTTAATTTGTGATCCTTTGAAAGTTTATATTCCTTTTTTTAGCTATAAAACTGGATTCTCCATCCTTAAAACTTCAGTTTTCATCTCGAAACGGCAACCTTATATTGTAATGTCCGGTTACGTCTCGTTTTGTGGTATTTGTAAAAATATGCTCACATTCCGCTTTTTCTTCACTAAGTATTTTTACTCCCAGAACTTACGCAAGAAGTCATCAGCCTGAACATTGGAATGCATGAAAGTGATGCAAGGATATGAATTGATGTCAGACGAACCTGCTGTACCAACAATACCCGAAAGAATCCATCCGAATTCTGTTTGTTGTGCTACGAGAAATCCACTGCTACTCTTTTTGATTCCATCTTGAATGATCTGGCTGTATATCTCAGCACCTAACAAAATGTCAATTTTGCTAGACCTGTGATACTCAGGATCAGCCAAACCATCTTCACTCAACTTAACCCATTCTACCCTGGTTGCTGTTGCAACTGGGACAAGGGATGTGATGGAGTTCAAAACGTATGCATTTATTTGAACGTTGTAATCTGAATTCATTCGAGAAAGTATATCAACAATTACAGAAGAATTAGACATAACTGTTTTATTACCGTCTACATCTGTAACACGGTGTTTTGTTAAAATTTTCTTTAACCCTAAATATTGAGCCATTGACTCAGTAATAAAAGATCCTTGTGATCCTTGATCCACCAATGCACGTACTATCCGATATGTTCCATCCTTTAACTTGGCCTTTACTAGAACCGTAAGTATTTAAACTATCCTTACAATTTCCTGTCGAAAGGCATGAAACTATTGGCTTAGTAGATCCCTCCGCTTGTACAGCGGCCTTTTGAGTATCCTCCATTGAAATAACTTGTAACAGCTGGTGCTGCTTTCGCCTGAATAGTGCCTGTACCCTCACCAACAGACCCAGAACCACCACTAGGGTGAAGTAAAGTATGGTGGCGTCTTTTACATTAATGGCATTTGATGGTGTTTCTACAAAACCGGGCAGAGTGGTTACTACCCAACCAAATTAAACACAACCCATTTTTCTGTGCGAAATCACGTCAAGTATCGTTATTTTCTTTAGCAAAACCTTTACAAGCGGTTACTTTATGAGCGGCAGAACAAAAAGTGCACGATAACTCAGCTTTTTCTTTCCCTACCATATAGAACGATTGGGAACTCTTTTGGATATGAGTTTTATTCTCTAAATTTTCTAAACCACGAAAACGGCCAGTTAAAAATTCAGTGAATTGATTATAGGTAGGCAAATCATCCGTTACTTCAGAAGCTACCTTTAATTCCTGAAACGGCGAGAGATGACGTGCGGTGTTCCGCAGGGATCGGTACTAGGACCGCCCTTGTGGAACATCGGGTACGACTACGTGCTGCGCGCCGACCTCCCCGACGGGGTCAGCGTGGTCTGTTACGCAGACGACATGCTGGGCCTGGCGCGGGGACGGTCGTACCAGGCGGCGGTCGAACTAGCGACGCGCGGGGTTGCGACAGTCGTGGAGAGGATAGAGCAGTTGGGACTCTAGGTGGCATTGCACAAGTCCGAGGCCATGTGTTTTCACGACCCTCGGAGCGCGCCACCTCCGGGCTCCCAATTAACGGTAGGAGGAGTTCTCATCGGCGTCGGGTCGACGATGAAGTACCTGGGACTCGTCCTCGACAGCCGGTGGAACTTCAAGGAGCATTTCCGACGTCTGGCTCCCAAATTGAATGCGACTGGGGCTGCTCTCAAGTGGCTCCTGCCGAACCTAGGGGGTCCAGACGCCTCCTGCCGGAGGCTCTACGCAGGCATCGTTCGGTCCATGGCCCTTTACGGTGCGCCGGTGTGGGCGCCATCGCTACGAAAGCGAGTGGCGGCCCGGCTAACCGCCTGCCAGAGGGTCATGGCCATCCGTATGATCCGCAGATACCGTACCGACCTACCACCGTGGGATTTGGAGGCAACAGTCCTTGCACACATGCATGACTTACGCGTGAAGATGCAACGTCGGGGCGAAACTCCGCTGCCGCGACAAGTCGCGGCAAGGCGGACAGAGCTCCGGCGGGATCTCATGGTGAAATGGCGAGAGCGACTGTCGCAACCCCGTGCTGGGCACGCCACGATCGAGGCGGTAAGGCCCCTCTTTGAGGCGTGGCTGGAAAGGCCCCACGGCGTCGTCACCTTCCGTTTGGTGCAGGTGCTGACCGAACACGGCAAGTTCGGTCCGTACCTGTACAAGATTCGTGCGGAGACGACGCCCGGGTGTCGCCACTGTGCGGACCGCCCGGTGGACACGGTGGAGCACACAGTCGAGGTGTGCCCCGCTTGGGAAGAGCATCGCCGTGTCCTCGTGGGGGCGATCGGCGGCGATCTCTCGCGCCGGGGCTTGGTCCAAGCCATGCTCCGGAGCGAGGAGGAGTGGCAGGCGGTCGCCTCCTTTTGCGAAGCAGTAATGCTAGCAAAGGAGGAGGCCGACCGCATTAGGCAAAGGCGCACACGCCGCCGCCGCCGCCGGGTTTCTGATCCCGATTTCCGGCCACCGTAGGCGCGGGCTCGCGGACGATGGGCAATGGGTAGCTCGCTGTCCGTCCGTCCGGTAACAGACCGGTCCGAGCTCAGGTCGTCTACGGTGCGCACTGTTCCCGCGCGCCTCAAGGAGTTGTCAGCAAACTGTAGGGGTCCAGCAGGGCCGAAGCCTACTGGGGCCAAAGGTTATGCGAGAGTGTCACCACGGGCCCCGGGACCAAGGCAAGGAACGGAAAGGTAGGTTTTTAGTCAGTAAAAGTCTGACACTATTTCCCGCCCCACCCAAGGGCGGGATTTGTCATTGGATGATTTTACCTACCCAAAAAAAAAAAAACCTTTAATTCCTAGGCCTTCCTGGTTTCCTTATCCAACTTAGCACTAACGATGTGTATTATTAGGATGTCCCAAGAAGTAAAATCAATACCAAGATTTTTAATTGAACCCAAACAATCACATGTGGTGCTAAGTAATCTTTTTATCTCGAAAGCTGATTCTATTGTTAAACCTTTTTGATTAAACAACCGTTTTAAAATGCCATTTGCTAAAAATCTTTTATTGTTGTACATCGCGTCCAATTTTGCCCAACTAGCTGTATAAGTATCCGCTGTGACATTAATGTTTCTTATTAAGTGCTCTGCATCTCCGGTTAAGTATCCTTTAAGGTTTTATAATTTCTGCGCATCGTCTAGAGTTTAATTGTTATGTATTAACCCTATAAAAAGCCCTAAACGTCTGCCACTTACTATAATTTCCAGAGAACACAGGTGTCTTAACTTCAGGTAACTTAAAGTTTCTAAATCCTATACTACAGCTAGCTCCTGGTCGCCTAGCCCAGTATTGGCGTCACGGGGTGATAATCTTCACCACCACTCCCGAAGACTAGCACAGAAACACCTTCACGCCTATCCGACTACGAAGGACCATGAACAGGATTCAGGTTCCGTAGGCGAGAACACCCAATAAAACGTCAATCACTGTTTAAAACTTGCACGATATATTTGCACTTTACAAGGAATCAATGGAACTGCCACAGGGGGTGACACTTCCGTACAAGGCTTAGGCGATCACTTTCTGCTGTCAAACACTATCGCCATCTTAGCGTATTCCCTGGTAAACTTGTCGATAACTATTACTTAAAAATTAGCGATATAACCTGTCAATCAGGTTATGAATGAATTATGGGTTAAGCTCGCCTCTGTACATCCACTGACCTTTTATTGTTTTGTTGAAACTGTATGTATGTACAATAAAGAATAAAGAATAAAGTCGTGTTGGCACTACGCGCCATAAACAAAATGGCGGCGGAAATAATACTTTTTACAAAAAAAAAAAACAACTGTATTTTAAAACTATATTTCATTATTCTGTAAACGAGATTGTACTAATTGATATATTTTTTATCTACCAGGTATCAAAATCAAGTGATCATCGATACAGAATACTTGCTGTACAAGTTCAAAATTTAGAAACCAGGCTGTTGAGCAAATTCGATGAAATATAAGAATTAATAAACAAAAACCGAGAAACAAGGGCCTGTGTTATCTAAATATGAAAACAATTTGACGAAAGGGCTTGAGATGTTTACAATAACACCATTTGAAATTCGACCCGACTAACCATAAAAACAACTAGGGACGGTGCTCCTTCACTTTTTTGTAACTGTCGATAGTTGATTTTTTTTGCAGGGGATGTTGGTATAAGTGAATAAAAATACAAACTCATGAAACATTTTCTTTTATTTTCAACTAGCGGCTGCCAGTAGCTTCGCCCGAGTCAAAATTATGAAAAATAGAAAATTAACCTAAGTGAATACAGACCCGGGATAAAAAAGTATCCTATGTGCTATTCCTAATTTTTGCGTGAAAAAGTAACAAACATCCACACACTTAAACTTTCGCTTTTATAATATTCCTCTACCACGGCCAAGCATTATCAGGTGTTGATGCTGCCAATGCGTTTGCAGAATACTTCTCCAGTGTCTTTCTTCCTGATTTTCCTGAGCTAAATGCAAATAAAATCAATACTTGTGATACTACTTCTAACAGCAATTATATCAACATAGCTCATATTTCCCCTGAAGACGTAGAACGCAGCATTAATAAGCTAAGGCTCAGTAGTTCAGCAGGACCGGATAACATTCCGTCTTCTATGCTAAAGCTTTTTAAGAAATACCTCACTGGACCTTTATGCCGCATTTATAATTTAGCACTGAAGACATGTAGGTACCCTTCCCAGTGGAAAGTATCGAGGGTTACACCCATACCTAAAAAAGGAGCTAAAGCGTCCGTCGAAGACTTCAGACCTATCGCCATCCTTTCTTCACTTGCCAAAGTATTTGAGCATATTCTACACAAAGAGATTCTCAGGCAAGTCAACAGGTATCTATGCGATGAACAACACGGTTTTCGCTTCAAAAGATCTGTTAACACTAACCTCACAACACTAGCCAATTACATCACTACCAGTATGGACCTAGGGAAACAGGTGGATGTATTATACTTTGACTTTCAAAAAGCTTTTGATACAATCAATAATGACATCCTGTTAGAAAAATTAAGTGCTATAGGTTTTGCTCCCAATCTCCTTATATTGATCGCTGACTATCTCCGTGATCATCAACAGTATGTACGACTGGGCCTGTACAATTCTCAGCCGTATAACACACGTTCAGGAGTCAGCCAGGGATCAATATTAGGACCTCTATTATTTCTTATAATGATAAATGACATTCCACAAGTTCTAAAGCACTCCAAATGTTTACTATATGCTGACGATTTAAAATTATACTCTGAGGTTCAAACTCCAGGAGATTGTGTAGCTCTTCAAAAAGATATTGATGCTATTAGTGAGTGGTCAGTGGTTAACAAAATGAATTTTAACCTATCCAAATGTTGCATAATGACTTTTAGCCGTTCACGAAACCCAATGCAATTCACCTATACTATAAATAATTTAGAAATAACAAGAGTGCTGGCGACTAAAGATCTTGGTGTTATTTTCGATGCTAAGTTTACCTTTCATGATCACATTGTTTCTCTAGCCAAAGAGTCGTTTCGGAGGTTAGGGTTCCTTCTTAGAAATTGTCGTGAATTTTCAAACCATCAAGTTATCCGACTTCTATATAACACACTTGTTAGAAGTAAACTTGACTCAAGCTCTTGTGTTTGGAATCCGTACGAGAAATCCTATTCTCTTGTGATAGAAAAAGTCCAAAAAGCATTTTTAAGGTATTTCTACAAACGCAAGTTTGGCTACTATACGTATTTGTACCCAACCAAGTTTCTATTAGGTTGCTTGGGCTTTACTTCACTCCAGGTTAGACGAGCTTTCGATCAACTTGTAATTGCTTGCAAGATCATACATGGAACCATCGACTCGCCTGGTTTGCATGGGGAGCTGTGCAAAATTTTTGTTCCCAATAACTATTGCCGGGCAAGACGGCATAAACTATTTGTGGTGCCTCGCTGTCGTACGGTTGCGCGACGTATGTCACCCATTCCGCGAATGTTAATTGCACTCAACGCTCTCCTTGAATCCAGTCCTGGACTAGACCTGTTCGCTGATGAATGGAAGCAGATACTGACAGAATGTCTGGTGATTTGCGAGAAGATTGAATAAGAGGCTTAGTTTATACATTTGTGTTATATTTTATTAAATGTGTTACTACATTTTGTATCTGATATAATTATGTAAGTGTAATCAGTGTAATTGGCATTTTTGTCGTTCTGATTGAAATAAATAAATAAATAAATAAATAAACATTAACTCCTGGGCAGAGAGCCCCCTTCCCCTACCTGGTTTGCGGCCCGCCCCCCACCCATTGGTGGAGATCTTGCGGGCCGACGCTTCGTCGGAGGACGACCCCCGACCACCCCCGACTTGGGGCGCTTTTGGAGGAGCTCGTTCCTCTTGGGAGCCAATTCCTCAACCTCCATCCTCTCCGAGGTGAGCGAAGACGCGGCATCAGAGACCGACGCCGAGTCTCCGTTCACCTCCCTAAGGCCGAAACTCCTGCCGGCCTGTCCTGTAGCTGCCGGCACCGCGGACGTGCTGAGAACGGGTCCCAGGGACTCCGCAACGCGGGCAGGTGAGCCACCCTGGCTCAGTACGTCCTCAAGGGACGGTACGGGGTCCGGAGACCCGAGGTGGTAGTTGCCTTCCCCCCTCCCCCAGAATACGAGGGGCAGCCCGAGCTCCGCTCGGGGAGGGATTCTCCCACTATGGGGTACCCTTCTAGGGTAGTTTCTTTTTTACTAGTCGCGCTCATGGTTGTGCTGAACTCAGCTTCGCCTTTTTGTTTTAAATGGGGTGGGGTCCCCATTATCTCGTTCTCTATCCTGGTCATGTCTGATGAACAGACACGTACCGGAGGCAAACCCACTTCTCCAAAATCGCCACCCAAGAGCACCAATAGCTGGTTATGCCGATTCTCCTGGACAGCACACCCTCTGTGGCGGTTCAACTGGACTCCGCCATGTGTGTTACTCTTGGTCTAGTCTCTCCCTTGAGGCCTTCCGGCATGAGTAGCTCTACCGGCATAGCCTTCAAGATCACAGAGATACGCAAGCCCCACCACGACGACCACGTGGGAACACTGGCGGTGGGGATTTTTGATAATGTTAATACTTTCGGAAATAATCGCTTTAAAACTAAAAAAAGTGTCCCCCTCTTACTTTTGAACCATAAGTTTAGAAAATATGAAAAAAATTCAAAAGTGGAACTTTATAAAAACTTTCTAGGAAAATTATTTTGAACTTGGTTGGTTGAACAGTTTTTGAAAAGTTGTACAAAATAATTTCTGGATTAAGTTTGTAATTTAACCGTATATGCAAACATTTTTTAACTTGGTTTCAAATTTTATTATCCTGAACGTATCTTCTTTCGAATAAAAAAAGAATGATTAAAATCGGTTCAACCAATCCAAAATTACCACCGAAAACCTAACATACATAACCCGTCTAGTTTGTAACCCAATTTCCCGACAGATGGCGCTGTACTTTGGGTTTGTTTAATTAGTTCTTAACTAGCTTTTACTCGCGCCTTCGCTCCCGTCAACTGGCGTGGCAGTGTGTCTGGTTGTCAGCTGAATTTTTTTAAGAACGTCAGTTAGTGAGTTACAGTTGAAGTAAAACAAAGAGATTTTGCCACCCAGCGATCCCTGAAAATTGCCAGGGAGGCGCGACCCCTCAGGGTGACCAGCGGCCAAGTCAGCCGATCAGCGACTGAACCGCCTGACAGTGAGTCAGACGGCATGAAGGAGGCGCTCCCCAAATTTGACGAAATAGTCACAGCCACCCTAATGGCCGTGTCCAAGAAAAGAAAGTGGGCCACGAAGGAGAAGGCCATCTCCCAGGAGGCCATCTCTATTACGGAGGCACTGGCTGTAGTCTTTGAGCCGCTCAAAAAAGCCTTCAACAGAAGGATTGAGCGGCTCGAGGCGGACCTGGCCGATCGCCAGGGAGGTGGACCAGTGGTGGCTCGAGAAAGGGACGCTAACAGGGGCAAGGCGAGGCCCAGTCCCTGCCCAGGCCGGAGAGCGAGCTGCTGATCCTGCTGCGGCAGGAGCTGGCTGCTTCCCAGCAGCAGAACCAGCAGCAGCTGCAGCAGTTCCAGGAGCGGATCCAGCGGCAGCTCTCCGTCCTGGAGAGCGTAGTATTGCGTCCCCCGCTCGCGGCCTCTGGACCGAAGAGGGCGGTGACGTACGCCGCCGCAGCTGCGGCCACGGCTGCTGCACCCAAGGCGGGCCCGTTCGGGCAAGCCGGGCGCGAGGCACACAATAGCACACACGAATAACACACGATAATAATCAAAACTAACCACAAATATATTGTTTGTCGTGGAAAACGAACTCTAGTTACTGTCTTTATGTTGTTTTTACTGTAGCACTAACTAGTAAGTGAGTAGGGTGAGTCCGTGACGTCACGTATTATGACGTCAAGTGGTCAGAGTCGCATTTGGAGGGCTGGGGCCCCGAGAGCGCAAGGCATTAAGGTTTGCGCGGGCTCGAGTGTAACACCTCTCCGATACGAAACTGGCGGTTGCCCATACATTCTTTATTACTTAGTATTGGTACCTGTGATTGCTATTTACAATACTAATTTGAACTGTGAAAGTGACATTATTATTAATTGATAATCAAGTTATTTAAAATCTCTTCGGTTTTAACCAAAACCGAATATAAACCGAACCGAACTATTGAACCAAAACTATGACGGCTATATAAGGTGTTAAAAAATTAACTGCAAGAATTTTGTCCACTTACTCGCCATCGAAAAACGAACACATAAAAAAAAAAAAAATTTTTTTTTGAGCGTTTTTATATTTTCACATAAATAAAACAATTTAGTATAATATTTTTTTGTGCGCTGTACCCAGGGCTGCGCTTGAGGCTTGGGTCGCCATCGTACCGCGCGCGAGCGGCTTGCTAGCGGTTCCCCCGCCGCCCGCTACTCTTCCCGCAGCTCTCTCTACCCCTCCCGACCTTTAGTTGTACGAAATCCGTCGCGCGGTAAGGGTGTTTTCTTGTGTCATTACGGCGAATACGTGTGTTCGTGCAGTTTCGTGCTTTTAATAATGCCGTTTACGTATTCCAATCGAGAGTACTTAGATATGGTAGTGTCCTACATTACGACTGGTCAAAGTTTAGCTGCGGCACGTAACCGTTACCGTGAACTGTATGGTGAGCAATGACGAGTGCCTGCTGTCCAAACAATCCTAGGAGTCTACCAGTGCTTTTAATAGTCCTATAGGTATAATAAAATATGCTATTTGTAAGTAAGCTCGATAATTTGCCAGTCCAAAGTCTGAGAAATGTGATGAAAAAATTAGAATCAGCTGTTTACGAATTTGCGCCGTCGCGTGTCGTGTCACAGGGGTGAACGACTCACACGTACCTACGGCGGGGCGGTCGCGCCGGCGCACGTGCGGTGTACAGTGCGCATATTCAATAATTTTGTGTGAAGTGAAAATATTGCATATCTCCGAAACGGGTTGTTATTTAAAAATCATTTTTTCGCCAATTTTTTTTATTTGTAATTCTAAACCAGTTCTTACTTTTCTTGCAGTTAATTTTTTAACACCTTATATAGCCATTCGTGGCGCCGTCATCAGAAGTGGGAACTGGATCTGTTCTCGCTGGCGCGCAATATTTGAGATTCAATAGAGAAATATGATGCAACTAATTGAAACCATAAGAACACCAATATCGGCGTTTGAAATTACGCTACCAGAAATCAACCCAGAACAGCCTGACAGTGATGTCGGTCTCAACGAATGCCTTCTGGAAGGTTCATTTCCCTTCATTGCCCTCGGCAAAGCCCTGAAAGGCAGTGCTTTATCATGGTGGTCACAAATATCAAAAGTGGGCAAGACGCGGGCGCATGTTCATGACTTATTTCACGAAGTGTTCAAATAGCAGCAAGCTGGCTGTCACCGCGGGACAAGTACGGGAAGCATCGTGACGAAGAAGCGCGCTCTATAGCAGCGCAGGCGCAGGCTTCGTAGTTGCAGAGCAACGCGACGCGTCAATGGTGGTCAAATATGGTGGTATATTCGGACAGTTGGAGCAATCTGGTCAGTCGTTCAATTTTAATTTTGTATTTTGGGTTGAATGGTCTTTTGTTAAGCAGTCCATCAGTCCTAATTTCGAGGGGCAACGTAAGTACGCGATTGTTTATATTAACAGTGTTGGTCGGTCGGTTATCATAAACCGTAGCAAAAAATCTTGGGTGATGTTTTTATTCATGCGCACGGCTTACGCTTTATTTCAAGTGATGCCAGACGATTGTTCGAAATATAGTGATGGTTGGTTGTAAGATACTTAAAGATTTCTTAATACATAAAAGACTTATTCTTCTTTGAATATTTCGTAACATTATTGGTTGCTAAATGTAATCCTTTATCTAATATATTGCATACTCAAGTAACGTCCAGTGAGTTTTAAATCAGACTTTTAGACTCGCGGTCCAGAATTAACCATATGCGTGCACTTTTAATGAAAAAGAAGGGCTATTGAAAAGGTATACAGGCATTAGTTATTGGTTCGAACATGTAGCTAAATAATTCCACAAGTTCGGGTTGATGGAAGTACGAGTATGAGCTGCAAAGTACTAAAGTCTATATAGTCTTATTCTGGTCGTATGTACAAGCGGAACCCAACCCGAGTCCTAAGTATTAATTGGCGAAACTGTTCATGTTGACTTAAGGAGCATTATCAGTGCCATAAATAATGCTGATACGGCATAGTTCTTATTGAAGCTCTATTAAATTTTGCACTTTTGTGCTATACTTTTCATAATAACTCAGCCAGCAACAATGAGCCACTAAAAAGTACTTTAAATGTGTATTGTACAATGTCACAGCCTGTCATTTAGTTTTAAAGAATAGCAAAAAAACTCTAGAAATCTCTTAGAAACACGTTGGTCCATGTTTTGTGTGAAATAACCCTACACACAGTGAAAAGCAATAATTTACGTCAATAGACATAGTCATAGTCATATCGTCCAACAAATTATGCGAAACAAAAGCGGGATATCGGAGCGTAATGCACTTTAGTGCAGCAAGACAAAAAAACAAAAGAAACATTTGGTTAGCTAAACGTGGTCGACTCTTGTCGACAGTGGAGAATTGCGTAATAGAAAAAAAAGGGGTGTTCAAAAGTTTTCTAAACTTAAGTGGCCAATGAAATTGAGCACATGTTCAAGATTTTAAGTGAGCTTACGTGAAATGTCTTGATAATATACCACGAAAGCAAACAGTTAGCACACTGAGTTTATTTAATTTAAACAGGACGGCCGATGACAAGACTTAGGATAGAGTGAAAACTTACCTATTAATTTTGATGAAATATAGGTTGAAATAGGTTTAGCAGTTGTGAAACAATCTGTGGTTAAATATAGCCGGCGTCTCATCTTACTGGAACTATAATTATAATGATTGGATTCTTTTAACATACTGGAAGGGTACGGCTCTATAGGACTCTGTATTTGTTTTATTACAATGCAAAGTTTCACATTGTTTAAATTCATCAGCCATACTTCTGATTTCAAATTGTTTACTTTGGATGTAAATCTTACTTTATAATGGCATGTATGTGGGACAAGAGTATAAACCATTCTTGTCTTTAAATTTAATTTCATAATGTTTCAAGGGTCTTTTAACTTAAAATTCATATAGGGTAAAATAGTTATAGCAGGCTAGTGCTTGCATGTATCTTTTTGGACTTATGTGCCAGTTAGAATGGAATATGCTTGCAGTCATTTTATTGGACTTATGTGCAAGTTAGAATAGATTATTAAATTCTTTCAACTATTTTTGTTGGTCATGTGATAACCTGAGTTTGGTCGCACTGCACGCACTTATCTGTAGTCGTAACTACAATTCAATGGCGAGTTGTTCAGGGTGCGATGGGCAGTAAGTGGTGTGGTGGGGGCCTGGGTTTCTGCGAAAACTATTTTATTTATTTAAAACTTTATGCACTAATAATTAATACAGTGTGCAAAGGTGGACTTAATGCCTTAGGCATTTTCTACCAGTCGACCTTAGGGTGGTGCTGAGACATAACATGGCAGGTGCAAATTAACAGAAGACAGACAGAAAGGACAAAAGAATAATAATAAAATATATACTTAGATACATACATACAAATAAAAAACGATATTGTGAAAAGACGATTACAACAAATCAAGAGTGTAATGAATCTAACAACTTCTTGCGAATGTGATCTCATGCTTTTACTTTAAAGGACAACCGACTGGTTGCCGTCCTGATATTCAGAGGGAACGCATTCCAAAGGGAGATCACCTGGACAAAGAAAGAGGAATGGCCAAACCCTGAGCGGTGTTAGGGACATCGTAGAAGACGATTATTTGTAGATTGCAGATTTTTACTGTGCCCAGAGCAAAAAAATTTAATTTCTGAGCTCAGATAAGAAGAAGAAAAAGGCTTATCTAACAGAGAAAACAGGGTTGTCAAGGCCCTCAATGCTTTACGCTGGCGAATAGGTAACCATTTTAAAAGAGACCTATGTGTTGAGACATGGTCATACTTACGGAGGTTGAAGATGAATCGAATGCAGTTATTCAGAAGGCGGTCCAGTTTATTGAGGAGATCTGCATTAAGGTCATAGTAGCACACATCAGCATAGTCAATTATAGGAAAGATTAGAGACTGTACAAGCATTGCCTTTATATGAGCTGGAAGAAGATTTTTGAGTCCATAGAGCGACTGTAACGTTCCGGTGACTTTCTG
The DNA here is from genome assembly GCA_958295575.1 of Leucania comma. Lineage (NCBI taxonomy): Eukaryota > Metazoa > Arthropoda > Insecta > Lepidoptera > Noctuidae > Leucania > Leucania comma. The sequence continues at coordinate 36,919,933 of OY282461.1, read as the reverse complement.
ACTGACACTTGCGACCTGCTTCCGCCAATCAAGACAACTGTCGACTTGCAATCCAAGATCCTTAACCTCGGAGCCAAACGGAATTACTGTGCTGTTGAAAATAATGGGTGGTACGGTGAGGCCATCTAGCTTCCTCAGACTATGGCGGCTACCTACTATAATAGCCTGACACTTTGTAGGGTTAACCGCCACCCCGAAATTATCTGCCCACTTTTTAATTACTAGTAAATCCCGGTTGAGCTCCTCGATCGCTTCCCCAATGTTGTCAACATCTGACTGATAGTGCAGTTGCAAGTCATCAGCGTAGAGATGATACACACACTGAAGTTTAGTAGCTATAAGATTTATAAAAACGGAGAACAAAAGAGGAGATAAGATGCCGCCTTGAGGAACGCTAGCTGTAAGGTCGCACCACCTTGACGCACTGTCACCAACACGAACTGACTGCTGACGTCCCTGAAGATGGGAGGAAAACCATTCCAGTACCTCGTGAGAGACCATAAGATAAGATAGGATAGATAGGAGGATTTCGTGACTGACGGTATTAAATGCGTTGGAGAAATCTATTAACACCAAAGTGGTAACTTTAGTATCTTCCATCCCCCGCCTCATATCGTCAATCACTTTTAGAAAAACCGTCACAGTACTGTGCCCGGGTCTAAAACCGGATTGATATGGAGGAATGATAAGGGAGTTGAGTCGGTATATGAAATTGGAGAATTGTTTATGAACACAGGCCTCGAGCACATTGGGCATAAACGGAAGGATGCAAATTGGATGAAAGTGACTCGTGGGATTAGAAATCTTAGGCAAAGGCTGAACATAGGCTTTTCACCACAGGGAAGGACAAGTACCAGAAAATAGAGAAAAGTTGATGATGTGGGATATGGCAGGAAGAAGTTGATCCAAAGCCGTCACGACCATAAGACGACTGATGTCATCGCAGCCCACGGCCTCAGATTTAATGGACAAGGGGGTAATATTAGGACGCGTCAGACCATTGAGGTAGTCAATAGTTTGATATTTGACTAGACTACCTAGCATTGGAACAGTGGAGAAAAAATAGTTTAGATCGTCCAAGCTAATTGTGTTAGGAGGGTCTGAATATCGTGATTTACCGATACCTAAAGTTCTAAGGAATTCAGATATCGGCAGAAGACGAAGTAGTAATGTTATTAAGAATGTTTTGCGTTGCGGCGTTTTGCGTTGCGTATCATCTGGTTACACTGATTTCTAGCAGTCTTGAAGAAGGCCCAATTTATCTCTGAGCGATCCTTTTTAAATCACCTTAACGTACGGTCTCTTCGTCGCATAGCTATCCAAATTTCTTCATTCATCCACGGAGCAGGTGGACGCTTCAACTTAATTTTCCTAACAGGAGCATGTGTGTCATATAGTTTGGTCACAATATCGTTGAAAATGCAAAGTTTCTCATCAACTGTAGCAGCTTCCTGCAGAGGTGACCAATCGATATTCAATGCGTCTTTTCGGAGTCGCTCACTATTCATACTTGTAAAGCAACGCCTGTACAGGAATATGGGTTTGGATTTAGGGGGTTTAAGGGAATAGGATAGGTAAATAAGATCGTGATGGGAGAAGGCAGGGGCATCGAGTTGACCATGTGAGGACACTAGAGCAAGGTTAGAGGTGAGGATCAAGCCAAGTATCATCGCCGATTTTATTATGATGAGTCGGTTGAAGAGGCAACACATGCAGACTGGCTGACTCGACAATATCCAGGAGTTTGCGGGACCGAGGGGAGTTTTGGATTAGAAGGTTGGTGTTAAAATCTCCCATAATGATGTGATGAGCATACTCGAATTCAGTGAAATAATCAAGAGTGGGGGACAATAGACAACCCCTAGAACGGTTTTAGCTCCTTTGACACAAACCTCTAGAAAAAGAAACTCTGCAGAGTCGTTAGAAGAAGATGTAGTAAGGATTTTGTAAGGAAATTCAGCACGAAGGTAAATAGCAACACCACCCCCTCTCCTCCCGATCCTATCATTCCGAAAAAGAATGAAACAAGGAAGAGAGTAAGTGATAGAAAGCAGTTCGGGTTTGAACCAAGTCTCGGAAATCAGGACGGCGTGAACGTTGTTGACGGAAAACGTATCATAAAGTTCACTATGATGGCTGCACGATTGTGCGGCATTTGCATTTCTGCACCACCCGCCAGCTAACATCATCATTTTGGGTCAAGTATCAAAACATAAAAAAAGTTTTAAAATTGTTTAAAGGACAAGAAATTAAAATAATTTGGTATTCGGAATGCACCCAGACAAAATCAAACTAGAATGGAACGCTGTGAACGTTTCCGTTAAATTATCTGAGATGTGATAATTATTATCTGTAAACGTCAGATGGCGTAAAGTCAACAATAATTTTATTAACCTCTATTTTTATTGACGCTGACAAAAAATAATGATTATTTAATATTTAGTACTTATAGTACGAGATCCAATAGAAGAAGCACCTTCCCTCATCGGTTATTTGATTAGGATAAATATTATATGCTAGATGATGCTTTTATTGATACATTGCGAGTAGGTTGCCTATCTAAATCTGGTGCCAAAGATGTGAAACAATTAAATTAGTTAATATTTTTTTTTCATCAACTACCCTGATTGGTTATTTAAGAAAGACGAGCATCAGCTGAAAGAATGCGCTCTGAGGAACTCAAAAAGTATAAGTTGTCTAATTTTCCTTGGGGCAAACATAGGAGTTGCCTCGTTTGAAGAGGTAGATAAATGGTGGTAATATACTCTCATCTGTTATTTAATCGAATTATATTCCAAATGAAAGGTAATTTTATTCCTAATCCAACCGTATTAGGTTGCCTTCCCAAAAATGGTGTGAATGAATAGTTGCCTACATTTAAGATTTAAAATTTCCTGGGCTAGTTCTGGTATTAAAAATATATTTCCTCATCTGTAATTAAATGATAATAAGATTATACGCCAGATAAAGCATATATCGATATATCGCGAGTAGCTAAATCACATACCACTGATGTTAAACAGTAAAATTTGTTATTAATTATTTTTTATCTACTTCCCTGACTTGTGGTTTAAGAAAGTCGTGCATCAGCTAAAAGAATGTGCTCTAAAGAACTGGAAAAATATAAGTTGCCTAGTTTTCCTCAGTGCAACTATGGGGGTTGCCTCGTATAAACAAGTAAATAAAGGTTCACATGATACTCTCATCTGTTATTTCATTGAATCGAGTATCAAATGAAAGGCTATTTTATTCCTAACCCAGCCCTATTAAGTTGCCTCGCCAAAAATAAATGAAAGGCTATTTTATTCCTAACCCAGCCCTATTAAGTTGCCTCGCCAAAAATGGTGTGAATTCATGGTTGCCTAGATTTAATATGTAAAATTTTCTGGGCTAGTTCCGGTCATAGAAATACATTCCCTCATCTGTAATTAAATGACAGTAAAATTATATGCTAGATAATATATATATACATCGCGAATAGATTGCTTAGCTAAATTAGATGCCAATGATGTTAAACAGTAAAATTTGTTATTAATTATTTTTTATCTACTTCCCTGACTTGTGGTTTAAGAAAGTCGTGCATCAGCTAAAAGAATGTGCTCTAAAGAACTGGAAAAATATAAGTTGCCTACTTTTCCTCGGTGCAACAATGGGGGTTGCCTCGTATAAACAGGTAAATAAAGGTTCACATAATACTCTCATCTGTTATTTCATTGAATCGAGTATCAAATGAAAGGCTATTTTATTCCTAACCCAGCCCCATTAAGTTGCCTCACCAAAAATGGTGTAAACATATAGTTACATAGATTTAATATATTAAATTTTCTGGGCTACTTCTGGTCATAGAAATATATTCCCTCATCTGTAGTTAAATGACAGTAAAGATTATATGCTAGATAATATATATACAGATCGCGAGTAGATTACTTAGCTAAATAAAATGCCAATGATGTTAAACAGTAAAATCTGTTATTATTTTTTTTTATCAATTTCCCTGAGTTGGTATTTAAAAAAGTAGAGCATCAGCTGAAAGAATGTGCCCTAAAGAACTGGAAAAATATAAGTTGCCTACTTTTCCTCGGTGCAACTATGGGGGTTGCCTCGTATAAACAAGTAAATAAAGGTTCACATGATACTCTCATCTGTTATTTCATTGAATCGAGTATCAAATGAAAGGCTATTTTATTCCTAACCCAGCCCTATTAAGTTGCCTCACCAAAAATGGTGTAAACTCATGGTTACATAGATTTAATATATAAATTTTTCTGGGCTACTTCTGTTCATAGAAATATATTCCCTCATCTGTAGTTAAATGACAGTAAAGATTATATGCTAGATAATATATATAGGTATATACATCGCGATTAGATTACTTAGCTAAATAAAATGCCAATGATGTTAAACAGTGAAATCTGTTATTATTATTTTTTTATCAATTTCCCTGAGTTGGTATTTAAAAAAGTAGAGCATCAGCTGAAAGAATGTGCCCCAAAGAACTGGAAAAATATAAGTTGCCAACTTTTCCTCGGTGCAACTATGGGGGTTGCCTTGTATAAACAGGTAAATAAAGGTTCACATGATACTCTCATCTGTTATTTCATTGAATCGTGTCTCAAATGAAAGGCTATTTTATTCTTAATTTAGCCCTATTAAGTTGCCTCACCAAAAATGGTGTGAATCCAGTAAATGTTCAAAGTGTACCCTTATCTGTCATTTAATCAAATTTTATATCAAGTCAAAGGTTATTTTATTCTTAATCAAACCGTGTTAGGTTGCCTTACCAAAACCGGTGCGAATTCATGATTGCCTAGATTTTCAATGTAAAATTTTCTGCGCGTGCATTGACTGTGACAGAAGAGTGATACATCTTTCATTTGATAGACAAACATGCATCGAGTTCATTTTAAATGTGTATGTAATAATATCGATTTTTACCCTAGAATTAATTTGTCAGCCACTCTACATAATTATGAAATGTTTTTTTCGTTCAAAATGTACGTTTTTTAAACGGATTTTTTTTGTTGATCATGCAAACGTGGATTAAATACTGGTAATAGAAAAAAAAGCAACATTATAGTATTTTTTTAATAAAATATCATTATGAATCTCTATAAATAAAAAACAATGTTTGTATATTTGTCCTCTATGCGCTTCTAAAGCATTGATCTGGGCAAGATGTTCTGAGGACACCTGAGAGGGCCCTGGTCCAAAAATATTCATTTACTGTTGGAAAACAGATAATTATAAACATAATCTACCTTTAATAGTAATATAGTTTTGAGTTTTAGAAATTAGAATTTTGGCCAGTTAAATTAATCAAATACCACTGTGGTTTTTTTTTTTACGGTAGGTAAAATCATCCAATGACAAATCCCGCCCTAAATACCACTGTGGTGGTGATTGTTTCTTTTTTACAGCAAAGTGGTCCATGTTTTAAAGGTCGTAAAATTTAATAAAAACTTAAACTCTATTTGTGAACAGATTATTAAAAATTAACATAATTATTAATACAATAAATTGACATTACCAACAAATTAATATATAAATAATTTTTCAATAATTTAATATTTTAATGATAAAAATACTTCTCGTTCTTTTAATTTATTTCGTTTAATACACGTAGAAATTTGTCACTGCAGCACTCGGCTTCATGATATCCTTGCCTCCAGTTTGGTACGTCAATTAATTCATCATTAATTTTTGGGTACAAAAAATATAATCATTAATATAATTTACACATTAAAAATAAACTAGATGCATCTTTTTCTATCAAATGAAAGATGCATCACACTTGTCACAGTTAATGCATGCGCAGAAAATTTTACATATTAAATCTAAGTAACCATGAGTTTACACCATTTTTTGTTAGGCAACTTAATAGGGCTGGATTAGGAATAAAATAGCCTTTCATTTGAGACACGATTCAATGAAATAACAGATGAGATTATCATGTGAACCTTTATTTACCTGTTTATACGAGGCAACCCTCATAGTTGCACCGAGGAAAAGTAGGCAACTTATATTTTTCCAGTTCTTTAGGGCACATTCTTTCAGCTGATGCTCTACTTTTTTAAATACCAACTCAGGGAAATTGATAAAAAAATAATAATAACAGATTTTACTGTTTAAAATCATGGCATTTTATTTAGCTAAGTAATCTACTCGTGATCTGTATATTATATTATCTAGCAAATAATCTTTACTGTCATTTAATTACAGATGAGGGAATGTATTTCTATGACCAGAACTAGCCCAGAAAATTTTACATATTAAATCTAGGCAACCATGAATTCACACCATTTTTGGCGAGGCAACTTAATAGGGCTGGGTTAGGAATAAAATAGCCTTTCATTTGATACTCGATTCAATGAAATAACAGATGAGAGTATCATGTGAGCCTTTATTTACTTGTTTATACGAGGCAACCCCAATTGTTGCACCGAGGAAAAGTAGGCAACTTATATTTTTTCAGTTCTTTAGAGCACATTCTTTTAGCTGATGCACGACTTTCTTAAACCACAAGTCAGGAAAGTTGATAAAAAATAATTAATAACAAATTTTATTGTTTAACATCATTGGTATGTAATTTAGCTGAGCAATCTACTCGCGATATATCGATATATGCTTTATCTGGCGTATAATCTTATTATCATTTAATTACAGATGAGGAAATATATTTTTAATACCAGAACTAGCCCAGAAAATTTTAAATCTTAAATGTAGGCAACTATTCATTCACACCATTTTTGGGAAGGCAACCTAATACGGTTGGATTAGGAATAAAATTACCTTTCATTTGATATATAATTCGATTAAATAAGAGATGAGAGTATATTACCACCATTTATCTACCTCTTCAAACGAGGCAACTCCTATGTTTGCCCCAAGGAAAATTAGACAACTTATACTTTTTGAGTTCTTCAGAGCGCATTCTTTCAGCTGATGCTCGTCTTTCTTAAATAACCAATCAGGGTAGTTGATGAAAAAAAAATATTAACTAATTTAATTGTTTCACACCTTTGGCACCAGATTTAGATAGGCAACCTACTCGCAATGTATCAATAAAAGCATCATCTAGCATATAATATTTATCCTAATCAAATAACCGATGAGGGAAGGTACTTCTTCTATCGGATCTTAGATCATTATAAAAACAGAAAAGTAAGGTGATTGTAGAAGGTAAACAGAATAGTTAAAGTGACAACCTAAAATTGCGAAGGTCTAAATGCAAAGTATGGATTTCATTCGGTGATACAATAGAATAACACAAGTGAAAAATAAGAGGAATAGTGAAAAGTCAGGAGTTAAAAACATTATAGATTGTTATGGTAAGTAAAAACTGCTGTGGATGCCAAAACAAATTAGAAAAAACAAAATACCATAATTAACGCGTCTTATTTTGCAGACCATCACGCCCTGGAGCCTCCGGATACTTCGGCAGCAGAAAACTCAGTTCATTAGACGCTGTAATTTTGTGCTTACTCCCATCGGGGGCCTTCACCATAATTACACCGTCCTGAGTCCAACACGATCGCATGCCGAAGTGAAGCTGTGCCTTTCCAAAAATACTCTGCCGGTTTCTAGTCAAAAACTCCTTGACCGAGACAGACGTGCCTTTAAAACCCTTCTTGGCTCTCCATACTGCAGATTGGTCATCATGAGAGGAGAATCTCACCAAGATGGGCCTATGGTGATTTTTATTGGCTATGCCAAGTCTGTGACAGACTTTTATGGAGGACGCTGACAATGATTTGGGGGCCAACGTCTTGTTCATTAAACCCATAATGATATCCTTACAGACCTCGCCGTCAACCTCTTTGACACTCTGGAAAATTTGTGCCTTCCGCCGATGTCTGGTCTCCAGACTGTCTATCTGCTGAGCACACTCGCCGATCTGACTCCGAAGCAGGTTAAGCATGCTAAAAATTAGCTCTCTGAAGGTGCAAAACTTGGCACAGTGTCCTTGGCAGGTCCAGCACTCTGAATTTGAGCTTCGAGTTCACCCATCTTCCGAACATAGCTGTCCTCAAGAATTTTCTGTGCTGATATAATTTCTTCTATGTGTAACATAGTGATCTGTGATGTTGATGTGATGGTGATGATGATGAACTAGCAAGTGGTGTTAAATTTCTAGAACTCACATAAATGTGCTACAAACGTGAGTATGACTTAAGTGGAGGTTATGCACTTATAATTATTAGAAATTAGAAAAGATTAATACGTATTACTATTTAAAATAAAAAAATAAATTCGGAGATATGTCTATCTTTATTCTGCATCTACCCGTGAAAAATTTTGTGTTGGTCATGTGATGGCCTGGGAGTCGTGAACTCTAGAGAAGTGGCAAGGTTTGCCACATGCTGCTGAGACAGCTGGGCCATGAGCCTTGTATGTGATTTGATTATTTTTGGTTATTGTGTTTAAATCTTTTTGATATTTTTGAGACTTAGAGGTACCTTTTGATACCCTAATTAAATTTGGCTATAGCAGATGTTGATGTAAAATTATCGATTGCTATTTTACTTGTTATAAGTCAGGTTGGCCGAGGATGTACTGTTACTCCAAATCTAAATTTTGGTTACAGGTGTACACGAAGACGTGTAATTTGTCAGTTTGACCGTGTCGTGGAAAACGAACTGTAGTTACTGTAGTTATCTCGAAAACGGTGCGACCTAGGTAAAAAATAACCAAAATTTTAACCCCCCTGTGATAGCCCGTAGAATACATAATTATGTAAAAAATAAAAAAAATTCGTGATTTTCGATCAGAGCAAGAATTCATTCCAGAAACAAAATGTCCGAGCAATTGGGGAATATTTAAATATAAAATAAAACCGAAGACACATAACTCGGAAACGATACGTTATAGGGCCATGTAACTTGGAACCTAAATAGTTTCTATGATTGAGGTTAACCCAAACCTACAAAAAAAAAAAAATATTTAGGTATTCTGTACCAATCAACTAAGGGTGGTGAAGAGAAAACATGGAATTAAGAGGAAGGTCAGAAGGAAATATTTCAATATTACAAATACAGATCATTTATTTAAATACCACAAACAGTAGAGACAGTAAAGTATAATTTATTGGGGAAGATAAAATAACCTGACGTCCAATGAACAGAGTTCTGTTATGAAAACTTTTAAAAGTTATTTAATACTGATCACAATCTGCTTCTTCAATGATGATAATAATAGCCTTTACACGCAGCGTTTTGATGTAACCCCATGATGATCTGGAGGGTTAGAACTGTCATCCTTCACTAATGCGTCCGACGTCTAATCACTTGCTTAGCCATTTTAGATAGCCTTTTGATTCTTGTAACCTTGATATTAGGCCAAGTCAAAGCCCTTATTGTACTTTTTCTGAAAAATAAATGAAAGATCGATTACAAATCTTACTTACTACTTCACAATAAATATATAAATTGTATTCGGACATATGAGATTTTGTCGTAGGTAGCTAAGGATTTTTTATTCCTTATACGTATCTCTAAAGATGGTTAGAAATGTACGTACTTGTTATGAACAATTACACAGATTAAGGAGTAAAAATACTCTATTATACAGCTTAAGTCGTAAAAATACTCTATTATACAGCCTAGGTCGTAAAAATACTCTATTATGCAGCTGATATACAGATACAAGTGTTATATCACCTTCCTACAAGAATTTAGGCTGCTTTAGCAAACTGTCGCCATTTTCCAATGTATAATGATTTTATAAACATAATAAAAGGCTTATTTGGCAAAAGTCTAAAGTTGTATCATAATATTATCAGCTTGAATTACGGTTGATTTGCATTTATACCTATTATTTCAACATATTTTTTTATAATAACCTAAAAAAATAATAACATTACTTACCGTATTTACTATTTTCCTTGATGTTAAAATTAATTATTTCGCTGGCGCGTTAATATTTTCCCCGAAAATATACACGCTGTTACAATGAAATTAAATCGGCACTATAAATTCACCATATTATTAAGGTCAACAAGTCCAATTTAACATATTAAATTTACTAATAAATGTATATGGCATAGTCGCTATTTAGTAAAATATTATAAAAAGCAATCTTTAAGTTTTGGATTCTTTCGTATTCTTACACCAATTAACAGCATTTTGCTGTATATGATAGTTAGATATTATGATAGTTATAGTAAGTGAGATTATTATGTAGAGTTAAAGTATCATTGTACACCGATATACAGCTTAGAGTGTACAAAAACACCTTTATGCAGCCGATATACAGCTTTTATTCTTCACTTACACTTAACGCTGTATATAGGCTGTATATGTGGGCCCTTTTTGGAGTTACAAGGGCTGTATATAGGCTTATACAGCCTATATACAGCTTACTATACAGCTTAGAGTGTAAACCTGAACCTATATACAGCCCTTGTACAGCTTGTTGTGCTGCTTGGGTTGTCACTAGTAAAAAATTTTCCCACAAGAAAACAAACGACGATTAGGCAATATGATCAAAAGACCATATAGCCATAGCTTAGCTCCGTGCTCATAGACAACAGATTTAATTTTTTACGTCATGTTATGAAAAAAATTACTAGTTTTACCGTTGTAATATTAGTTAACTAAATTATTTTTCTTCACAAGTGTATTGAAAAACATCGTTTGATACACGTGAGTAATGTATATAGTTACCCTCGCCACGGCTCGGTTCTTAATACCGCCTCGACGGTAACCCCCTACATTACACACTTGTATCTCAATACTATAATAACTCCATTGCACTCTTGCGAAGCTGGGAAGGGTCGCTAGTTATAGATAAATCCTAACGTATATTAGTTAGTCAATTGACGTTATGTACTGTTTACTTTGCTCTGATTGGTCGGTTAATCAACCGAATGTTTGTGAAAGTTTGTGATAGGGAAAAATTAAGTTTTTAACTGTCATTATTGTCCGAGTCAGTCTGCTTTGAGTTGATGAACAGTGAACATGTTTAATCAAACTATGCCATTGTAAATGGTTGTTAATAGAATGATAGATATCAAAAAATATGTTGTTCAAAGTGAATAAAATATTTATATAAATGAAGCTGAAGCGTATGATTTCATTATAGAGGAGAGGCCTTCGCCCAACAGTGGGACATAATGGGCTAGCTAACTATTCAGTTGATCATTGAAAGCTAAGTATAGCTGCTCAATATATATTACGTTTTTAATATAAATTAACACATAGTAAGAAAGAAAGAAAAGAAAGAAAGAAAAGAAAAAAGACCTTATGTGGTACAGCACAAGGCACAACTGTTGTAGTATGTAGTAGTTTACTACACACTATACACTTAGATAAGTAGTAGGATTTTTTAATTATCAATCCAAATTTTCGCTCGTACTCTTATCTTCAAACAATCAATTAATATATTTACATATAAGAATAGTAAGATGAATATTATATCTAAGACTTTATGAATGCTTAGTTTCAATGGCTCTATAGATTAACATGACTTACTATTTAATTCTAAAGCTCTCTGAATAGTTTATCAGAGCTACAACGACGGTATACTAGCAAGCTTTTGTTTCCACTTTACTGTCACAGCCAAGTGAGCAACTGCCCAGCAGGCTTAGCCTAGTTGATAATTTACAATCATTAATTAAATCGACACGAAACTAGGACTGCAGAGGAGCCAAGTTATTTTAGGAAGAAATCGCTTAGGAGGTAAAAATAACGAATGTTATTTATTTATCCTCTTTACATGCGTAAACTAAATGTAACAGTGAAACTATAAACTAAAACATTAAAAACACAATGTGATAAAATAAAATAAAATATTTTATTAGTATTGAAAGTTGAACATAAATAATTTCTAACTCTGTAACTGTCTTACATAAGTCTTGCGAATAAAAAAATATATTCGTAAATTATATTTGTCTATTACCACGAATAGATCCATTTGTTCTTTGAAAACCAATCTTATTTTGTAGTACTACGCATTCCAGCTGCACCGCCACGTGGCCCCAAATTAATCTTGTTGAGATGAAATCTTCGGCCTATTTGCCAAATGAATGGGAACGAATTATGGTGAATTATAATTAAGTATATATCTATCAATTTAGCTATTTAAATATTTACATGATTGAGAAGTATTTACATTTTTTATTCGTTTTTAAAAGCACCTAACTGAACGGTTTCGCATTGCGTCCAATATTAGGTATACCCGTCTGGTTGTTACGAGAACTCGTAAACTAAATCGTGAGTGTTCTCTGAGCGACCTTGAGATCGCACGTCTGACCCAATAAAAACATTATTGCCTACTCTCTCCGGCATCTCCCGTTGCGGCTTAATTTATGAACACTGCAATACATGACAACTCAAGCAAGAGTTAAAAACTAATATTGGCGGAACACTTTGACCAAAAAATGATTTAGTAAGGACAATAGCGCGGTAACAGGTAGAGGGGCATGCGGGCGGCGGGCGGCGAGTGGAGGGTGGCGGGCGCTAGGGCGGGCGGCTGTGGACGAAGGCTCTCACTCGCGCGCTCGGCGTCGTCGCGCTACCACGCAGTGCGCCGGTACGAACTCGTTACGTAACGTCCTGACGGCTTGCTAACTGTTGAGTACGAGCCTCGCGCGCACGCTTGCACCGCTCCCACAGCGCGCACGGCATGCCACCGCGACTGATCGCCAAGCCGTCGCCATGGCTACCTCAGAACACAAGAGCGCCGACACGATAAAATAATGTAGCAACTACCACCAACTTAACTGCCACACATTCCTGCCAATTTTTATAAGTTTTTACAACATACCTAGTAGTGAACGCTTTGCTTAAATTGTGATAAAAAAAAAAAAAACTGTACGTGAAAATGATTCCGTGCCAGTTCATTCCATGGGTTCACTGCAAGAACATAGCATAGCTGTCATCAAGCAATCATCGCTTATCGTCCGCTTACAATGCAGCTGCCTTCGTTAGTCCTAAGTCAGGGTATGATGAGAGCTAAAGACTGTAACCTTTTGAAATATAACCGATTAGATACCGCGAACGTGAAGCCGTCGAATTTACCGAAGCTGGACCGCTCGATTCCAAGATTCGCGATAACATCAGCTCTTGGGTGCTGTGGTGGCGACAACGCCATCTTCGGATGGGCGCACCGCAGACACCAAAACCAATAGAAGAAGATGAGTGCGTGCCTCGAGTGGCCGTGGTAGAGGACATCGGGGAGGGGACCGACCGCAAGCTGGAGCGTCGCCGCGGAGCTCCAGGGCCGCGCCGCCGCGGGCTCGACACCGAGCTGGAGGGCGAGCGCCGCCGCCCGCGCCGCAAGCCTCGCAAGCAGTAAGTCCTCCACACCAACTCACCGACACTCACATAACTCACCCGACATCAGTGTTCAACTTCCGAAACCGATACCAACACCGTCTTAACTGATGTAAACTTAAGCCTTGGCGTGTTGAAACATGACATTACGGCTCTGCGTGCCAGCTGAGCTTAATATTGTGACCAATTTAGTTCTGCGGTCGTTCTGACATTGAACAATTTCAACGGAAAAACGTTCATGTAGTGTTCACCTTGGAATAGCGAGCTGTTTGCAAAATCGCTGGGTCTACCGCATCGGCCTCCGACTACGATCGATCTCAGCAAGACCTCATTATACCCACACCTTAGCTGTCCTCAGGTTTTTATTACAGCTAAATTATCATACTGAACAATCTAGGAGACTCCTTTGAAATTTAACACGCGAATCGAACTTTTTTCGAGGTAGGTATAAACTTATTGTACTTCGTAAATAATGTGTGAGTCGCTCTAGTCTCAGTCTACATTTTATTTTAACGACTTTGAAGTTTGGATTGTTCCTTGTACTTTTTGGTAGATTTGATCATTCGTGATGTACCAACAAGTCCGTTACGCACAGATTCGTTGAGGCTGCGGCAGCGGCGTTTGTTCGTAAACGGGACTTCCACCGTTTGTTGGTAATACTAACAAAACTAGCAGGACTAGACTGGAAACCAGTTCATTACAAATGTAACGGAACGTGCTATTATCATTATAGAATTTAAACAGTTTCTTTGAAAAAAATTTCATCAGTTGTTCATAAGTGTTGCGGACTGAGTTAACGTACCGCAACAGCTAAGAGTAAATGAGATATTCCCATTACAGATGACATGATAGAGGTATAGCATGGTAATAAACTGCTGGTTTTAGTAGTTGTAATTGATTCAGCATAGGTCTAAGTTACGTGTAACAAATCACTTGTATCTGCAAGTGATCTCTACCAACAAACTTATCCTGGCTTTGAATAGAAAGAGTACTATGATAATTTAAAATAATAGTTTACGCGAACATTTACGCAATTTGTCAGGTCCATTTTCTTTGTGGCGTTCAGAACTATTAAAAATATCAAACAACATGAATTAAGTACCACAGAACTGTCACTCAACTAAGTCACCGAGGTCATACTCGTACTGTTCGCATCCGTAGTTTTATTAATTTCAGTTGATATAGAGAACTTAAATGTTGATTACACACGTAGAGGGATGGAGAAGGAGAGGGACGTCAAAGAACAGATGGAAGGATTATGTGAGGTGTGATGTGAAAGAAAAACGGAGTTAGTAATAGCGTGACGAGTGACTGAAAAGAATGGGAAGAAAACTTGTTACGCCAGGTACCTACTTTGAGACAAGGGCAGGAAGACTATGACAGAGAAATTAAGTTAAAGTTAGTGTGTATTTACGATAAGAATGTTCATGTTCAAGTGACAAAGAGTTACTTGTAGAGAAAATCGTATCTAAACAATATGCAATGAATAAATTCAAAAACTATTGGATTTATTTTAAAAATTCTAACACTAGTAGGATACTACTTTATTTCTGAGTGACATACCTAGGTATATAATTATTTTCTACTTTTATGTGATTAAAGCGCTGGCAGAAGCTAGATATTAATTCAACAATTGACGACTTGACTGTTTCGTTGTGGAGGCAAGCGCTACTGGTGAGCAATGAGCATGGCTTCGATTCCCGGGTTGAGTGAAAAGTAATTGTTTTTTTCTATACAGAATCTTTGCATACGACAATGGGGCTTATTAAGTTATTTTATACTCAGGGGGGGTAACGGGTGATCGCTATGTCCGCGGTCGTGAGTTCTGCGAGGCCGCTTGGAAGAGTCGCTGTGGCTCTGGTACAAAGGGTTACAGTAAGTGATTACTTACTGCTAAGTAATTTCTTATAAAGTCATTACTTAAGGTCAGAAATTTTCATTATGAATTTAAATTTTTCTTAACTATAGAATACAAATTGTTACTTAAGTAGTCACTTTTACTCAAGTAATTAGTTTTACTTGTTTATGAATACGGGTAACGGGTAACACTTTGATCCAACTAGAGTTGAAAAATATTTTTAATTAATTCCAAAATATTTATTTAAATATTATTTTGTTTGTTTTAGGCACATAATAGAAACATAACGAAGTAAAACTTATGTCTTAAAACATGTAATGGGCGGTGGGTATATAGGTACCTACTCAAAGATATCTTAACTTCATTGGTTTGCGCACGTTTTATATAATGGACTGGAAGAAAAAAGTCGTTACAACGAAGTGGGCTGTATTTTTTTTTTGTAAAATTATTTTTATTTTTCTCTTTTTAGTTCCGCTGAACTTATAACCAGAGTACCTTTTTCTCATGATAATACCAATAAACCCAAACACTGCTAGGATATATTGTTTTATTATGAAGTTCTCGTGTCTACCTTCCACCTTCCGGCTCCATCATCAGATCAGTTTGTACCTTATAGCCAAAGTGCATCTCATGACGATTATAACAAGCCCAAACACGGCTAGGATACATTGATTCATTACGGAGTTGCGGTGCCTATCTTCTGGCTCCATCATCATCATCAGGTCACTGTGATGATACCTTTTCAACATAACTATGTATTCAGAACCATTTATTTATTTGTATTGTCATAGTTGTGTTGATTGTGTTGTGTGATAGTTGTGGAATGTATTATTATATTATATACTAGCTGTGCCCGCGACTTCGTTCGCGTGGACGACGAAATTTATCAATGAGTTTTTTGTGTAAAGTGCTATTTGTGTAGAACTTGCCCCGGCGCGGGCCCTTTGTGGCTAATTACAATAGGAAACCAATTGCTATATGAAGTAAACCTAAGTACCTACATAATTAAAAAAAAAAACTCAATAACAGAAAATAAAATACCTACCTACCTAAATAAACCTATCTGATGATAACTGATCTAAACTCAATAAATAAGCAAAATCCCTAAAAACTAATATCATACGAATGACTAATAACCTAACAGTATTTTAAAATAACCTACGGTCACTACATATAATATCAAATATACTACTTAAACTTTAAAATTAAAATCTATACCTGCAGTGGAGTTCCCTACCCACAGTGGAGTTAACCTACGACAAACTTATTATTTGCAGTTGGTACAGTAATCGAGTCTAGGGATCGAACCGCAAAATTAAGTTTGTTTTTTATTGTATGTACTTTTCCGAGATAAAAAGTACCCAGTGTGTTGCCCAGGATATTAAAGAATAATTATACCAAGTTTCATCGTATTCGAACCGGTAGTTTTTGCGTGATGCCTGAACAAAGAGACAGACAGACAGACAAAAAAAATTTTAATCCCATTTTTGGGTTCGGTGTCGGTCTAGTAACACCCACTGCCATTTATTTTCTTGATATTTTCAATGTACAGAATTTTTACTTCTACAGATTTATTATAAGTATAGATGTATATATGTATATATGTTATATTATTATTATTATATTATAGTCGCTTAACTATCTTCATTGTGATATCTATGCGAGTATGAAGTTCCGTTGGCCATTTCTGGTCTTCTTTATCAGTTCCACTTCATCAAATGTTACTTGTTGACTGTAATATTTGAGGAGTTCCCTCGATTTCTCATGGAACCCATCACCAGAACTGGATTTTGAAAAAAATGGGTACAATCTGGAAGCATACCCCTTAAGAAGAAAAAAAAATTGCATATAATGCTAAAAAAAGTATGTAAGTATACGGTCGAATTGAGAAACGTCCTTTTTTTTGAAGTCGGTTAAAAATAATTATCTTTAGTATCAAATTACTTGAATAAAAAAAATACTCTCATACAAAAATTGATTTTTAGTAACTGGCCGGAGTTTTAATGACTAGAAGTTTTGTACTTAAAAAAAAACACGAATGTGTGCCTCCCCCCAATATTGCGGTGACCAAATCACAATTTCGGGAAGTCCAAAAACATATACAATAAAAATAGAACGATACCGAAATACGGGCCGCACATACACTGTCAATATGTACTTTATACAACGACCACTAGCGCCCCCCCCCCCCCCCCGACCTTCGCACGGGTGCAATGGTGATATTAAATTTAATATGCATGTATTGTATCATTCATATAAACCTTCCTCTTGAATCACTCTATGTATTAAAAAAAACGCAAAACGAGTGGTGATTAAAAAAGTAAAAAGTTTTGACGTGACGACCCACACTATTTGTCATTTCTTGAACTTGGGGCAAAGGTGTCCGTCCAAAAGCTTATTGTGTAGCCAGATCTACAAATTTTCTTTGTCATACAGAAACTAAATCAAATAATGTTGATTCAAAAACTTTGATTGTATGAAAACTCGTCCTAAGAGCATTGTTCTAACTTTGTATGGTTTTGTCTTGTGAACGAATTTTATAAAAATTTGAAAATTATATTTATTTTCTTTGATTGCTTAAAGCTTTTTTGATTGGTCAGCATAGTACAAAGTCACATCGAAACTATCATTCAATCTAGCCCACATTTTTAAAATACTTGAATCCTTCGAAGCACACACAATGTTATTGTTTTTTAAAGATGTTACATGTTTTTAATTACATGAACCTGATGACTACTGAAGACGGTCAGCAAATAAATATTATTCTATCTTTCTGGCTTTGATTTTGTTTCATTATATCATTTGAACTTGTAATCACACAACAAGGTGAATGTGTGTAAATGTGAATGTAATAGCTGAACTGATTTCGATGAAACTGGGTACACGGGTAGACCAAATCTTGAAAAAGCACAATAGGGCGTTTTTATCCCTTGAGTAGGACCTATGTGCTCATTGCTTATACCTAACATAATTTCGAAAAACGTTCATTTCACCTAAAACTTTTCAACTATTATCGTTCCGTTATTTTTTATTTTATCGAAGTCACGTCTGCCACTATATCAGTTGACCTATTCTCAATTCGATTTTTTTCGTTACTCCAACATTTCAAGTGGTCGAAAAACTTTTCACCGATATTACACTCGGCCAATATAACATTTGTTCGGAGTATTATGTTTCCGAACCTTCATTATACCACCATGGAAGGAGGCATGCAACATGCAGCACGCATGGCTTCTATCGCAGCTCCGGCGGGTTTGTGTCGCAGATGGTTTCAACGCTCACCACCGCAGCTTCGGCTGGCTGGCCGAATCACCTGCTCCTCAGCTCGCGGGCCGCCCTACCCCTTTGTAATTGTCTTTTAAGACACTATTTTAATTTAATATTGAAAATTCTACCAAGTATAGTACGTGGCAAATAAGTTGAACCATTCGCCACGGCTATGCGCAGCTCTCGTCCTTGACTGAGACCCGAAATTGATTATGATCTTCGTCACGCCAGTTAAGCCATCATGGTGCTCGACCTTGAATGCTCAGTAACCGATTTTCGGGTCTCAATCAAAGTGGAGGGTTGCGCGCAATTACAGCAAATGGTTCAACTTATTTACCGCATACTATAAGTCTATATATTTGCGAAAATTATGTAAAATGTTGTTTCGGTGTGGTAAAAATATGGCGAATAAATCATTTGGCAAATGAAAAAGTTTAAAAGAGGCTTTGGTCGATAGAATAGAATAGAATAGAATTTTTATTTTTCAAATATGGGTAATACTCGTATACAACAGTTCTTCTGATATAATATCAGATAAATATATAGCAAGAAATATAAAACATAAAACAAAAAAATCTTCTGATAAATATATAGCAATTCGGTAAAATAATACATATATGACATATGATGCTTCGATGATCTAAAACAGGGCTGTCCAAACTAGATGAGACCCAGGGCCAATAAAAATGATTAAATACATTGGGGGGCCGCAAAATATTTACAAAAATAAGTTACAGGTATAATACGTATCATATTTTTTTTTATTACTTTTTCTTTAATTTACCTTTTACAATTCTGTCAACATCAACCTCAATATTCGTAGTGGCTAGACGCAGTGCATGTTTAAGTGAAGTATCTGTCGATGAAGACCTGTATTTCGATTTTATAGACTTCATTGTTAAATATGCACTTTCACAAAGGTAGGTATTGCCCAGCAAGAAAATCGTCAATTTAGGGAAAAGTTCAATAAGAAAATTAAAAAATTTAATTCCTGTTTCTGTTCTGCCCTTGTAAAAGGGATCTGATTGCAGATCACACAATTCTAGTCGATAGTCAATATTAACACTCTCAACTGCGATTGGTAATGGATGAGTGTATGTGAGAAAAGTAATTTGCTCATTAATGTATTTAAACAAAGAATATAAAAAAGATCCTGCGAGCCGCATCAATTCAAGCCACGGGCCGCATGCGGCCCGCGGGCCATGGTTTGGACAGCTCTGATCTAAAAATATATAAAATAATGCATATAGCAAAAAAGATGTCGGTTAATAGTTTTCGGTCAAATGAAATTCGAACAAAAAAATCGAAGAAGTAATCGGTTCGCGTGCTCATTACTGTGAAGCGAGCGAAGCCGCTGACAATAACTAGTGTGTAACAAGGTAAAGCGTATTTTATCCATGGAAACGCACTCCAATGACTCAATAACAAAAAGCCTACCATTTCCTGATACGAGTCTTGACTTTTTAAATGTCATGATGTTGAAGCATTGATAAAAGTTGATAAACGTGTAAAAACTATGTTTCATCAACGTTAGCCAGATGAAAGAAAAAACCAGACATGCTGACCAGTCAACATGCCATGACTTATTTTTTAGGGGCCCGTGCCTAAAAAGGGAAAAACGGAACCCTTATAGGATCACTTTGTCGTCCGTCCGTCTGTCTGTCAACCCTCTATCTCAAGAACGCGTGAAGGATTGAATTTAAATAAAAACCATATATTCAAGTCCCTTTAAGCTTTGAAAAAATCAAACTTCGAAGTTAACGGTTTTTTTTTTTGTTGTCTTTTTTCCTGCAATCTGTCTCTTCGACATTGAGCTGGATTTTAAATATTTGTAATATAGGGCGTGAATGGCACAGTATCCAGTGATATGTCTAAAATTGGTGCTAACTCCTCATGCAATCAGGTCTTGAGGAGCACGTCTTTTCAGCCTTTTAAAGGTAGAGTTTGGCTCTATGCTCATCAGCTCTCTAGCCAGAAGGTTTGGGTGGTAATTTAGTCTTTCTGAGTACTTTTGTAGACAGAGTTTTATTTCTTCCTTGACAGACTCAACTTTCAAGTCTTTGTGGAGACACTTGTTTGTTATGAACCAGGGTGCTCCAGTTATCATACGCAGCGTCTTTGACTGGAACCGCTGCAAAATCTCTATGTTAGATGAAGATGCTGTTCCCCACAGCTGAATGCCGTAGGTCCAAATAGGCTTTAAGATGCTTTTGTAAAGAAGAAGCTTGTTTTCCAGACTAAGTTGTGACTTTCGACCTATGAGCCAATGCAGATTATGGAGTTTCAGATCGAGTGCTTTTCTTTTTGTTTGTATGTGCTTTCTCCATGTCAGTCTACGGTCAAGGTATACGCCCAAGTATCGTACGTCATCAGCTTGTGGTATTTTGACATGATTTAGCTCGACTTCAGGACAAGTATCGCGCCGCAAACTAAATGTAACATGCACTGATTTAGTTTCGTTGGCTTTTATTCGCCAATCTTTTAGCCAGCTAGATAGCTCGTCTAGGTTTCTTTGAAGCTTGGCAAATGCTCCAGTAGCTGTTTCATCAAACGCTAACACCGCGGTATCGTCGGCATATGTCCCAGTCAGAACGTGTTCTGTATTCGGTAGGTCGGATGTATATATCAGGTAAAGTATTGGACCCATTATACTTCCCTGAGGGACCCCGGCCTTTATTTCATACAGTTTTGTGATGCTGTCACCATGCTTAACGTAGAAATGTCGATCATGGAGGTAAGACTTTATAAATAGGTAATAATTTAATGGTAGGTTCTTCAGGATTTTAAATAAGAGTCCGTCGTGCCAAACCCGGTCGAAGGCCTGTGAGATGTCCAGGAAGGCAGCAGAGCACCACAACTTATTTTCAAATGTGTGGTTAATTTTTTCTACTATTCTGTGCACCTGTTCTATCGTGCTGTGGGAGGGTCTGAAGCCAAACTGGTGTTCTGGGATTAATTTGGCTTCTGTAATAACTGGGGTATGGTCGTTGATGACGCAAAAAATCAAGGAATCGACATTCATAGGGTATTGTTGTCCTGTTAACCCAGAATCCTGAAATTCGGCACAAAACATGGTGTTATAGCACAGATATAGGAATAAGGATCCCCCGACTCAGTAAGTAACGCTCATCTTTAAAATATTTATAGGTTCTTGTAATGAAGTTAAGAGGCTGAAAGAGTAATTTATTAACTTATTTCTTACTTTTTTGAGTCGGAGGAATTTTAAACTTTTTTTTTTTTTCATATTGCTAACGTACAGCAACAGTCTTCAGAATTAGATTTATAAAAATAAATAAAATAAAATTCATTTATTTCAGACAATTTCAATGTCCATATTATGTTAGTGACTGAAACTTAAAACTATGTTAGTATAATATTTGAAATCAATTTAATAAATTAGTCAATTAAGTAGTTTATAATCAATCATTAAACACACACCCAAAAATCACAAATGTCAATCGTAATACACAAAACAAAGAATAAAATAGTTCATAAAACGTGCAGCTTTATAAACCTATCCCACACTGGTGACTCTGGGCTTTCAGCGATCATCTTTAGGACTGCGTTGGCACTACTCCTAGTTCGACGCATGAGTGAGGCCGACTTTTTTCGCATTAATGCATAAAAGTCATCCACACCCGCGTCCGCAAACATGCCGGAGGCACTACAAAATCGAGGAAGTCGCACCAGAACCCTAAAGGCGTTGTTGAACTGAACTCTAAGAGCACTATAGGCCCGCTGCGTATAATTGGTCCACAGGGCACTGGTGTAAAAGCTTTGACAGTAGGCTCTGAATAAAGTTACCTTTATAGCAAACCTGTGCACCAACATGTTCGCGCGCTTTATTTATGTATTGCAAAAGCAATACATAAGGCGGCGTCCTTCGCAGACAAATGAAAACATTTGTCTGCGAAGGACGTCGCCTTTCAAAACATAAAAGGCGTAAAGCAGGACTCAGCTAGTGGTCCTCATACAAGCCCTTTCATGTAAAAAACATAAACATGTCGGTGCAACTTGTCCTACATACAGCCCTTTCGGTGTGCAGACCTTTTGATAGTCTAGGCATTTGTTTCTTCAGTAATAGTGAGCGGTGAGTAACAATCATTTTTATGAAGACACTAAAATACTAGAAATAAAAATAATATAATATAATATATTTAAATATTGTTATTTAATATCACGCGTATGCTAACTTACCCAGGCAAAAACACATGCCATCACACTCACGCCATCACATACACACCATCACACACACACACACACACACACACACACACACACACACACACACACACACACACACACACATTAACGCATTTTTTAAAAGCTAACTTTTTCTTTTTGTTTATTTTTATTATTGTTATTGTAAAAATATACACAAAAACTGCATTTAATTACAAATTTTTGAAATTTACGGAAGGGACTGGACCTCCACGACACAGGGTATCCTAGTGTGGGGGCCAGAGATATATTGTTTATTTAGTATATAAGTCGACTGATGTACCCAATCTTGTGTATAACAATATCTTGTACAAATGGTTGAACCAATAAAGATTATTATTATTATTATTATTTTGGGAAAATTTGTATAATTTCTTAGCTCTTTGGCTAGTTTTATTAATATTATTTCCTTTTATTCTTTGTATATACATATAAATTACATTTTTAAATATTTTTTTATAGAAGGTAATACAAAAAAAAAACATTTAAAAATATAAAAAATAGTAGCCCACCGGCATCGGGAACAGGGTCCAAGCTGCTGGTGGTCAGGGCTCCTGAGAGAGAAGCCTCCAGACAATTCGCGCCGTGTCCAAGAGTACTGCCTACTGAATCAGGCCCCTGATCCAACTGCCTAACGAGAGCTTCCTCAGATGTTGGTCGAGGCTCTTGGCTATTAAGCCGTTGGCCGTCACGACTATCGGCACAATGACTGCTGTGTCCACGTCCCACATGTCGATAACCTCGCGAGCCAAGTCAAGATATTTAGTTTGTTTATCCTTCTCAGCTTTCACGAGCTTCTCGTCATGAGGGACCGCTATATCAACAATCATTGTGCGACGCTCTAGTCGATCTATCACTACTATGTCAGGCTTATTGGCAACAATAGTCCTGTCAGTGATGATAGATCGATCCCAATTCAATGTGATATTGCCATTTTCGAGAACTGGGTCGGGCACATACCTATAGTATGGTATTTCTGATTCCACAAGATTTACATAAGAGCAAGTTGCTGGTGGATAATCCTGGCTACGAGGTTGTGTCTATGCAAATAGTCTCCGTTAGCCAGATGAGAACATCCAGAAATAATGTGTCGGATTGATTCTCCGGGCCGGTGGCATGCCCGACAGATGTCAACCGTACCGTCCTTCACAATATATTTCCGGTAGTTGTTCGTCATCATAACTTCGTCCATTATCGCACAGACAAACCTTCGGTTTCCCCGAAGAGGTCACCAAAGCGCAGCCAGGATACGGACGCTACTAGGTCTACAGCGGGCCCATGTAAGGCCCGGTAAAAGCGTCCGTGAAGCTCCTTGCTCTGCCATACTTCTTTGCGGTCATTAGTATCCAGTACTATAGGTTTGCGCCAGTTCTCGTTAGCCAAGGAGAGCGGAGTGAGGCCCTTGTCCACCGCTACCACATCTCGGTGCATACCCACGTTGGTTTCTAGGAAATATTCCCTGAGACTGCACACCTCGCGGTTGTGTAGGGTCTTAGCATTTAAGAAGCCGCGACCCCCGCACTTCCGCGGGATATATAGTCTCATCACCGACGATCGTGGGTGTTGCATTCGATTTGCGGTAAGCAGTGTGCGGACCCTCCTATCCAAGGCGTCAAGTTCTGTCTGAGTCCATTTGAGTATGCCGAAAGAGTACATCAACAACGGCATGACCCAACCATTGAAAGCGCGCACCTTGTTCCCGCCTGATAAAAGACTATTCAGAACTTTATTCAGGCGGCCGAAGAAGCGCTCCTTCAACGACCGTTTCACGTCATCAGCATTGATGCCTAACGCTTCCGACATACCCAAATACTTGTAAGTTTCAGTTGAGCAGAGGGATCTAAGGTGTATGGAATCCGTAAGTTGAGTTCCCACGGATTCCATAATCTTTCCTCGCTTTACATGCATGACTGCACATTTGTTCACACCGAATTCCATCCTAATGGCACTACTGAAGGTTTCAGTTACCTTCAGTAGCTCCATCAGTTGCAAGTCGTTGGGGGCAAAGAGTTTCAGATCATCCCTGTAAAGAAGGTGAGATATGACCTGACCACCTCTTTTCAACCGAAAGCCTAAGCCAGAACTCTCCAGCAATGTGCTGAGAGGGTTCAAGGCTAGGCAAAACCACAGTGGACTCGGACTGTCACCCTGGAAAATGCCACGCTCAATCCTTATCGGTTTTTATTATTATTATTATAATAACATCCATCATCACAGCCACCACAATCAACAATAAAGGTTGCCTGTAAGAAATTGTCCCGTGTGATAAGACCGCCCATTGTACCCTTGTTTATAATAATTAAAATTCATTTATCTCAGGTAAGTACTTAACCCCCATATATTATAAAAATAATAAATATAAATAACTTGATCACAGCAGTGTTGCATATAAGGACAGTCGAACCTACTCGCTATCATTGTCAGAACGCTATTGGAGTTGGCCCTCACTCTGCGCACAATTGACGCACAGCGCTTCCGCATGGTCGCATGAAAACAAGCCGTGCGTATCCATGCGAACATACCCGAAGCGCTGCAGTAGCGAGGCAGACCCAACACCGCTCTGAAGGCATTATTAAACTGGACACGAGGGGTACTGTAACTTTCGGGATTCCGATCCCGATTTCCGGCCACCGTAGGCGCGGGCGCGAATAATGGGTAGCTCGCCGTCCGACTGTCCGGTCCAATGCTAAATTGTTAACACTGAAGTTACCAATCTTGACAAGTTACAAGATTGTTTTTCTTCGTCCCATTTGGGCAGGCTAAGGTCTTAAACCTCACAACCTCGCCGCCAATAATAAGTACTTTTTTGAGTTCAATTTATATTCTATGTTTATATATTACAAGAAATATTTAATAAATCATATATTAAAATACAAATAAATATACAAAATGTGTATTGCAATTGAAAAGTAGGTAAAAAAAGTACTGGCAACATGATATATTATTCAGAAAGACAAACTAAAAATCAAGTTGAAGTTGACATTTGTTAATAATTGACACATTACGTGTGATTATACAGATATTTTTAATTGTCATACGTTAGTACCGATGATTGGCAAGAAATGGTGCTCTTTAAATAAGTCGGTTAGCAAAGGTCGTAAAAAAGGATGTTTTATAATGTCGTGGTGAATTTCATCAAAAATCAGTATGTGGCAATACATTTAAATTTTACTTATTAATATTACTAGTAATATTTAATAAACCACATAGTAAATGCAAAATTTTAAAATAAAGCCAGATTCAAAATTAGTTTAAAAACCGTAATTTATTTTAAATGACATATAAAAAGACCCACACAATATTGTTCATTCCATTCAATCACGAAGATTGTCTGTGGATCCGAACTTCATGTGCGTGTCCGAACATGAAACAAGGTTCACTGACGAAACTTCGTTTGAATTTCGTTCGTTTACGAAAGTTTCGTTTCAGAGAAAGAGAGTAGACCCCCAGCAGGTACGGACCGAACTTGCCGTGTTCGGTCAGCACCTGCGCCAAACGGAAGGTGACGACGCCGTGGGGCCTTTCCAGCCACGCCTCAAAGAGGGGCCTTACCGCCTCGATCGTGGCGTGCCCAGCACGAGGTTGCGACAGTCGCTCTCGCCATTTCACCATGAGATCCCGCCGGAGCTCTGTCCGCCATGCCGCGACTTGTCGCGGCAGCGGAGTTTCGCCCCGAGGTTGCATCTCCACGCGTAAATCATGCATGTGTGCAAGGACTGTTGCCTCCAAATCCCATGGTGGTAGGCCAGCAAGGAGGCTCGCCGCTTCACAGGACACCGTACGGTATCCGCGGATCATCCGGATGGCCATGACCCTCTGGCAGGCGGTTAGCCGGGCCGCCACTCGCTTTCGTAGCGATGGCGCCCACACCGGCGCACCGTAAAGGGCCATGGACCGAACGATGCCTGCGTAGAGCCTCCGGCAGGAGGCGTCTGGACCCCCTAGGTTCGGCAGGAGCCGCTTGAGAGCAGCCCCAGTCCCATTCAATCTGGGAGCCAGACGTCGGAAATGCTCCTTGAAGTTCCACCGGCTGTCGAGGACGAGTCCCAGGTACTTCATCGTCGACCCGACGCCGATGTGAACTCCTCCTACCGTTAATTGGGAGCCCGGAGGTGGCGCGCTCCGAGGGCCGTGAAAACACATGGCCTCGGACTTGTGCAATGCCACCTCGAGTCCCAACTGCTGTATCCTCTCCACGACTGTCGCAACCCCGCGCGTCGCTAGTTCGACCGCCGCCTGGTACGACCGTCCCCGCGCCAGGACCAGCGTGTCGTTTGCGTAACAGACCACGCTGACCCCGTCGGGGAGGTCGGCGCGCAGCACGTAGTCGTACCCGATGTTCCACAAGGGCGGTCCTAGTACCGATCCCTGCGGAACACCGCACGACATCTCTCGCATCTTTGCTATTGGTGGGGTGTACCAATTAGCACCTAATCTAACCTAACTTATTTTTAACCTAAAACTCAGAACGGACAAGCCTTTCAGCAAAGCTGTCATAGTAAATGTTGTTCCTGTTAAAAAGACCTATCCAACGACATATATGTCTTTGCTATTGGTGGGATGTACCAATTATCACCTAACCTAACCTAACTTTTGTTTTTAACCTAAAACTCAAAACGGGCTAAAATTTCAACAAAGCTGTGATACTAAATGTTGTTCCAGTTAAAAAGACCTATCTAACGATATATATCTCACTACTATTGGACGGGTGTACCAATTAGCACAATGTCCTTTGTGGTACCGTCAACCAGGCTCAAAAAAATAGGAAGCTCAT
Source organism: Leucania comma (assembly GCA_958295575.1). Lineage (NCBI taxonomy): Eukaryota > Metazoa > Arthropoda > Insecta > Lepidoptera > Noctuidae > Leucania > Leucania comma. The sequence continues at coordinate 36,892,542 of OY282461.1, read as the reverse complement.
TTAGATGCCAATGTATACTTTTAGAATAAGCTTCCCAGTACTATTCAGGAACTTAGCCTTAATAAATTCAAAAAATTTGTAAAACTTAAACTTTGCCAGAAGGCTTTTTATACTGTCAAGGACAAATCGTCTTGGGATTGACCTGCTCCAGTAATCACTATAATTGTTGTCATATCTTATTTTTACCCCTTTGCATCATTATTTATATTCATTTTTTTAAATTGACGATTATTGACGACTTCTGTCAAAAACGATACTATTCTTGATATAACTTCCAAGCCAATTTTACCTCATGATTCTTTTTCTTTTTCCCTAGTGACCGAACCGGAGATCCTCAAAATTTTCACTGCGATTAAGTCCAAGGCTGTCAGCTGCGATGGAGTCAGCAGAACCATGTTATCCTTTACGTTGAAAAATCTGCTCCCTACTATCACACACATCATCAATTCCTCACTTCAGACTGGGGTTTTTCCTACAAGCTGGCGTAAAGCTTTCATTATCCCTCTTCCTAAAATTCCCACCCCCACTTTGTCAAATCACTTTAGACCAATATCCATTCTCCCTTTTCTGTCGAAAATCTTGGAAGCAGCTCTTAAACAATTTTCATCTTTTGTGTTTGGGAATAAACTGCTATCCCCTTTCCAATCAGGTTTTCGCCCTGGCCACAGTACAGCCACAGCCTTGCTTAAAGTTACAGAAGACGTCAGGGATGGCCTGGAGAACTCGAGGTTAACGGTGTTAGTTTTAATAGATTTCTGCAATGCTTTTAATACCGTTGATCACGACATCCTTCTGGCTATCTTGTCTCAAATTGGGGTTTCTTCGTTGGCACGGGATTGGTTCTCATCATATCTTCGTGGACGTCAGCAAGCGGTACGTGTCGATCAGTAATTTTCTGACTGGTGCGACCTGCAAACCGGCGTTCCACAAGGCGGTATACTCTCTCCACTCTTATTTTCTTTGTTAATTAATTCTATCACAGCTATCCTCAAATGCTCTTACCATCTGTATGCTGATGACCTACAGCTCTACGCGCAAACCGACCTTGATCACCTCGATGACTGCATCTCCTTAATTAATGCTGATCTTCAGGCGATTGGTGATTGGTCAAGCAGATTTGGGGTTACTGTCAATGTCAGTAAATGCCTAGCTATCCTTATTGGTAGTTCATACTTTTTACGAAGCTTGGATACTAGCCGACTACTGCCACTTCTTTTCGGCAATACAGTTATTCCTCTCTCGACGCACGTCAAAGACCTAGGCTTATATATTGACAATAGGTTAAGCTGGAATAAGCATATTGCTCAGGTTAGCCAGAAAGTCACCTTTACGCTGCGGTCCCTCTATAGATTCAAAAATTTCCTTCCTTCAAGCACTAAAACAACTTTGATCCAATCGCTTGTTTTACCTTTAATTGATTATAGTGATGTTTGTTACTCTGATCTATCCCAAGAACTTCTTAACAAATTGGATCGACTTCTCAATAACTGTATTCGTTTTATTTTTGGCCTCCGTAAATTTGATCACATTTCTTCCTACCGTTCTCAGCTTAAATGGCTGCCTATCCGTCACAGGAGATCCCTCAGATCTCTCTGCACTCTCTTCACTATATTAAACGATCCTTGTGCTCCTGATTATTTAAAAAAATGTTTTAAAGTATTGGGCAGTTCTCATAATCTCAAACTTCGAGCTTCCAAAAACATGCTTCTTCATATTCCTTCTCACCGGACTGGGTTTATGGCTGACTCATTTACTGTCTCTTCTACAAAACTCTGGAATATGCTTCCCCTTGACATCAAAAAAGCTGAAAGTAAATTTTCCTTTAAGCGTAAAATTCGGAACTACTACTTGAAGTGCTCTCAACTTTAGTTCGGTCTTTGTCAGAATTGTCATATTTTGATTTGATATGTATCATAGTATTTATTAGTTTATAATATTAGCATATATACGTATTTTATTATTATAAGTAACTAATTTTATTGATACTATATTATATTTGAAATTACTTTTATTTATTTATTGTGCACACTTACCACAGTTTTGTCTTTTTAACCCAAAGGTTGACTGGTAGAGAATGCCTTGTTGCATTAAGTCCGCCTATGTCTTACTATTGTACATGAAGATTAAATAAATAAATTATTGTGCAATTATATATTTATTTTTTTAACTTTTTTTACCATTATGACATTGTTTATTTTTTACAATTTGACATTGACACTTATTATATTGTTTTTACAATTTACAATATTTACTTTGTAAAATTACATTTTTGTAAGTTTTGTTATTGTGAATATGGGGAATAGGTGGATTACATTTTGCTTTTCTTTTAATTTTATCATAATGTCTGACAATAATAAGTATTTTCTGCGGCCTAGCCAAATATCCTTTCTTTGGTATTGTTCGTCAAGTCGTTGAGCTCCTTAGTAGTCCTGAGTTGAGCTACACGAATACTGACATTAAATTTGATTGCACTGACTGGACAGATTCACTCAGAACTGTGTCGTTTTTTCTTTAAAAGACCATCTCAGACTCCAATCTGCATGGTTCTCATATGATTTGACCATTACATGTTTGTGTATGGACTTTAAAAGAGACTTTGATCCCTGAGTTTGTTTCTGTGTTTCTTCTCAGGGTAGTCAGCTAGGAAACACCGGCCTCATATTTTTTCTAATTTGTGAATGTGAAGTACCATGGAGCATTTTTATTTTTATTAGTTTACAACTTGTTTGACATTAAAAGCATGACAGTTGAGAATTTGTCTGCTCACTCAAATGTTTCTGTCGCTGATGGTGGCACGTGTTATTGGGTCATTCAGTTCGCTTCCATGACAGGCACAATTTTAATACTAGGAATAGGAACCAATTAGATCGACCTCGATTCAGATTGGCTAGAGTACATAGTTTTTTATGGGGTACTGTGTAAATCCTAACTAATATTATAAATGCGAAAGTTTGTATGTATGGATGTATGGATGAATGGATGTATAGAAAGAAAGAAAGAAAGAAGAAAGAAAAACATTTATTTGATACTCGCACAGGACAAAAAATATATATATATATATACAACAACAATACAAAAACTATAAATAAATTTACAACATAAATAAAAGAACACAAAAAAAAAAGATTGAAAATAAAAGACCTATGGAGGTTTGTTCCACTTTCACGCAAAAACCACTGAACCGATTTCGATGAAACTTGGTACACAGGTAGACTATATCATAGAATAACGCATAGGGTACTTTTTTATCTTGGAATTATGTTCCCTTGGGATAATTTTCGAATCCGCAAATGACGGCAGCTGTCGAAATTCCCTTCCAACCAGGTCGCGAAAGCGTTAAGACGTGTCCTCAGTGTATTTTGAAATTAAATTATTAATATTTTAATACATAAAAATCGAAAATAGTGTGCCAACAAATCGCCGAAGCACTAGGGCGGTAAAAAGTGTGAGGAGATCGATTTACAAGACGTTTGCGTCGCATGCGCGTGAGCTCATTTGTGTGAGCGAGACATCTGTACCGTCGTCGTCGTTAACCTGAGTCGTCGTCGGAAAGACAAAGACAAGTATAATTTCATACGCTGAGTTACCTGCGTATGTGTACTGTCGCGCTCTTACACTTGCCGCAGTCCTGGTAGCCGGAAACAAATAGTGAATCTCACGCAAAACTCTTTTAACGCTATGTCAACTCAACGAACTCCGCCCGAAAATACTACTCAAAAATTACTAAAGCCGAGTACTTTAATGCATGAATCTGATACAGCATCGGATTGTATGGCTTCGGATCCTGACTGTGAGGGTCAAAAAAATATCACACGTAGGTATTATAAGCGTAAATATGAAGAGGCTGCTTTGAGTGAAATAAAAGACATTTTGGCTGATTTACAACTTGAACAAAAAACGACATACCGACAGGCCGCCGACATACGAAATATATATAGGCCTAAAAAATCTCCGAATAAGGCTGCCCCTATAATAGTGGAATTTTCTTCATCCGCAACTAAAGAAAATATAATCAAATCCGCAAAAATATTTAACAAGGATAAAAATAATAAAGAAAAACTAAACTCAACACATTTGAAGTTAACCTGTGCACCAAAACCAATTTTCATCTCAGAGTCCCTTACCACCTATGGAAGACACCTATGTACACCTATGTATCCGGTCTATTTTATTTAGCCCGTGAATTCGTAAAAAAACATAAGCATGCAAGTTGCTGGACTTCGTACGGAAAAGTGTACATACGACTGAATGAAGGTGAGTCATCCAGAGTAATCTCACATGAAGAAGATCTTACTAAGTTAAAACCACAATGACTACTATTTATATTGTTTTCGTTATACCCTACTATTATTTTTGTTGAGCTTATCTCGGATTATTGTTTCGATTTATGGGGAAAAGCTTATTGTTACCACTACTATACTATACACAACATAAAAATAAACTTTCTTTTTTTATATAATACTTGCACTTTGTTTACTACTAAACCACAACTGACAATATTTATAAAAACACAAATTAATAATAACTATTTATTTTTGTTATATTATAATTACTTTACTAAATATTACATAAAACAACACATTTATACATTTATAAAATACAATATCGTTCTACAAAAAACCGGCTACACTCGTCACAATTACATAACATGTCAAGGAATATACCACAACAACAACTTTATTCAATATTTTTCACAGTGTCATGTCACCATCACATGGTCGGAATGCATTATAAAACCCTTGTTATTATGCAAGACAAATATGTAATTATCGTTATGTTAAACACCTTACAAATCTCACAAGCGTCACTAAGATCATCACTTGTAACAATTTATGTTCCCAACATTCGATACAACAAGTAATTTATTGAGGGAAGTTGACTCTTTTGATATTACTAACAAAATAACATGTGACCCAGAAGATTGCGCAACTTACCTTAACCACCCTGCGCAATACTTAAAGATACTTCAACAGAATATCCGTAGTTTAAACTGCAACTTACAAGAGTTAAATGTTCTGCTTAAAAGGCTAGAACCCTCTTGCGATATTATTGTCCTTTCCGAGTGTTGGTTATCATGTATTGTTAATCTACCTACACTTCAAGGATATAACTCGTATAAAACTACTGATAATTACTATCAAAATGATGGTGTCATTGTTTACACTAACTGTGACTTAGATTGCACTGTGGAAGAGCCTTCATTTTTAGAGGCAAACTGTTTGACGATTAAAATAAAAAACGATACCGTATTAATCGCGATTTATAGACCGCCTAGTTTTAGATCATTAAATATTTTTTTAAACTCTTTACACAGCCTTTTGGAGAATCTGTCGTCGTATAAAAATATAATTATAGTCGGTGACATTAATATAGACCTTATTGATAATAATGCCGACATCGATATTGGACTGCGACCTTTCATGGACTTCTTCCAACTATAAATTCTCCTACCAGAGGCAAGTCTTGCTTAGATCATGTAATATTAAAAACATTTGAAATCAAAAATAAGTTTTAAAATCGACAAAGAAAAATTAATATCTGATTGTGATAAGTATAATTTTGACCATATTTATCAGGAAACAAATTTAAATACCGCTATGTACAACTTCATTGACATTATTCAACAACTTATTGCAAAAAACTCAATCAAACGATCAATTCCCAGAAACAAAATAGTATTGAAGCTTTGGATGACTAATGAGTTACTACGTTGCATCCGTACTAGAGACCGAATGCATAAAAAATTAAAATCAAATGAAAACGACGCCATATTGAAAGTGTCGTACTTAAGATACAGAAACCACTGTAACAAGTTACTTAAAAAACTTAAAAAAGAATATGAGAGAGAGCAATTGGCAATGTCTAAACAAAATTCAAAAAAGCTATGGTCCACCATTAAAAATATCACTAATACCAATAATAATAAAAATCAATTACCGTTACAATTACTGCCAAATTATAAAACTCCTAAAGACGCAATCAATAAAATTAATAAATATTTTTCTACTATTGGTAAGCGGTTATCTGACGCGATTCCCTCCCGTTTTCCAAGTCTGCAAAGAGTTATTCAGCCAATTGTAAATTCTTTCACTCTCCTGCCTACTGATAATGAAGAAGTTGAAAGAGAGATTAATTTATTAAAAAGTGACTGTTCACCGGGTTGGGACCAAATTAGTGCTTAAGTTCTAAAATACATTTCCAAATCAATAACTCCCATTCTCATTAACTTGATAAATCGTTGTTTTGATTCTGGAGTGTTTCCAGATGCATTGAAAAGATCTGTAGTACACCCGATATATAAGGCGGGAGATATTATACATGTAGTCGGTGAGTGACTGAAGAAAGAAGGGGAGGGGATACATAGAACTGATTTGATGATGAAACCGGAAGGTAGGTAAGAACCCTACAAATTTAAAAACCTACAAATTATTAAAGAATTCTGCAATAAATCCGTGTATCCTAGCCGTGTTTGGTATTATTAGAATTGTTATGATGATTTGATGATAGAACCAAATGGTGGAAGGTATCTGTTTAAGTTTGACTGAGGGGTACTACAACTAAAACGTGTGAAATAAAAAACTTTTTATTCGTATTTTATCTCTTCTCTTGCCATTGTTAAGCACTTACATATAATTAATTTGTCTGGAACAAACATTTCTTTCAGTGGAGTCGGGCGTTGATAACTGTGCCACAGTATCTATTAATTTTTGTAGTAATCATCGTTTATCATTGCTTTTACCTATATTTTGTTTTATTTTTTCTAATAAATATTTATTATGATTATTATATCTCTTTTACACAGAAAAACTAATCACTACAATCAGTAAAAACAAGCGCCAGCCACACTACTCGTAAACACTTTCGAGGGTATCTTACACCCTATCGCTGAATCTCCTTGTTACAAAGCTTGTTCTCATCGACTTTGAAATTGTAAAACACGTATACGTCTGACTTCTGCATAATTAAATAAAAAAGAAGTTTCAAGGCTAAGGTAATACATAACAAGGACTAGCTTTACTTGGGAATTATTAATTTATTTAGTTATGAATTTTTAAGACCTAATCTTTGGTGAGGATGGAAACAAAAACTACGCTGTCGGGTATTTTTGTGTTCATTTTACAAGTAGGGACGCATATTTATTTTTATACTTTGCTTGACTAGAGTAAAGTATCCTAATTTAGAAAATGACACTAAACTTCAAAATGTTGTCAGCTGTCAAAGCCATTTTATTTACAAAGTTTACACAATTGTGACGTCGCCGGAGATTCAAGTATTGTTTCGGCGACTGACAGCATATCAAATGGTTAGAGTTCAGTTCAAAAATTGTATATGAAGTAAAAGCCAATGGACAGCCCATTGAGCCGACAGATCAATATAAATTTCTTGGTTTATTGATTTATCAGCACTGCAACTGGAAAAGTCACATAGATCTTATTCATCATTGGCTGACGTCTCGTGGCACAGGCGAATACCCAACCTTATGTTGTTGAAACTTCTACGGTACGGACTAAGCGCTTTGCTTCGTCGTTTATACCGCGAGCATCGAGGAACTGGAACAGTTTGCCTGCTGCGGTCTTCCCGTCCGATTATAATTTAGGTGCCTTCAAGGCCAGAGTGAATAGGTTCTTAATAAACTAGTGCGCCTCACCAACCACGATTGCATCACTGCTTAACATCAAGTGGGTTTGCAATCAAGCACTAGTTTATATCAAATAATAAAAAACCGGCCAAGAACGTGTCGGGCCATGTTCAAAGTAGGGTTTAATAGTTTCCCGTTCGTCACAAAAAATGTCCCCACTGAAGAGTTAAATACCGGGCAATAAGCAATTATAAACTAGTGTTCAATGTAACTATATACTGTACAGGCAACACTATGTATTCTAACAAACTTGCCTACTTCAAATCGTAATTAGCTAGCAGTTGTACGTATCAAGTAACTGCGTACATACAAATTAATATGAACAATATCCCCAAGAAGTTATATTTTACCCACAATATAATTTAATTAAGCCCAATTTCTCACAATGTAACAGAACTCTTAAATTAAGACGACTATCAACCAATTTTCACGATCATATCACGGAGGGTTGTGATAGCTCAGAGAATCTTAAGAGGCGTATTACAAAAAAACGTAGTTCGCCGCCCGCTCGATGCGTAAAATACCTAAATTTGCGTAAAGCCGAAATGTGAAAGGGCTCTTAACATCGACTTCTAGAAAGATGACGTGTTTGCACAATGCCATCTATCGAACAAATTAAGAACTAATTAAACAAGCCCAAAGTACAGCGCGATCTCTCGGGAAATTGGGTTACAAACTATACGGGTTAAGTATGTTGGGTTTTCGGTGGTAATTTTGAATTGGGTGAACCGATTTTAATAATTCTTTTTTTATTTGAAAAAAGATATGTTCAGGATATTAAAATATGTAAAACCGGTTAATAAATTACCTGCTTATACGGTTACATTACAAACTTAGTTCAAAAATTATTTTGTACAACTTTTCAAAAACTGTTCAACCCATCAAGTTCAAAATAATTTTCCTAGAAAGTTTTTATAAAGTTCCACTTTTGAATTTTTTTCATATTTTCTAAATTTATGGTTCAAAAGTTAGAGGGGACACACATTTTTTTTTACCTTTGGAGCGGTTATTTCCGAAAATATTAACATTATCAAAAAATGATTTGAGTAAACATCTGATTATTTTTAAATACCTATCCAACAATGTATCACCCGTTAGATTTGAAATGAAAAAAAAAAAACACTCCACTTTACGTGTAGGGTAACCCTAACAAAACACTTCTTTCCACTTCTTATTTTACCACTTTGTCGGCGTGATGGATATACATGTAGGAAATAAGGCTGAATGATACACCTTTATTCTTTTTGAAATAATCTGCTTTTAATAAATTTTCACCTCATATCTTCCATCTTAGTCTATTTCTTCGCTCGATCTGTCGTGATTGATTGTGATTCTTTTTTCAACCTTAGTTCTTAACTCAAACCTAATTTTATTATTTTTAAACAGAAAAGAGTCCTACAACTCGGCCATTCTGCATATCAGTCTGTCCTCAGACTGAACCTACATTAAATACTTATAACAAAATTTATAACAAATTAACTCTTATCTTCAACCTAGAATGGGTACTCAACTAAACAGCTAACAATATAATAATTACTACTTTTACATTATAATACTAACATCGTATGAAACACACATCCTTACAAAAAAACTATTTTACACATAAAAACAAAATCAAACAAAATACAACATTGTACCTGCTGTTGCTTGACATAAAAAAAAAACATTATATTTAAAGTTAGTAAGTTAAAGTAGTAAATTAGACACGATCTACTCATTCATAGTATAGAAATATCCTGGAAATCATCATTCCTCAAATGCTTTTTTTTAATATCGAAATTAATCATTATATTTTATATAAGGCCATCTTTTCATATAATCCACACCTGATGTTGTTCTTATAGATCTTAAATGATCGCAATTTTCTCCCTTCATCAATTGGGTGTAAATTTTCCTTTTCTTTCCACTTTTCCTTCTTAGAAATAAACAAGGGATACACAGAAATATCCTTCTCACTTTTGCCGTCTTTTTTTGCAATGTTATAAACCTTTTCTAAAATAACTTTAATCTTCTTTTTACCAAAGTGTCCTATTCCGTGAGCTCTCTTAATCATTTCCAAATTCATAATTTCGGATAATACCAACTCCTTTTGATCACCTTTATAAATAACACCATTGTCAAGAAAATAATTTTCGTTTTCACTTCCTGGGCAAAAAACTGTAACAACACAACTGTGTTTTAACTAGAACAACATTTAATACGACAGCTTTGTTGAAAGGTTTGTCCGTTCTAAGGTTTAGGTAAAATACAAAGGTTAGGTTAGGTGTAAAAAACAAGGTAATTGGTACACCCCACCAATAGCTAAGACATATATGTCGTTGGATAGTTGCCGTTCTGAGTTTTTGGTTAAAAACAAAGGTTTCAGACAAACATTTCAACAAAGCTGTCATAGTAAATGTTGTTCCTGTTATAAAGACCTATCCATCGACTTATATGTCTTTGCTATTGGTGGGTGTACCAATTAGCCCATTGTCCTTTCCCTCATCATCTTTAGTCTTTAATCTTTTTGCTGTGTTTTCTTTATCCTGGTATATAGTTCAGCATTCACAAAGCATATATTCCTGCTTAAAGCATCAACATGTTGCATCAACACAGTTTCATCACGTACTAATGCAGACAAAAGTGCATGGAGAGCCTTAGGTCGACTTTTGACTGTGAGGTTTTGCATTCCGTTTCGTGAGACGACTAGATGGCGCTGTTCAAAAATGAAAATAACACTGCAAAGCTTAAAAACCTTATTATGCAGAGTCCCATAATAAGGTTTATAATACCTAAAATAAGTAGTTACTAAGAAATAAACATAAATTATTTTATTTTCTTATTTCCGAGTACTTAATACAGCGCCATCAAAACCAAACCAAATAAACTAATTGGTATATAAGTTAAATCGACTACAGATGGCGTAGATCATAAATAATAAAGAATACCTACACTCACAAGTAGCTCTCATTTTCGCATTCTCGAATAGTTAGATCGGTAGCTCAGGTGGATAAGCATGTCAGAATAACAAAGTTCGTTCCACAGGGCGCCGGTTCGATACCCAGTTCTCAGTCAACTTTTTTAAATTTAATTTATTATAATTTATATTCTATTTTTTATATTTTTAAAAGTTTTTTATTTTATTTTTGTTATAAATAATATAAAAAATATGAGGTATAAGATGTATAAATGAATAAAGGCATAATATACAAGTACACTTATACTACTATAAATAATAATATATATATATATATATATCTATATATAATGTTATATATATAATTTCTATATACTCGTATATATACTTTCATAATTGGTGGTAAGTATTAGGTAAAAGAAACATTCATGTAAGAAGATCTAGATATAGTTTTCTTACAGATTAAGATTTACTAAGTTTGTTTCTCGTAAAGGATAAGAAATAAAACTATTTTATTGATATTATAGTTTAAGACATTTAATTCTCAAAGAATACAATTTATTTCTTTCTTATACAGTGTATAACATAATCTAAAAGCTTTACACCCAATTGACAATTATTTAACTCACTTGTTATGAGAAATACAAATAAAATTTATAACTTAAACATTACAAAATGGAAAACATTAACAAAGTAAAACTGTTTAATAGATATTAATAAGCATTCTAAATCAAAACTGTGTTGTGCTATTCTATTTAGTTTTATTTACACAATGTTGTATTACCTTTCACTATATATGCAACCTTAGTTCTAAATAAAAACCAACCTTAGTTCTAAGTAAATATTTTACTTAATCATAAATTATAAAAATATTACGTTTTGCATAATTATGGTTAGTGGGTATTGACTATAATGATTGATTTGTGCATTATGTTATGACTAAGGTTTATAGCTTAAGTATTCGTTCCAGAACGAGGAAGAAATTGAAGCTAAACCTCAAAATATTATATAACAAATTAAAATCATTAGTGTAATAACATTTTGTTGTTATACTCGTAAATTAGTGAATAAATTTATCCCACTACACCAAGTTTGAATACTGTAATTTATCAAATAAATTATAGCTACCCCGGTCTATATTATTAGTCAATCCAATAGTCAATACCTTATACACCGTGTAATTGACAGGTTGGCAAAAACTGAAACAGTAGCTTCATGACCATGATTATGACTGAAAAACGTAGGAATTTTCTTCAGGAAAATTGTCGAATTTTCCAACCGTTTTTCAACTAGATTTGTGTTCTATTCATTTGTTACAACAAAATCCAGCCCTAAAAACACGCTGGGGTCAAGGGCCGTGCTGGGGTCAAGGGCCGTTTTCTGAGAGGAAGGCTCAGCCCCGGCACTATAGGCAACGAAGGAACGGGGTAGGTTTTTAGTCAGTAAGAGTCTGACACTACTTCCCGCTCCACCCAAGGGCGGGATTTGTCATTGGATGATTTTACCTACCATAAAAAAAAAAACACAATTTTAGTGAAAAAAAGCAAAAAACTTAAATTCGGCAATGTAATCGTAAAAGAAAATTCATACAACCCGCGCGGAATCAGCTGTTAGCTGTAAAAGTTTACTGGCCTCGTAGTGCCTACGACAGACAGAGACAGCATACCGCTCGCTCGCTCGCTCCTTTTGTGTGGTGCGCCTTTGCTCGCGCCAACACTACTAGGGTTGTACCGCGTACGGAATTTAATACTTGTAATTTTATTTTCTTTATGTAAAATGCTTTAATAATAATTAGATACTCAGGAGTATGATTACTTTATTATTTATTAATTCCAAAAACCTTATTTTAAATCGTTAATGATCTACAGTATCAATTACGAAGCTGCCCGAACTGTACACACGCGTTGCCTTACAGTAATGAAAATTGTTTGCTTTAGACAATTTAGTGGGACATAAAACATAAAAACATCGTGTCAATATTGCCAGATTCACTTTCTTTAAACTTGGAAGCAGAACCATGAGTAAAAGTTACAAAAGATAGCGGTTAATAACAATGTTTATCATACGATTACGATACGATTATTTTTCAATACCTAGTTCTTCATCTTTATCTCAATCGCAGGCCGACCACTGTAACTACTGCGCCATGGGCACCTCGACTAACGTACTTACTATTACCGAAATAAAAATGTTTAATTTCATACCATGTGGGCAGCCCTAATTGCTACACGTGTCACACTCTCAAAGGCGTGCCGACAAACGAAGCCGCTGAGGCGCTGAGCCGCCATTTGAGTTTGCCGCGATTGTTGGTGCGATCTGGACGTCTATTTCGTTTTCTTTCAACTGTCGAGAGTTCGGGACTGTGTATTGCGTTCAGTTGAGTTGTGTGTTTTTGTGTTGTGTGGTATCGTCATGAATCGGCGTAATGAAACGTTTAGTGCTCGCGAATATGGCCAGATGTTAATTTGCTTGGGTGAAGCTAGAGGAAACGCGTCGTTGGCATTAAGGCTCTATGTTCAAAGACACCCAAATGAACGACATCCAGCTAATAGTCGTACTATCACACGGGCATATCAGCGTGTTTTAGAAAATTTACCTATTGTGCCGCATCAGGAAGGTGCTGGAAGGACAATCCGTGCTCGTTCTGAGCAGGCGATTTTAGATGTTGTCCGTCGAAATCCGCGTTTGGGAACCCGTACTGCTGCAAAACTTGTAAGGCGTAGGTGATAACGGACCCCGTGTTTCACATTGGGCTGTGCACAAAGGCCTTCGAAAGGACAAGCAACGTCCATATCGGATCCATAAAGTGCAGGCTCTGGTACCTGGTGACTCAACGCGTAGACTGGCGTACTGCAGATGGCTGATACATCGGCAGCAGCTAAATCGCCAATTCGTTTCATGGGTGAACGACCCGATAGACTTTAGGTAAGTGACTATTTTAATTTTTGATAGGTGTTGAATTTGTGTTTAAATTTTTTGATAGGTGTGTTTGTGTGTGTAGTGTACTATGTATTTATTCCAAACAAGGTCCACGTCCCGAAGTACCTACCTATTAGTATGAATGGACAACGCGCGAGGTACAGGGTCGCGCGCGTATCGCAATATTCGTTATACATTGCGTAGCCGAAATAAAATTGAAAATTGAAAAACGTTCACCTATCATTTCCGGGAAAATATTTCACTATCAAAATATTAACAATACCAGTCTGAATTCATACTTTTCGTTTTTGCCAACCTGTCAATTACACCCAGTATATATTTTTTAATAACTCGTGTATCCACCATTTTGATCGATTACAGCTTGCAAGCGCGAACCCATGGAGTTTATTAATTTTTCACATAAATTTTGACCCCGTATAGAATCCCATACCTGCATGCAGTGAGTACTCAGTGCCTCCTTAGTCCTTTCGTTCCTATTGTTCCACCTTTGAACTATAACGCCCCATAAATTTTCAATGGGGTTTGAATCTGGCGATCTCGCAGGCCAAGGAATTATCCGTATGTCCGATTGCTGGCTAAACCACTCTTGCACAATTATGGAACGGTGTATAGGACAATTGTCCTGTACGAACGTTATTACTGGCATGTCTTCTACAGGAAAAACATTCCGCACGGTGGGTAACATGACGTCATTCAGCACATCTATGTAGTTTACACTATTTTCACGACTGGGTATTACAGTAAGTTCTCCTGGTCCTGCAGCACTCATCCATCCCCACATGTTCACTGTTATACGACCGGATTCACAGTTAGGCACAATGTGATCACTATCATAACGCGTATTATTCCTACGCCACAACATAACTCGGCCGTGCTGGCTAGACTTGAAAGTCTTTTCATCACTGAAGATGACGTTGCTCCAGTCGAAATTTCTGTATTTCAAAGCGAACTCCAATCGTGCTCTTTTATTAGCTTCGGTTAGTAATGGCTTAATAGCATGTCGACGATAATGTAGACCTTCACTATGAAGAGCACGATACACCGTCCGCAAAGATGTATCAAACAACTCAGCGTAATATCTTGTTGGTGTAAAGCCATTTTCCTCATAACCTTGCACCATAAGTTGACGCTGGTCTGAGTCAATATGGCGTCTTCTGCCAGATCTACTACGGTGTTCCAACGAACCCTCTTCTTGAAACCGCTTTATCCATAAAGTGACAGTCTTTACCTGTAAGGGAAATATATTATTTATTATTTTCGTGTATTGATAACCATGGATAATAAAATGAATAACGAACACTGATTTTGAAACATTACTTACGTTTAAGCCAGTTTCTCTCGAAATTTCAGAATAATTTAAGCCTTGATTATTCCTCGTAGCGATATCAATATTTGAACGCGAACTCATGATAAAAATAAATATTAAAAACTTGTTAAACACAATCGTAACTGAACTCACTCTAAAGGTAGTAAAGAACGTTATGATTGAACAAAAAGATTTAATTTTTATACAGTCAATATTAAACTACTCTCAATTCTTTTGAGATTTATGATACGGGTTAAAGTCGCTAAACAACTGCAATATATTAAAGAGTAGGATAATTTCAACTCATTGCGTAATGACGCAATGGTCCAGTGGCTAATGGTATCGGTAAATTTTATGCTACCGAGTTCGAATCCTAGTTATTACGTGCTTTGCTTTATAAGGTTTGTAATGTCGTAGGAGAATTTGTGTTAAAATTAAGTGATATTGTAACTAGCAAAAAGCAATATAATATTCTTTAACGAGAGATGTACATTTTCCAATCCAACTAATGTACTAGCGCCATCTATGTCATCCAAGACATATTATTAAGGCGATGAAACCCTGCCAAACGATTTTGGTTTGGAACTTTCCATGCACTTCAGTCTTCGTTCGTACTTTTACATTTTTTATGCAATTATTTAATTTCAAATCTTCTTTATTTACCTTTAGTATTTTTTGAGATTTTTGACGTTGATGATTGTTGTCATGGTTACCTCCTGAGTGAATGCACTGTGACTCGAACTGATCGACCAAACCAAAGTGTGAGATTGGTTCTACTATTTGTTCATCCAGACTGTCATCATCATCCGCTTTCGTAGCGTCACCTGACGTCTGGTTCTGGTGTTGTACGAACATCAACTGTTAATCTGACTTCGTTACGCTTCAATGATAACTTGCTTTTTTTTAGGGCCTTTGTCATCTAATGCGCTGGCCGTCATGCATTCTGGACCGATGTTCCCAAACTCATTACATCTGAAGAATTTGACACCTTTAGAGCAGGAGCTCGCCACATGACCTTTATCACCATACTTATAACAACGATGAATTACCGATTTTTCTTCGGACTCCCTTTGCGGCTTGGTTTTCATCGGTCTATCTCGCTGCCTCAAGAAATCAGCCTTCTTTGTTTTCTGTTTGAAAGTTTCATATAGAGTTTCTGCTCTGACGTGCCGACTAAGCTACGTCGAGCAATAATCAACTTTTGTTGCGCACTCCACCCAAATATCTCTGCATGGTCCTCTAAATCTTGCGCCCACTTTGTCGAAGAATAAGTCATGTCTTCACTGGAAAAATTGGGTACTCCGTCGATTGCCCTTATTGCAATTTCGTCATTTTTATTCGTCATTGAGTTTTGTTTTACGACAGTAAATTTTTTGCACAACGTAGTAAAACCTTGAATCATCAGCCCTCTATCCTGGACGAGATTTATGTAGGAAATAGGGCAGAATGATACACCTTTATTCTTTATTTAGTCTTACATACATATTGGTACCGAATGTAAGCTTTCTAGTGCTAACGGTCACTAAGATTATCCGCGGACGGACGGACGGACAGACAGACATGGCAAAACTATAAGGATTCCTAGTTGACTATAAACCCTAAAAAAATTTTGAATGTAGTAAAATTAATAGGTTCGTATTTGCATTAAAGAAACTAAGACGAATGGGTGGTTAAAAAGCAGCACTGACAGCATATCAAGGATAGCTTGGTTGCCTCCGTTCTCATATATGGACTTGGTTTGGGGGAATCCAACAAATATAAATAAAATGTGTGAGGGCATTATGTGGCGTTGGCCCTTTAGAATCGTGTCGTCCACTTTTTAAAAGGCTTAGTTTACTGACCGTTACGCGTTTTTATAATTATAATGCAAATTGGTGTATTTGTTAAAGAATATCCAGATATTTTTTTTTAATTTAATTTTTTGAATTACCTAGATTAAAAAATCAAAATGATATTATTCAATTTGGAATTCAATTATGGTTTTTATGAACGCAAAATTATTACACATTACTTAAAACATCTGTAATGTCTTAAGTAATGTGTAATAATTTTAAATTTTATTCGACATAATTCTACCTAATATTTGTATACTATCCTGATGAAACGTGAAACTTACTTTACTGTATTCAACGTCCTCATTACCATGTTTCTGGCAAATAAAGTACTTTGACTTTGAATTTGAATGTAAATTGATATTCCTCGACAAACTAATTGAGTCATCATTGCGGTTAACCTTGAATGCACAGTAACCGATGGGGCTGCACGGAACCATAGTAACGGGTTCAACTTAGTGTTATATAGTTTGTTTTTGCCTCTGAATGATTAGACCAGACCGTGATTAATCTTATTTAGATTATGCTTAAAGTAAGGCTCCTCCTCAGGGTGATTTAAAAAAAAATAACCTTGAAGGCTAATGCTCTCACTCTCTCTCTTAACCTTCGAACCGAAGAGATTTAAAGAGATAGTATATATTTAATGTCTTTGCTTATAACCTAACCTGTCAGTGTCGAGGTGCCCTAAAATTACGTCACTTCTTTCAATGCATTCGTCTTTTACAAAAATTATCGGCTGCGCATTTTAAATAAAATTTGATACATTAAGTACTTACACGTTTTAGGTATTTAGGTATATATTGCCTAGGTTTTGTTTTGGTCCAGAGCCTAATACAGAAGGCAGTACTCCTCGATACAGTTCGCAGTGTGAGGAGGTTCCTGTCTCTGGAGCCCTAACCACCGGTAGCTTGAACCCTGCTCCCGACACCGGCGGACTACTAATTTTTGATCTTAAATGTTTTTTTTTTTGTGTAGTAAAAAATATTTAAAAATATGCATATCAAATATGTACATAAAATGAAATAAAGGGAATAATAATACCCCAAATAAAATGTTAAACCACCGAAAAACAGTCCGAAAACAATAAAAAACAATATTACATCACCGTATACTAACAAAATTACAATCGAACAAAGTTACCTATACTATGACATGGTGATAAAGTTTTAACCCTCGGTCCGTCGCGCATTTTTAACCGAATTCGAAAAGGAGGAGGTTCTATATTTGGCTGTATGTATTTTTTTTTATGTATGTTCACCGATATCTCGGTCAATTGTGGACCGATTTAGAATTTTTGGGTTTTGATTGAAAGATTATACTTTCGAATTGGTTCCATAAAAATATCTCTTTGATTTGATGATGAACTTCGAAGATATAGGACGAAACTCTTCAAAAAATCATAGCAGAACTGTCGTTTCTATATGTTTGTTCGCCGATATCTCGGTCAATTGTGTAAAAAAAAAACCGACTTTAATTTTTTTTTGTTTTGATTCAAAAAATCATAGCAGAACTGTCGTAACAAGCAGAATTGCTTGTTTATACATGTAATCGGTGAGTGAAGGAGAGGAGATACATAGAACTGATTTGATGATGAAACCGGAAGGTAGGTAAGAACAGGAATTCTATAATAAATCCGTGTATCCTAGCCGTGTTTGGTATTATTAGAATTGTCGTGTTTAAGTTTGACTGAGGGGTACTAAAACTAAAAAGTGTGAAATAAAAAACTTTATACAAAAAAAATACAATCGACTTCAATGAAAAAAACACAAAAAAGTGCAAAATAACTTTAATTTCGGAAGTCGGTGTTTAATAACGAAGAGACTAAACTATTACAGAAACACCGACTTCTGAAAATCTGAAACCCTTTATATCTTGTATTTTTCTAATTATTTTTGCAGTTTCTTATTTATTTATTTAATTTTAATAAAACTATAACAAATTAATTAAAAATATTCATATATTTACTATATGAACTTACAAACTAAAATGAGGAACATAAATTTCACTCTTTGAGATAATTTCACAGTTATTTTTATTATTTTATATAGTATATTAATACTACTAAATCAATAAATTTTAATTTTAATTTTATCTGTGTGAGATCACACAAGACTAATTAACAATATAACATAAAAAGACAATGTCCCAAATGGCCCTGTGCAATAAAGAGTATCAGAATACACGATAATTAATCGTCTATTTTTTTTACATAAGTTGCAAATACTTCTGCATCACGGACAAGCTGTATGCCAAAATGTACATTTAATAGTATTTTACGCGACTAATAACATTATTAGTCGCCATCTTCGCCTGATGTCATGACGTGTCAATAGTGAAATAGAGATGGCCAATCAATTATAATCTTTTCAAACAATATAATCTCTTCAAATAATCGATCGATTGTGATTTTTATTTCTAAAAACCTTATAAGAATACTTTATGAATGCGGTCATACCCGATTTTGAATAGGTAATTTGAATAATATTATGCAGTGATCAAAACCTATTTATTTCTATATAATCATTATTCAGGGTTTTCTTAGATTATTTACGACAAAAGTAACCCTCGTTTTGGGCTTCATTAATTAAAAAATACTTATTTTTACTAAATAAATTACAATTAATGTTTAATTAAAAAAAAACAATATTACAAACTAGGTTCAGATGTTATTATGTATTATTATTACAAGTATAAAAGAGTGTTATAAGTAAAATAAGACATTGTCATACTTGTAATGTTATGACTAAAGTTGATGTAAGACAGTTTGTAACGTATGACTATAGTAAATCTTAGAAAATATCGATTAACCTTTTGAATACCGTAATTAAAGACACAATAGAAAGACAATAGGTGGCGGACACCGGTGTCCTCTTGGGGCTTCACAGTTGGTGTCGTATTGCATCCCTAGTTTTGACGTGACCATAGTTACGTCATTACTCATTGTCAGAGTTACAGTCACCAGTCTAAGTGCATAATCTATGGTTATAGTCTTACCCGTACTTTTATTGGGTTCGGTGTGTTTTGGTGACATTCAAGGCTTATTGCTTAGTACGACTTGGTTATTTTACTAGATTTCTTTGAAAAACTACTTACCTGGTTGTGATTTTCGGAACTGTGTACCCAGAGCTATGAAAAATCATACTTAATATTCGTTGTTATGGTTAGATTATAACCTCAAAACATGAT
Source organism: Leucania comma (assembly GCA_958295575.1). NCBI lineage: Eukaryota > Metazoa > Arthropoda > Insecta > Lepidoptera > Noctuidae > Leucania > Leucania comma. The sequence continues at coordinate 36,872,743 of OY282461.1, read as the reverse complement.
ACTTTTTTTGGAATATACCTTTTCTACAGCTAGTCCGCTATAAAAATAATGGCATATTGGAGTTTACTAATGATAGAGAATACATTACATAATTTTCCGATGCTCTTGGCTCCAGGGCCAGCAATGAACGGACGCAGAGCAATGTCCTTTGTATTCCACCTATCAAAAAAACATACAACTTTTGTCAAATTAAATCCAGAATCCAATCCATCCAAAGCTTTGGACACAGTCAGTACATACCGCTTTGGTATGTGAAGGGCATATGTTACCCTTGCAAATGTGGCAAATAGCTTTAATTTTTTATTTACCTATTTGGCGTAACCGTGAGACACACAATGTTAGTTTTATCCTTTTTTTTTATCTTAAGTGTCTACATGTTGTTTCTGCATTGTGTGTGTCTATATTGTTTTTCTTTCTTTCTTTCATTTATTCGTCTTGGGTAATGAATGTAGCGCTTTCTCGTAGGAATGATGTCGTTACCATCAGGTTGAATAGGTATCCTGAAGCGCAGGTATGAATCGCCTTATGTTATGTTTATCTGTGGACCTGGTGGATAAGGTGTCTTCCTCCATTTACAAATAGTTTTGTAGGTGCCATTTCTCTGTCTGTTTTTGACTATATAAAAACTCTGTGTGTTTATCAAAGGGCTCTTCATCATCATCATCACTATATGAACTTTCCAACTCGATGTGCTCTGCATGCGACGATTTTAAAAGTTCCTCCAAAGGATCCTGATATGGTTCTGTAGCAACCAAATCTTTACATTCTTGCTCTGAATCCATCTTATGCTCGATTTTTTCGTCCAGGTATGAAACGACTTCATCTTCTTCATCCTCATCATCATAAACATCATCAATCATCAGGTTCATTTTCTATCCAACTCAATATACGACGTTGTTGTTCTTCGCACATTTTAGAAGTCAATTACTACTCAATTTGAATTTAAAATAATAAAAAAATAAATAAAACACATGTTACAAAAGAAATCAACCGTACATTTTCAATTTATTTTTACTTACGCCGTTCGTCACGTGGGGTATTTTAAACCCGCGCGCAAAAAATACGTCTGTATCTCACTTCGCCGACGCGCAAAATGAAGTTACCGTCGATGTGCGCGAATTATAATCCCATTTTAGAGGGTACCCAAAGTGTCATAACTCGTGGATAGTTTTAAATGTGTTTATTTTACATAATTCTAACACCTAGGCTTTCAAAGACCCCACGCGACGGACCGAGGGTTAAAGTAATGCTGACGAGAAGCCGGGCACGAAAACTTAAAACACACCCAACATCTTCGGGTTTGTCGCTCAGCTCCGCCTCGCAGCCGCTGGGACCAGCGCCAGCCGTGAGTCCAGTGATTTCCATAGCTGCAGTTGCGTCGAGCTCGAGCGACGAATATTTCTCGCCGCCGATGACACCATCACCTGCACGTCGACGGGGAAGAAGCCGACTTCCGGCCAGCTTAGGACCTCAAGGCCCCGCTGCTGGTGGAAGCGTGCAGTGCGTGCGGTGGACACAATCCATTAATAAAAATGTGATGCGCACATACTTTGGGGCTACAGAGGGGGGACGTAACTTGACTGCGTACTGTGGTCGGATGCTCTCTCTGTTTCAGGTGCTTTAGCCAACGTTTCGGGCTGACGACTGTCGGAACAGGTACGGGGCATTTAGCGTTATCGTATGTTGGATGATGCCGTACTTGATAGACTGCACTTGGAATCACAGAGTAGCCGTGTTTCACCTGCTACACCGCCGGCCGCGGTGCAACGTCAACCCAGTGTTTAACTGCAACCCGACCACGTTGGTGACACCGATGATAACGCGGCTATATCTGTGAGTATCCAATGCAATGAACGATTAAGGAGTGCTTTAGAGGACGCATTTCGGGAGTATCGCTCCATACCGACGGCTCTTAGACTTCGTTTACCTCGTTTGCCCATGCACTAGAGAAATAGGGCGCTGGTGTGTGCTCTAGATTCCCAGATATCGAATTGTTTTGATAGCAGCAAAGACCTCACTGATACACACTCGAGCTTGTACTGTGCGGCTGTAGTGGCATGTGGTGTAGTTCACGTTAAATTTCCTAATTGTGACCGAGCTCCACGACCAGTTGTGCCAGCTTGGCAGTGTAGGATAGAGCGCCGTATCGATGAGGCTAGAGCACTCATCGGCAAGCTTATCTGCTTCAGGGAGGGTAATACTCACCCTAGGGTGATGCGCATTGTGAGGTGGGCATTCTCGGGGACTGATATTAATCCTTGAGATTATCTGCCCTGCGTCACAGAGCGTATCGACTTCCTGAAGCAAAAGATCTATGCATGGGCAAACCGTATTCGTCAGTACAAGCGGAGGGTGGAGCTGTACACTCAGAATCGTAAATTCCAAAGCAACGAAAGGTGGGTTTACAGTTTACATACCTTGGGAGTGACCGGACCAAGGTGCGACTGATACGTGCCTGCCGGATGATGACGCCATGTGTTCATTTCGGCGCAGCATCTGGTTAGCGCCTGTCAGTTACACCCAGGGTGAATGGATTCGAGAGGTCGAGCATGCATGCGATATTTTACCAGAAATGGGGGTAGTTACCATCAGCACCCAAGATGTAGCTCGTGCAATTTGTCTGTTGCCCAACTGGAAATCTCCAGGGCTGGACGGGCTGCACAATTTCTGGATTAAATGTTTCCAAAGGTCACATGCTCGCTCGGCATCTCAATTCCAATCTGCTCTGGAGTCAGGGTCACTGCCCTAGTTCCTAACGACGGGAATAACCCACCTGCTCCATAAATCAGGTAGTACTGCGGAACCTAAAAATTACAGACCGATCACGTGTTTACCAACGGTCTGTAAAGTTCTTACATCCATCCTGAGAGCCAAAATCAATAGTCATATTGAGACAAACTCTATCATGTCTGCTTCTCAGAATGGATGTAGGAACGGGTCCCGTGGTACTAATGAGTTGCTCCTCATTGATGTTGCCACTAGCCAACAGGTACGTCGTTCTCGAAGAGATCTGTCGAGATGTTGGATAGATCATAAGAAGGCCTATGACTCCGCGTGCCGCATACATGGCTCATGAGGGTGCTGGAATTGTGTAAAGTTGATGCAACTCTGCGCACCTTCCTGAAGTTGTGTTTTTTTGACAGACCGACTTCTTGACTTTTCAAAAGTGCCTGTAAATGGTTTATTTAAAATAAAATGCTTTGAATCTTTGAAGTTGTGTATAGAGCTGTAGAAAACGGTTCTTCACTACCCAGGAGGTCGACAAATCCGGGAGAACAGTGAACCGATAACGATCGAGCAAGGCATATTCTAGGGTGAAAGTTGGAGTCCACTGTGGTTTTGCCTAGCTTTGAACCCTCTCAGCACCCTACTATAGGGCTCGGGCTTGAGCTACCGGTTGAGAATAGATGATCAGGTCATTTCTCACCTTCATTACATGGACGATCTGAAACTCTTTGCCCCCGGCAACTTCCAACAGATGGAGCTACTAAAGGTAACAGAAACCTTCAGTAGTGCCTTTAGGATGGAATTTAGATAGATAGATAGATAAACCGTTTATTTGTTACAACACAGAAGAAGAATTTGGTGTGGACAAATGTCATGCATGTGAAGCGAAAGGGGATTATGGAATCCATGGGAACCCAACTCTCGGATTCCATACACCTCAGATCCCTTTGCTCAACCGAAACTTACAAGTATGTAAGTATGTCGGAAGTGTTAGGCATCAATGCTACTGACGTGAAACAATCGTTGAGGGAACGCTTCTTTGGCCGCCTGAATAAAGTACTGAATAGTCTTTTATCAGGCGGGAACAAGGTGCGCGCCTTCAACGGTTGGGTCATGCCGCATGTCCGCACACTGCTTACTTCACATCGGATGCATCACTCACGATCATCGGTGATGAGGCTGTATATCCCGCGGCCGTGACTTCTTAAATGTTAAGACCCTGACAACAGTGAGGTATACAGTCTCAGGGAATACTTCATAAAAACCGAAGTGGGGATGAACTGAGATATGGTGGCGGTGGACAAAGGCCTTACCTCGCTCTCCTTGGCTAACGAGAACTGGAGCAAGCCCTAGTACTGGATACTAATAACCGCAGGTAATTATGGCAGAACAAGGAGATTCACGGACTCTATTACCGGGCCTTACATGGACCCGATGTAGAGCTTGTAGCGTCGGTATCCTGGCTGCGCTTCGCTGATCTTTTTGGAAAAACCAAAGGTTTTGTCTTTGCGGTTATGGACGAAGTTATGATGACGAATAAATACCGGAAATACATTATGAAGGATGGTACGGTTGACATCTGTCGGGCATGCCACCAGTCCGGAGAATCAATCCGAAAAATTATTTCTGGGTGTTCTCATCTAGCTAACGGAGATTATTTGCATAGACACAACCTCGTAGCTAAAATCATCCACCAGCAACTTGTTGTTAAATACAATCTTGTGGAATCAGAAGTATCGTACTATAAGTATGTGCCCGACCCAGTGCTCGTGAATCACGTTGCAGCATCACGTTGTATTGGGATCAATCAATCATCACTAACAGGACTATTGTTGCCATTTAAATCTGATATAGTGGTGATAGATTGACTAGAGCGTCGCACAATTTTTATTGATATAGCGATCCCTCATGACGAGAACCTCGTGAAAGCTGAGAAGGATAAACAAACTAAGTGTCTTAACTTGGCTCGCGAGGTTGTCGACATGTGGAAAGTGGACACAGCAGTCATTGTGCCGATAGTCGTGACGGCCAATGGCTTAATAGCCAAGAGCCTCGACCAACATCTGAGGAGGCTCTCGTTAGGCAGTTGGATCATGGGTCTGATTCAGAAGGCAGTACTCCTGGACACGGCGCGTATTGTCCGGAGGTTCCTCTCTCAGGAGCCCTGACCGGCAGCTTGGATCTTGTTTCCGATGCCGGTGGGCTACAATTTTTATATTTTTTAATGTTTTTTTTTTATATAACTTTGTTAAAAAAAATATTTTTATATGTGATTTATGTGTAGGTATTTACAATTAATAAAAAAATCATTTAATTCAGATTACATCCATATGTGTTAGTACAATTGCAAGCTTACAAACTAGTGTTAGAAACAAATCGAACGATTCACAAACTGTAAGTGGCCAGTCCAGGTGGACTCCCCGATGGTGGTGGCAAATCACTATACGACTGCGTGCAGCCGCATCCAACGAGCCAGCATCGGAGAGTCCCACCGGTCAGCCAGAGCGAGCAAGATAGTGTTGGGGCTGTCGCGCGTACGGCGCATGCGCTTCTATGCGCATCGTTTGCGCATGATGGCCGCAAAGCCTGCTATTTCAGCCGCCGCGAACATCGCGGGAGCGCTGCAGTGTCGCGGGAGCCCCATCAACCGGAACGCGTTATTATATTGAACGCGCAGATTGCTGTAGCAAATAAACGAGTTTGAATGATTCATAACCGTTACCAAATTTTTTTTAGTATTTTAGTGACCCGTCCTAGCTTTGCACAGATGTTAGAAATCCTTGAAGTTCGTGACTTTTCTCCATTATATTATACACCTCAACCTTTTTCACAAATCACTCTACCTATTCGGGAAAAAATATAAAAATGCGTTCAGAAGTGTTGAATTTATTGCGAACATACACAGCCAGATGCGGTGGAGCTCTTTGTTTAAAAAAAAAAACATACTAGGTTGGTGTATCTATACCTGTTCAAGGTTGTGTAACTGACTGTCACAAGTATAAAAACTAGTTAATTTAGATGACGTAGAGTTGAGAGTTTTTGTGCTTCCTGTCACTGCGAAATATTTGACTTCGGTTACTCCATAATTAAATCTAGCTATTTTGCAAACGTTCAGGGAGCCGGGCGCTGCATTTTTCAATTACTTATTGTCTGTTTATTACATGTGTGTATTTAAATTGATAAATAAATAAATATTCAAATTTAATCTATCAAATTAGCCCATTCGGTCCCACTGCGAGGGTCTCTCTCCCTTTTCCGACATTGCAGACCAGTCCCTTCGGTAAGAGTCAAGCTCATCTCAATACCTTCACTTTGGTCTACCATGAGGCTTTGCGTTTAGTGAATCCCAATAAGAAGCTCCTTTAGCCGACAGCTTATCTGGTTTGTTTGACCGAATTCCACGAGTAGCAGGATGAAATATCTGGTCACGAGCTAGTCAAAATTCTGCGTTGTAAGGCTTGTGTGGCTCTTTGCAGAAGATCTACCATTCCGTGTTCATTGTTGTATGAGAGACGATCTGGAAATGATTTTTACTTACCAAGTGGTATATTTCCGTGTTCACAAGAATGTGGTTACCTCGGTACATCGTGCTCTTTTGATTGGAGCCTTCTACAGGGTTTATTTATTTATTTAATTATTTATGTACACAAGGGAAAGAAAATAAAAGAAAAGAAGAAGAAAGAGGGATGGGGAGGAGAGAGTTGTTCGTTTATTGCGAAGACTTTTTGAACTAAAAAAGGAATGCCACTATAAATATCTTAGCTCGTGGAGGGTGTGGTGAGCGCTTTGTTCCCTACGCGAGGGGAGCATACTCCCCCGCCTATGGCTCCGCCACCAGCGGCGGTGTCCGATGCGGACCACGACGGCAACGACGGCAACAATGCTCCAGAGGTGACCGAGGTAGAGATGAGAGTGGCGGTGCGAAGGCTGAGTGCCAAGAACACCGCCCCAGGACCCGATGGCTTGCCTGGAAAAGCCTGGGTCCTGGCCATGGAGGAACTCGGGTCTCGACTGAGAGGGCTCTTCAGCGCATGCATGGAGAGGGGCCAGTTCCCGCTTCGCTGGAAGACGGGGAAACTGGTCCTTATCGCGAAGCCGGGGCGCCCCGCGGACTCTCCGTCCGCGTATCGGCCCATTGTGCTGCTCGACGAGGTGGGCAAGCTCTTTGAAAGAGTAATTGCAGACCGCCTCGTCGTGCATCTGGCACGGAAGGGGCCGGATCTTGCGGACGGCCAGTTCGGATTTCGCAGGAGGCGCTCCACTGTGGACGCCATCATGCGCGTGCGAGCCCTCACGACGGGGGATGCGGTGTCCCGGGGCAGGTGTGTCTTGGCGGGGTCTCTGGACATCGCCAACGCCTTCAACTCCCTGCCCTGGAGTTGCATTGGTAGGGCACTCCGATACCACCGGGTGCCCGACTACCTCTGTCGGGTGATCGAGGCCTACCTGTCGGACAGGTTCATCATCTATCCCGGTCATCAGGGGGAGTTGAAACGGCGAGAGATGTCGTGCGGTGTTCCGCAGGGATCGGTACTAGGGCCGCCCTTGTGGAACATCGGGTACGACTACGTGCTGCGCGCCGACCTCCCCGACGGGGTCAGCGTGGTCTGTTACGCAGACGACACGCTGGTCCTGGCGCGGGGACGGTCGTACCAGGCGGCGGTCGAACTAGCGACGCGCGGGGTTGCGACAGTCGTGGAGAGGATACAGCAGTTGGGACTCGAGGTGGCATTGCACAAGTCCGAGGCCATGTGTTTTCACGGCCCTCGGAGCGCGCCACCTCCGGGCTCCCAATTAACGGTAGGAGGAGTTCACATCGGCGTCGGGTCGACGATGAAGTACCTGGGACTCGTCCTCGACAGCCGGTGGAACTTCAAGGAGCACTTCCGACGTCTGGCTCCCAGGTTGAATGCGACTGGGGCTGCGCTCAAGCGGCTCCTGCCAAACCTAGGGGGTCCAGACGCCTCCTGCCGGAGGCTCTACGCAGGCATCGTTCGGTCCATGGCCCTTTACGGTGCGCCGGTGTGGGCGCCATCGCTACGAAAGCGAGTGGCGGCCCGGCTAACAGCCTGCCAGAGGGTCATGGCCATCCGGATGCTCCGTGGATACCGTACGGTGTCCTGTGAAGCGGCGAGCCTCCTTGCTGGCCTACCACCATGGGATTTGGAGGCAACAGTCCTTGCACACATGCATGACTTACGCGTGGAGATGCAACGTCGGGGCGAAACTCCACTGCCGCGACAAGTCGCGGCATGGCGGACAGAGCTCCGGCGGGATCTCATGGTGAAATGGCGAGAGCGATTGTCGCAACCTCGTGCTGGGCACGCCACGATCGAGGCGGTAAGGCCCCTCTTTGAGGCGTGGCTGGAAAGGCCCCACGGCGTCGTCACCTTCCGTTTGGCGCAGGTGCTGACCGAACACGGCAAGTTCGGTCCGTACCTGTACAAGATTCGTGCGGAGACGACGCCCGGGTGTCGCCACTGTGCGGACCGCCCGGTGGACACGGTGGAGCACACAGTCGAGGTGTGCCCCGCTTGGGAAGAGCATCGCCGTGTCCTCGTGGGGGCGATCGGCGGCGATCTCTCGCGCCGGGGCTTGGTTCAAGCCATGCTCCGGAGCGAAGAGGAGTGGCAGGCGGTCGCCTCCTTTTGCGAAGCAGTAATGCTAGTAAAGGAGGAGGCCGACCGCATTAGGCAAAGGCGCACACGCCGCCGCCGCCGCCGGGTTTTTGATCCCAATTTCCGGCCACCGTAGGCGCGGGCTCGGGGACGGTGGGCAATGGGTAGCTCGCTGTCCGTCCGTCCGGTAACAGACCGGTCCGAGCTCAGGTCGTCTACGGCGCGCACCGTTCCCGCGCGCCTCAAGGAGTTGTCAGCAAACTGTAGGGGTCCAGCAGGCCCGAAGCCTACTGGGGCCCAAAGGTTATGTGAGACTGTCACCACGGGCCCCAGGATAAAGGCAAGGAATGGAAAGGTAGGTTTTTAGTCAGTAAAAGTCTGACACTGTTTCCCGCCCCACCCAAGGGCGGGATTCGTCATTGGATGATTTTACCTACTTTAAAAAAAAAAAAAAAAAAAAAAAACTATAAATATCTTAGGTCGTCTACGGCGCGCACTGTTCCCGCGCGCCTCAAGGAGTTGTCAGCAAACTGTAGGGGTCCAGCAGGGCCGAAGCCTACTGGGGCCAAAGGTTATGTGAGAATGTCACCACGGGCCCCGGGACAAAGGCAATGAATGGAAGGGTAGGTTTTTAGTCAGTAAAAGTCTGACACTATTTCCCGCCCCACCCAAGGGCGGGATTTGTCATTGGATGATTTTACCTACGTTAAAAAAAAAAAAACTATAAATATCTTATGTGTTTTTAATTTAATTTAATTTTGATACTTTTACGGTTATAGAGAAGCCTTTAAGCCTTTTTAAACGAGGAATAATTATTTATATATTTAAACTAAATGCACAAATAAACACTTTTATGAGGCAGACCTAATAAGTATTGTGACTGACCAGTTAAATTCACGAGTTTCAAGTTACCTGCTGTTTAGAAGATTGTTTTAGTATTTCTTTTGTATATGTCCCTTTACCTGTAACCTGTGTTTACTAATAATTAATTAGAAGCCAAACAAGGGTTTGGCTTCTAATTAATTATTAGTATATAAAACTCTTGTTCAAAAACAGTTTGGAATCTCTTGACTCCTGATGAGCTCTTTATTAGCATAGTACTGGTGAGTTAAGTGCGATACCGTGGTGCATCAGAGGAGCATAGTAGTATGCACCACGCCATCCTAGTTTCACTTCCAAATATCCAGGAATATCTATAAATCTCATCATATCCAGGAATATCTATCAATCCTGATGAGCTATTTATTAGCATAGTACTGGTGAGTTAAGTGCGATACCGTGGTGCATCAGAGGAGCATAGTAGTATGCACCACGCCATCCTAGTTTCACTTCCAAATATCCAGGAATATCTATAAATCTCATCATATCCAGGAATATCTATCAATCCTGATGAGCTATTTATTAGCATAGTACTGGTGAGTTAAGTGCGATACCGTGGTGCATCAGAGGAGCATAGTAGTATGCACCACGCCATCCTAGTTTCACTTCCAAATATCCAGGAATATCTATAAATCTCATCATATCCAGGAATATCTATCAATCCTGATGAGCTATTTATTAGCATAGTACTGGTGAGTTAAGTGCGATACCGTGGTGCATCAGAGGAGCATAGTAGTATGCACCACGCCATCCTAGTTTCACTTCCAAATATCCAGGAATATCTATAAATCTCATCATATCCAGGAATATCTATCAATCCTGATGAGCTATTTATTAGCATAGTACTGGTGAGTTAAGTGCGATACCGTGGTGCATCAGAGGAGCATAGTAGTATGCACCACGCCATCCTAGTTTCACTTCCAAATATCCAGGAATATCTATAAATACCTATCCTGCGATTGCCTGAAAATCTACATAGATAAGTAGTATCCTACATTGAGTAGGAACATATATTTATACTGTAATGATACGACTGCGTGTTCTAAAGTACCTTTTATTAAGATTAATACCTAAGCTTATATACTATTAAAATATAGCGGCCATTCTCCGATTAGCAAGTTTTTTGTGTCCGGGCTTGCCTAATCCGTAATATTGTCATATTCAATCATGTATGTTTTTTTATATGTTAGGTAGCATCCGTATCTAGCTGTAAACAAAAACATTGGCTTCTGTCTTAAGTAGTTAAGACTAAATTAATTTAACCATGTTCAAAGGACCTGTGTTCTCTAATTACCGTAGCATGTCCGCACACCAACTTAATGTTAAAAATTGCTTGTAATTTTTGTAACGTACAGATTTACTTTGATCCATTCAGCGTTTTAAACAGTATTAAGAAACGTGTATCGTTTATCAAAATATGGACTTAATAGAACCAGTCTATAATTAATTATCACAAAGTAACCGCTTGTCCAGTCGAAAGTTATAATTTCCGTGCCATTTTCTGTTCTCGGGTACAAATCCCTAAATAACAGTATTTTGCACATCACTACCGTACTTGTCGCGTCTCCTCAGCGTGTACCGCAGCCCATCAGCATTTGCTGGTCTCTAACGTTAGTGTACCGCCAATGAAGCACGTGAGTATATAATTACCGTAGCCTTGGTTAAAAACTTTTCTAATTACCGTTGTACTTATTTTAATATTTGATTTTTTAAGTTAGACCCAAGTTGTCATGAAGATGAAGACAGTACTTTGGCCTCCTTACGTTGTAATAAGCTAGTATTTACATACTGTGTCGGTTTTCGACATTTTTAAGAAAATGTATCGTTTTCTAATTTCCGTATACTAATTACCATATGATTATAATTACCGTAGTATTAAAAATTAATACTTGATTACTAACCATAGTTACTAACTGTAACCACGATGTTGACCCAAAAGTTTTCCCGCGGTTTTCGTAGATTATTATGATCATTCTCCGTAAATATGCCTATATTATATGCTGATCATTCATCAAGTTATTTAATTTATATGATGGGAAAACCCAAAAAGACCAAAGAGGAAGTTAAAAGAAAAAAAAATCGATCGAGATCGAAAAAAAGAAGATAATCAGCAAAACAAGATTTCTCTACAGTCTTTTGAAAAAGAATTACGAGTAGTTCCCTTGAAGAAGACACCAAATTTTAAATCTTCCTTAATAACATCAACGCCGCGTCCATCTAGTGCTCTGTCATCATCTTCTACTGAAAAAATGACATTATTAGGCAATATTGAGCAATTGACAGAAAATAAAGATTCAAGATATGAAAACAAATATAATTGCGATACATAACGGCTAAGTTACTTCAGAAAAATCTAAAATTTTATCTAATTGGCTGGTATAGCCCACTTCTGTATTTCCTGGGTCTTCGAAGTCAAACATGATATGGTTAAGAGGTTTGAGAGGTTCAAAAAAGCGGGAAATAGCGTAAATTTATCTAACACAGACAGTTTTTGGGCTCCGTGTCTCTTGATTCCAACGCTTTCCTTTAAAACAAAGACAAATGTTCCAAATAATAGTATTAAGGATAAGAAGACTACAGGTTCATTTTTCGATTTATCTGATTCTAATGAAATTATTTTTTAAATATTGGTGTTTATATTCAGTTTTTAAATTGTTTTTTGATTAGAAAATTACTATAAAACAAGACTGATTTAAATGTAGGTATGACATACGAGTCTGTATAATTATGATGATTCTTTATCGAGTATATGTACGTGATATTAATAGAAGCAAATCTAAAAGAGCTGTGAGTAGTTAAAGCTACTCACAGCTCTTTTAGATTAGCTAGATCTATCTTTATTATCTAAGGAGATTTAGAATATTATTCTTTTAAGTTCCATCCTCATAATCTTTTTTTTATAAATATCATTTCAACAAACTAAAAAAAAATACCAATTAAAACAATTTTTGTTTTATTTAGTTTCTTGTTACTTGATTTTCATTGAAAGTGTCTAATTTTTAATAAATTATAGTATGTATTATAGTATTTTAATTATTATATTATAGTTATGAGGGACATCTTTAATTCTATTGCCTTAATTATAATTATATGTATAAAAATTATTAGTGTGTGTTATTATCATTTTATTATTATATCATATTTTACATAGACTTGATGATATTTTCTAATTACCGTTACATTAAATATTATTTTTTTCTAATTACCATATTCATAAATTTTTTAAGTCGCAATAACTAGAAAACCACTATTAATTGTTACATGCCTCATTAATTATTGAATTCGTATCTTTGATTTGTTTCATATTTTAATGTGTTTAAGTCAAATCAGTGAAAAATAAAAAAGGTCACGGTAATTAGGCAAAGAACGCCGAATCGGAGAATGACCGATAGTTGTCAGCAGACACACACACGCTTAAGATAATTATAATAAATGACACGTTAATAAAATATCTGTAAAGGTTCTAACAGTACTTCCCCCTTTTACAAAAAGATTTTTTAATACAATATTAAAGATGTTAAAAGTAATCTTAAGCAACAAAAAATAATTAATTACTATGACTATAACTGCCTAGTTGGCAAATCGCACGACTGGTCGAATTACACGACCGGATCGGGTACTATGGCGCGCGCCTGTTTCTGCAGTTGTAGGCAAATTCTCGCGTGTCACAGGTGTCATTTCTGTAGTCGTGGGTATTGCTGTGTTTACGTTGTCCATGCCGTCTTCAGAAGTTTCTTGGATGAATGCTGGTTTCAATCGATCTACGGACACGACGGCGTTTCGGTCTGGTAATCTGATTGTAAAGCATTTTCCTTCACGGTTTAAAACTTTGTACGGACCTTCATAAGGGGCAGTCAGCGACTTCTTCATCACGTCTCTTCGGAGGAAAACGTCATCACATGTCTGCAACTCCTTGTGCACGAAACATCTTCTACTCGTGCAGTTTTCCCAAATCGTCTCTTAATTTGCGCATAGTATTTGCGAGCTGTGTGACGTAAGAGGCGTCGGCCAGTGGTGTTTTGCTGTCAGCGCAATAATCGGCTGGCAGACGTAAGGTTGCGCCGTAAGTCATTTGTGCTGCGCTTACTCCACTTTTTTCACTAATTGCTGTGCGAAGTCCGAGCATAACCATAGGTAATGAGTCTACCCAATTAGAACAGTCATTCCTTGCCGTTAGGGTGGATTTTAGACATCTGTGCCACCTCTCCAATTTGCCGTTCGCTTGTGGGTGATAAGGAGTTGTATGAATCTGATTTATTCCCAATCGCTTTGTCAGCTGACGGAATAGATCCGACTCGAACTGGCGTCCTTGGTCCGTTATAGTGACTGGACAACCAAATCTTGAAATCCAATTGTTAATCAATGTTTTGCAAATGTTTCTGCGGTAATATTTCTCACTGGAATAGCTTCTGGCCATTTCGTTTTCCTGTCTATGATGGTGACACAATATTCGAATTCTCGGGACAACGGAAGTTTCCCTACGATATCTATGTGTATATGCTCGAATCTCTCTGCTCTTGGGAATTAGCTTAATGGTGAAACAGTGTGTCGAGTTACTTTGGACTTCTGGCAATCTGTGCATGTTTTCGCCCATGTTCCCACATCCTTATTCATGTGAGGCCAGAAGAATCTTTCCGACATCATTTTCCTCGTACTTCGAATCCCCGGATGGCTGAGACCGTGTACTGCGTTGAATGCTAATCTCCGGTACTGCAGTGGTAAATAAAGTCGAATTTTTCCGGTCGACGTCTAGCACTTGCTTGTCGCTATTAGGTAACGGGCACTTCTTGAACTTCAACTTATCGTTATTCAGCAATTTGAGTAACTCTTTGTTTTGTTGACCTTCAACTATGTTCTCGTAGTTCAGAATGCTTGGTAAACTGATTTCTTCGATTCTTGAGAGTGCGTCAGCGACAGCATTTTCCTTGCCCGGTATGTGTTTAATTTCCGAGCAGAATTGCGAGATGAAATCCAGCTGTCGGAGTGTCCTTGGAGTATCGTTATTCGATGAGTCAACGCGAATGTGAGTGGTTTATGATCGGTGCATATTGTAAGTTCTCTTCCCTCGATCATATGGCGAAAATGTTTAATTGACATGTAAATTGCCAATAGTTCTTTATCGTACGTACAGTACTTTCTTTGGGCTAGGCTAAGAGCTTTTGAGAAGAAACCCAGTGATTGCCATTTCCCATCAGCCTTTTGTTGTAGAACTGAACCCGCACACGTATCGGAACAATCTGTGACCAACGTCAGTGATGACGTCATGGAGGGATGGAAAAGTGTTACAGCGCTTTGTATGCTTTCTTTACACTTCTCAAAAGCTTGTATTCCCTTTTCTGTCCATGGTATCGGTCTCTTGTCATTTTTCTTAGTACCATGTAGATACTTGTTCAGTTCCATTTGATGCTCAGCTGCCCGGTGAAAGTTGGCTCGATAGAAGTTGACTATCCCAAGGAATCTTCGCAACTCCTGAATGGTGTTTGGTCTCGGGTATCTGGTAACTGCCTTGATCTTATCTTCTAGTGGGCGCATTGCATCCTTGTTAATCTGATATCCCAGGAACTCTAGCTCGGTTCTGCCGAATTCGCACTTTCCTGTGTTTAGTGTGACACCATATTGCTGCAGTCTCTTTAGTACTTCTTCCAGGTTTCGTTTGTGGCAGCTCTCTTCCGAACATATCAAAATGTCGTCGATATAGCAATATACAAAGGCCAGGCCTTTTAGTATCATATCCATGATTCGTTGAAATATTTGTGCGGCGTTGCGCAGACCAAAAGTCATTTTCATGAACTCAAACAATCTAAATGGTGTTATTATGGCTGTTTTCGGGATGTCTTCTGAATGAATATCTATGACATGGAATGCCCTTGAAATATCAAGTTTTGTGAAGATCGTCTTTCCTTTCATTATGTACGCAAAATCCTGTATGCGTGGGACAAGCTAGCGATCCGGGACTGTGACGGCGTTTAGGCGGCGGTAATCTCCACATGGCCTAATCTCGCCATTCTTCTTAGTAACTACGTGTAGAGGGGAAGCCCAAGGACTACTTGAAGGTCTACATATTCCGTCTTCCATCATCTCAAATTCCTTTTTAGCAGCCTTGTATAGTTCGGGATTCAGTGGCCGTACCCGTTCATGTATTGGGGTCATATTTGTTGTTATAATTCTGTGCTTGACATTGTGCATCGGTATTTGTGAATTGCGCGGTTTTGTTAACTCGCTATATTTTTGCAATAGGTCATAATATATGTTATTATGGTCGATCGTGCGAATTGTTGAATCAGCGCATTGCGACACTTTGGTAATAACACTCAGATCCGTGACTTTGTCTACCAATTTCCGAGCATCTAAGTCAACCAGTAGTTTCTTGCTCTTCAAAAAGCCAGCACCAATGATAGAACGGCGTACGTCAGCTATTATGAATGTCCACTTGAAGATACGCCGTAGTCCAAGTTTAGATGTAACGTCTTCTCGCCGTATGTACGAATTGGCGTTCCATTTGCTGCATATAGACTGTACGTGTTGGCACTTGTTGCAGTTTTCCTATTCTTGACTGCAAGCACTGACACCTCTGCCCTCGTATCCTCGTATGCCCTCTGACACACAGACGACTGATTTGGTGTCGTACTGACGCTGAGTCCTGCCACACTCGGAGTCTGTATTAGTTTTCCGACTGCTGTGGTGATTTCTTGAAATTACAACGGCGTGGATCTCGGCAGTAATGTGCATTCGCACCATATCTGCGATGTGTAAAACACAGCTAAGGCCCTCTTTGTCTCGAGCTTGATCTGTCCCGTGGCCTACCGCGGCTTCGTGAACTGCCTCTGTACCTGTCGCGACGCCTTAATTCAGCAAGTTCCAACGACATTTCTTCCAATTTTTTACATATTGATGTCATGTCATTTGTGCTTGTAACTTGTGCGACCTGGTTGTGCGGTGTGATGCTCTCTACTATCACTACTACTATCCAGGTCAGTACTACCGCTTACGCTCAAAACTGCTCGTACGCAATGTGTCGTCAGGTATTTTGTTCACAGCTAGTTCCCGCATCTTGCGTAACAGCTGTAACGGCCGTTGATCGCCGAGCTCCATTTCCTCCAACAATTTCTGGAGCTTCCGGGTTTCTGACTCTTCGTACGCGTTGATGAGACGCGTCTATAATGCTTCGTACTTTTTTTCAGATGGGGTTTCGCAACGATATCACTAACTTGTTGTAGCGCATCTAAACCAAGCCTGGCAATAACGGCTTGTTACCGTACATCGTCGCCTTGTTTTTGTGGTCCCATTACCGCTTCAAAATGCGTGAACCATAGTCTAGGGAACGCTGACCAAAAATCTGACAACCAGGCTTGTATGTATACGGTCTCTGCTGGCAACGCTGCGGCGCTTGCTGGGCTGCGGGTGAACATACCATTCCTGTAATGTTCTGCCTGGCTGTCGCCATCTTCTTATCTTTTGCACTCGGGAGTCTCGCACGTAAATTTTCGATACACGTGAATATGCCTTTTGAAATTTTAGCCGGTGAGACCCGCTTGTGGGAGGCCAACTGAAATGTGCAATCCCGCAATAGGTACCTATCGACAGTGAGGAACGTCCGGTAAGTAGGCAGTGACCAAATGTTGGTTAGGTTGACTCTTAGGATGTGACCCTACCGGTTCTTCATCGAAACTTGAAAAAAAAAAAGCACTACTACTTGGAAAGATTGTTACATTGTTTAACAATCAATCAATTTTTTTTTTTTAAGATCTCTTAATAAATTATAATGATTTGATATCTAACATAGTATTTATTAGTTTTTAATATAAGCATTTTTACGTATTTCGTTTATTCATTACATATACCTATAATTATATTTTTTAATATTTCGGTGACCTCTCGCGTCAGATCCCGGTTTAGGCCATTGTAAGGAGTGAGTGGGAATGGGAAGCAGTCACCTCTTTTTATGATGCACTAATGCGAGTAAAGTAGGTAACGGAAAGCATGAGGAAACTACAATCCTCACGCACCAGCCCCCGTAGTAGACGTTTCAGGCATCGCCAGTAGTATAGCGATTCTCAGCCACCGTAGATGAAGGCTTGAATACGAAGAGTAGTGGGTAGCTTGCCGTCAGGCAAATCCCAAGCTCGGATCGACGGTACGACGACGCATATCTCGAAGAGCTGTTGGCAACAGTGCCGGGACCCAACAAGGCCTGTCTGTCAAGTTACTGTTCTGTTGGAAGAGTTGCCGCAGCTCGGAGCGAAAACGCAACTAAAGGATAACGAATGGGTTTAATTCAGTAAAAGTCTAACGCTTTTTCTCTCTCCACCCAGATTTCTGGTCATAAGAGCGGGAGGAGACGTTTTTTTATGGTCGGTAAAATCATCCAATGACAGATACCGCCCTTGGGCAGAGCGGGAAATAGTGTCAGAATCTTACTGACTAAAAATCTAGCCCGTTCCTTCGTTGCCTATCGTATCGGGGCCGAGCCTTTCTTTCAGAAGCCGACCCATGACCCCAGTAGGCTTCGACCATTCCTGCCTGCAGGTAGCAGGCTGGGCCTCTACGGTTTGCTGACTCTGAGCTCTTTGAGGCGCGCGGGAACAGTACGTGCCGTCGACGACTTGGGCTCGGTTCGGTCGGTTACCGGACGATCGGACAGTGAGTTACCCATGGCTCGCCGTCCGCAAGCCCGCGCCTACGGTGGCCGGAAATCGGGTTTGGAATCCCGGCGGTGGCTGGGGCGTGCGCCCCGTTGCCTTTGCCTGATGCGGTCGGCCTCCTCCTTTGCTAGCATTACTGCTTCGCAGAAGGAGGCGACCGCCTGCCATCCCTCTTCATTTCGGACCATGGCATGAACCAGGGCCCAGCGAGAGAGATCGCTGCCGCCGATCACTCCCACGAGGACACGGCGATGCGCGGGTGTCGCCACTGTGTGGAACACCGCACATTGACGACACCCGGGCGACTCCTCCGCACGAATCGGGATCAGAAACTTACCGAACTTGCCGTGTTCGGTAAGGACCTGCGTCGTGCGGTAGTTGAGACAGCGAGGTCTTTCCAGCCACGCCTCAAAGATGGGACTTATCGCCTAAATTGTGGCCAGAACGGGGTTGCAATAGTTGCTGACGCCATTTCACCATGAGATCCCACCGGAGCTCTGTTCGCCATGCCTTGACTTGTCGCGGTAGCGGGAAATCGCCCCGGTGTTGCATCTCCAAGCGCTTGTCGTGCATGTGTGCAAGGCTGTTGCCTCCAGATCCCATGGGAGGAGTCGTTTAATGGTTTCTAACAGCCAACCGGGAGCGTTTTCCAGTGTTATAGTTCCAGTTTTTCACGACTTCTAGTTTTGTAAAGCCCTTCAGCCGATTTAACTCCGTCTGACAATATGTCTTCCACAGTAACAAACATTCGCTTCAACCCAATTAGAACAATAGAGAATTTAATTTCTTTACATTTCTCATTAAATTTTGTTTTAAAAAGAAGGTTTCGTTCTAAATTCATGAAAATTTTTTTAACGTTTGTTTATTGAACGCAAAGAACATTTAACCAAAAAAGTAAAAACCTTATTTTTTTTCTGTTTCTCTGAATTTTAATAGAACTTACCTATAGAGTTTTAAAAATACTTCGAAGTTTAATTCTACGAGTAGTTTTTTTCCATAGGAAATGAATAAATTAAAAGCCATGCGCCTGATATATTTAACGTTCCTAACGTAAATGCTCTAAATAAATTTTGGTCTGTCCAAATAAATTTTTTACAAAAAAAAAAAAAGAAACTAAGGCAAGAACCTTAGTTTTGTTTTTCTCGGGTTATATTAAAATAGTTAGTTAGTTTAGCCTATTATGTCCCACTGCTGGGCGAAGGCCTCCCTCTCCCTTTTCTACACACGTCTGTCCACATATTAAAATATTAAAAAGAAATTTTATCTGAAAGATACAGTCTACCGCTAACCATTCCTTTAAATTTTGCCACCTACTTCTGGAAAAGTTTGTGTCAAAATAAAAAGCATAAAAATAAACACCGTCTTGCATTTCATTTTTTAACCGACTTCGAAAAGGTTCGGCTGTATATTTTTTTTTAATGTATTTTCACCGATAACTCGGTCAATTACCGATCGATTTTATTTTATTTTTTATTTGGTTGTAAGATTATTCTCTCGAATTAGTCCCATAGGAATATTGTTTTGATCTGATGATGAAATTCAAAGATATAGAACGGAACTCTTCAAAAAATCATAGCAGAACTGTTATGTAGGAAAGAGTAAAATTGCTTTGTTTATACATGTGATCGGTGACTGACTGAAAGAAGAAAGTGCTTTTTGTTTTCTTTTTGTAAAAAGTAGTACAAAAATAGAACCTACTTCAATGTAAAAAATAAACAATAAAAAGTGCAGAATTTCGGAAGTCGGTGTTAAATAACCAAACTAATAAAGAAAACCCGGCTTCCGAAATTGAAGTTAGTTTGCACTTTTTTGTGTTTCTTTATACATTGAAATTGGTTGTATTTTTTTTTTTTGTAAAAAGTTCTTTTTATTTATACAATTATGACATTGTTTATTTTTACAATTTGACATTAACAATTACATACTTTTATAAGTACTTACATATATTTCTTTTTTGGCGACCTTCGCTGTATTGCATTGCAAGAGTTGCTAAAGAAGTGCCATGACAATTATTTGCGCATGTCATAAGAGAACATTGAAACTTCTCCTAAACATTTTTAGGCATATGAAGAAAAATGAATAAAAACAGCAGTCCCAATTAGACGAAATATCGAAATATGTAATGCATTAAAAATATGATAAACGATAAATGGGTATACAATTCCAAATTAGATAACTATTGATCTTGTAATGAAACTGGCAATTTCACTACCAGCCCGTCCCACTCGTAGATATTCCGTCACCGCAAATACTAGACCAGTGATCTATAACTATGGTCAGCAGGTCAAGGCGTACATTCCCGTACTCGGAATCTGATCGCTACCTTCCACCGAAGGACGGGGTTGTATTGAAACGTAATTATATGGGCGGCGGGCTTCAGAGCTGTGCTCAATGAGTGCATAGCGTGCCAGTGAAAGGGAAAGCCGCAAATAACTCCCGGTTGAAATGAAAAGCTGTGTGGCCAGTTGAATTGTAACTTCAGTTAATGTTCTAACGTAATATTACATTATCATTAGCATAAAGATCATCTCCAGAGGTGTTTCCTTCTTAAAAAGAAAGAAAACCGTTTATTTAGGACTCACACGGGACAAATAACAGAATACAACAAACACGTACCCGTAGATTTAAGTTTCTGTGTGTTTCTATTTTGGTGTATAATAAAGTTTATTCTCTTCTATGACTCGTAAACGCGAAAGTTTGTATTAATGGATGGATGTATGGATTTTGTTACTCTTTCATGCAAAAACTACTCAACGGATTTCAATTAAACTTGGCACGCAGGAATGTAGACCATTATGTTCGCTTGGGATAATTTTCTATTACGCAGGACAGCAACTATCAAATATATGACTTAGTCCCAATCATTCCTTTATTCGGTCAACCATTGCATCATTCGGTCAACATTCTGTCATTCGGTCAACCATTCCACAATTGACAAAGAATAAATGTGTAATCTCGGATCTAAAACAAAGTCGTGATAGTTACACTATTTATGACTCATAAACGCGATACAATTAGCACTGATGGAGATATAGCACAAATAAAATCAGCACTAAAAGAGATGCAGCACAAATATAACGTAGGAAATCCTAAAGCATAGCTTAACAGGTTTTAGAAATGTTTTTTTTTTAATGTTAAGCCAAAAAGACTTCTATCGAAGCATACGTAGCAATATTAAAAAAAAATTCTCTTGAATGAGTTAAATTTTCAAGTTACAAGCAATAAAATTTCGAAAGGTTTTTTATGGTAGATAAAATCATCCAATGACATCTCCGGCCCTTGAACGGAGCGGGATATAGTGTCAGACTCTTACTGACTTAAAATCCTACCCTGTTCCTTCATTGCATTGGCTCTAGGGCCCTACTATGCATTTACATACTTCCCCAAGGCCCAGAGTAGGCTTCGACCCTGCTGGGTCCCTACAGTTTGCTGACAACTCCGGACTGCTATCGGACGGACGGACAGCGAGCTACCCACTGCCGGCCGTCCGCAATCCCGCGCCTCCAGTGGTCAGAAATCGGGATCAGAATCCCGGCGGCGGCGGCCGTTGCCTGATGCGGTCGGCCTCCTCCTTTGCTAGCATTATTGATTCGCAGAAGGTCCACACAGTGGCGACACCCGGGCGACCCGACGCTAATGTGAACTCTTCTTACCGTTAGTTGGTAAACCGGTGGTGGTGCATGCGTTGCGTACAGAATTTTTGTTACAAACATATAGACGGTTATAGAATGCGGTAAATAACTTGAACCATTTGCTATGGTTGCGCGCAACTCTCAACTTCTATTATGACCTGAAAATCGGTTACTGTGCATTCAAGGTCGACCGCCATGATAGTTCAACTTGTATAACGAGGATTATAACGGATTTTGGGTCTCAGCCGAGGGGGGCAGCTGCGCGTAGCCTTGGCGGATGATTCAACTTATTTGTCACGTACTATAATTGGTAGCATTTTCAATATTAAATTGACATAGTGTCAATATTTTGTGCTACCTTTAGTGACAAAAACGAATCGCTACAAATCCGACTTCACACAGTCTTGTCTGCCCTACCCCTAGAGTGTAATTTAAACTCGCGTAGGCGTGGAGGGGTAGGGCAGCCCGCGAGCTGAGGAGCAGGTGATTAGAAGGCCCACCGCCGCGGCTGAGGCTGGCTGGCCAAGCCGGCCAGTAAGCCAAAGCTGCGGTGGTGAGCGTTGAAACCATCTGCGATGATAAGCTAGCGTGGGACCGCCCAAAACCCGCAGCGTCGAAGCCGCATCAGGAGACCTTCCACGGGGGTATAATGAAGGTTCGGAAACATAATACTTCGAGCAAATGTTATTTTGGCTGAGTGTAACATCGGTGAAAAGTTTTTCGACCAAATGAAACGTTGGCGTAACGAAAAAATTCGAATTGAGAATATTAACTCAACTGATACAGTGGCAGACGAGACTTCGATGAAATAAAAAAACGAAACGATAATAATTGAAAAGTTCTCGGTGAAATGACATTCGGTCAGATTTTTTCGAACTTATGGTAGGTAACCCTAGCCACGTATACTGCAAAACCATTCATATTTTTATTTTAATGCTGAAAAACTTAATTTTGAAAACGGAATTTCATTGCACTATCTACAAACAATCTAATCTATTATCTATCCATGACGTCCGCGACCCAACACACAAAATAAATGTTGAACTGTACATTATAACTATGTCACCACAGTAAATCATTAAAAACAAATAAAATACGACCAGTAACAATATAGGCAACTATATAGTGATTTTGGTATTTTTATCGAGGCTTTTAGCATTTACAGTCAAAAAGTAACATTTGATGGAGTGGAACCGATAAAACGGAACTTCATACTCTCATAGATATCACAATGAAGATAGTTAAGCGACTATGACAATACAAATAAATAAATGGTTCTGAATAGTTATGTTGAAAATGGTATCATCAAAGTGACCTGATGATGATGATGGAGCCGGAAGATAGGCCCCGGAACTCCGCAATGAATCAATGTATCTTAGCCGTGTTTAGGCTTGTTAGAATTGTCATGGCTATAAGGTACTATCAAACTGATGAACCGGAAGGAGGAAGGTAGACACAAGAACTTCATAATAAAACAATGTTTCCTAGCAGTGTTTGGGTTTATTGGAATTATCATGAGAAATAGGCACTCTGGTTATAAGTCCATCGCAACTAAAAAGTGTGAAATAAAAAATCTTTTTACAAAAAAAAAATATAACCGACTTCATCAAAAAAAAACCAGGGATCAAAATAACTTTAATTTCGGAAGTCGGTGTTTCTCGGTATTGTTTGTTTCTTATTTAACACCGACTTCCGAAATTAAAGTTATTTTAATCCCTTTAGTGGTTTTTTTAATGAAGTCGGTTATATTGGAATCATTACAATTCCTAATTTTTCTGCCACGCTCGTACCGGCGAACTGCTCATATATCTATCATAAGTCGGTGGGCAGCCAGTTATTTTGGTACAATTTTCTGCGTGCTCGAGCGAGACGGAACGAGTTGGAGTAATAGGAGTTAGTTCATATGAAAGGAAGAGATAGTTGCGTAGTATGGGATTTTGTTGTTCGAAGTGGGAACTCGGTATTTTTCGGCTTATGATTTTGACATTGCTAGTTAAATGTTGTAGAAGTTTAAAAAAATTCGAAGCGAGTGAACAATGGAACGAACTTCGAAGGTCGTTAACCTTTAAATTACATTTTCATAAGGGAAGCCAATGGGAATCGTGTTATATGGACCCTTCGCCACTGGTGTTTACGGAGATGTTGCCATCCCTCCAGATTTTGCCAAGCTGAGACATGGCGCCCCTAGCTACGCCAATTCTCCTGCGAACTTCCGTCTCGTACGAACCATCATTACTGATATTCATCATCATCATCATTTCAATTCAAAGTCGTCCACTGTTGGACATAGGCCTCCCCCAAATGTTGCCACAATGATTGGTCTAGTGCGTCTCACATGCATCAGATTCTGATATTGGAGCCCAAGTAAATAAAGTTGTCCACTATCTATAGGTCCAACGCGCCAGTGAGCTCTAATTTCCCAGACCTATCCACCACCATGACCTAGGTTTTTGACCTGTTTATGGAAAGCCTCATGTCCTCGCTAATCCGTTTCATTCGGTCTAGGAATGCAACCATTTCCGCCTCATTTGTTGCAAGAAGAGTAGTAGTGTCATCGGCGCTAGCAGGTACGTTTCATAATATATTCTCCATAAATCTTGAATAAAAACCACAAAAACTCACATTATGCATACACACTGCGGAACTAGCAAACGACCCAAGAGGTAGATTGACCCGACACTATATCGAAGATATCCCGGACGTCAGCCTGTACGAGATTAGGATGGCTCTGCAGCTTAATAACAGCAAAGCGCTGAGTGATGACGGAATTACGGCCGAACTCCTGAAGGCGGGTGAGAAACCGAGGTGAGGTGTAGTGAGAGGTGTGGTGGTACTCTTCTTTAAGAAGGGTGACAAGGCCCTGTTTAAAAATTACAGGCCCACTACTGAACCGTGTCTATGAGTATAAGCTGTTTTCCAGAGTCATCACGAACCGTTTCACGTGCAGGTTCGACGATTTCCAGCCTCCCGATCAAGCCGGATTCCGAAAAGGTTTCAGCACCGTAGGTTATACAAAAGACCGAGGAGTATAATCTGCCTCTCTGCCTAGAGTTTGTGGACTACGTGAACGTTTTTGATCGAATCGAGACTTGGTCTGTTCTGCAAAAGAGGACAATCGTTTGGGAGCGACATTTGGGAAGATGCGCGGTATCTGCTCATCCAACATACCACAGTGTCTCGAGACAGTCCTTGCACACGCATGGAAATGCAACGCCGGGGTGAAACTCCGCTGCCACGACAAATCGCGGCATGGCGGACAGAGCTCCAGCGGGATCCTATGGTGAAATGGCGAGAGTGACTGTCGCAACCCAGTGCTGGGCACGCCACGAACAAAGCGGTAAGGCCCCTCTTTGAGGCGTGGCTGGAAAAGCCTCACGGCGTCGTCACCTTCCGCTTGCCGCAGGTACTAACCAAACACGGCAAGTTTGGGACGTACCTGTACAAGATTCGTGCGGAAACAACGCCCGGGTGTCGCCACTGTGCAGACTGCCCGGAGGTCACGGTGGAGCACATAGTCGAGGTGTGCCCCGCTTGGGAAGAGCATCGCCGTGTCCTTGTGGAGGCGCTCGGCGGCGCCGATTTCTCGTGCCGGGCCTTGGTACAGGCCATTCTCCGGAGCAAGGAGGAGTAGCAGGAGGTCCCTCCTTCTGCGAAGCAGTAATGCTAGCAAAGTAGGAAGCCAACCGCATCAGGCAATGGCGTACACGCCGCTGCCGCCGCCACCGGGATTTTGATCTCGATTTCTAGCCACCGTAGACGCGGGCTTACGGACGGCGGGCAATGGGTAGCTCGCTGCCCGCCCGTCCGGTAACAGACCGGTCCGAGCTAAAGTCGTTTAAGGCCTCAAGGAGTTGTCAGCAAACTGTAGGGGCCTAGTAAGGCCGAAGCCTACTGGGGCCAAGGGTTAGGTGAAAATGAACTCCGGGACCCCGGAGCAAAGGCAAGGAACGGAACAGGGTAGGTATTTAGTCAATAAGAGTCTGAAACTATCTCCCGCCCCATCCAAAGGCGGAATTTGTCATAAGATGATTTTACCTACCATAAAAAAAGTGAAACAACATATGGCTCTGAAACGTGGTCGCTTACCATGGGCTTCAACTGAAAGTTTACAGTCACTCAAAGGGCAATGGAAAGGGCTGTGCTTGGAGTTTCCTTGCGTGATCGAATCAGCAATGAGGATATCCGCAGGAGAACCAAGGTTGCCGACATTGCATATAGAATCGCCAAACTTAAGTGGCAGTGGGCAGGGCAAATTACTCGCAGGACAGATGTCCATTGGGGCTGAAAGGTTCTGGAGTGGCGGCCGCGTACCGGAAGATGCAACGTTGGAAGGCCTCCTACAAGGTGGATCGATGACCTCGTATAGGCTGCAGGAATCCGATGGATGCGAGACGTACAGGACCGTTCATTGTGGCGACATTTGGGGGAGGTCCAACAGTGGACGTTTGTGGGCTGAAATGACGATGATGATGAAATGTTGAATAGTACAGGCGATAAATTACATCCCTGGCGCACTCCTCGGCGAAATTTAAAGGGTTTTGAGGCTGAATTATCGACTCTTACGACTCGCTGGCTTGAGCCATATAGGGTGCGAAGTAGGGCGGTGTAATGATTTGGTACTTTAAGTTCATTTAGGAACCTCTACAAGCAATTCCGGTTGACACAGTGGAAAGCCTTGCTGTAGTCGACGAATCACTTTACCATAGGCATATCGAACTCATTGACATTGAGAATCTGTTCTCGACACGGATATCGAGCGATTTGCTTTGAGGGCGTGCCTCGTGGCGCCTCGATATTGTAAAATTGGTCATATAATCGAACGGCGGCAATACGCTTCATTAAATTGCGTAAAAAGCCAAAATGCCGAGTTGTGCAGTAGTTATATACCAAAATAGGTCAAATACCACTGTAAGTAAACAATTAAGTCACTGTTTTATATTTTAAATCAATTTTTAAATATTTTAATATCTTACGTCTGGAGTGACACGAACTAGCCCGAACTATCCCGAATCTTCCCAAACGCAATGACCGTTCAAGATTTAGAGAAGTGCAATCGAGTGTTTCATGAGTGTGGCTGATTTTATCTAAAGGGTCTTTCAACAAGGGCGGGTCGATGTTGAAATTAAATAAAACAAGCTGTATGTGAGATATTAAAGAAATTATTTTATATTTGAAAGGCCCATTTATGCCATTATTTATGAAATATGACATCGTTTAAATGTCCACTGCGGCTTCGAACGGTGGCACGGATCCGAGAGGTCCAATTTTCAATTACTCTACTGCATAGATCCGGCTGAATCTGAGCGCTAGCCTGCGTTATGTTGACTTCTAGGGCATCGGTTGATTGCGGATTATTGGCATAGACTTGCGACTTGAGAAAACCCCACAAGAAAAAGTCTAGCTGGGTCAAATCGCACGATCTTGGTGGCCAATTCAAGTCACCTCTGCGAGAGATAACCCTACCCTCGAACCGTTCATGAAGAATGTACATTGTGTCGCTTGCTGTGTGGCACGTCTTGTTGGAACCACATGTTGTCCACGTCCATGTCGTTCAATTCAGGCCAAAACAAAATGTTAATCATTGATCTGTAGCACTCGCCATTGACAGTAATGGCCTCGCCATCATCGTTTTCGAAGAAGTACGGACCAATGACATATTTCATAAATAATGGCATAAATGGGCCATTCAAATTAAAAAAAAATTCTTTGTTTTATGAAATTCTTTATTGATATAAAATATACACATAATTGTAAAACTTACATACTAAGTCACAATTTAGTCTTCAACTAGTAACACTTATGCAGACTATAGACGCCTTTTTAAGTATTAATGCAATCAAGAATATATACTTTACAACATGATATAAAATAAATCCATAATGCTTAAAGATATGAAATCATTGCATTGATTCCATTATTATAATTTGGGGGTAAAACTAAATTAAATACGCGCAAGCGTAAATGCTACGAGAAGCGGTCAGGTGATCGCACGAACTCACTGACAACGAGCGACCCACCGCGCCCCGCGCTCCCTCGCATGTTAGCGGCGAGAGCGGGGGAGCGCCGGCGCAGCGCACGGTCCATGCTACGACGCGTTATCAGTACCTACTGTGCGCAAACAATACGTAGTGATGTGGGAGCTTGTATGTACCATATCTATCGACATTAGGCAAGTCTTTCAGATCAGTTAACCCTAAGTCGGCAATTAAACTGTTATGATGACATTTATTTATACTATAAAATTTACGAGTTAATTTTAAAATATATTGAGTAATATTTGGTAATTTAATAAGATTGTGAAGTGTTTTAAGATTAGTTTTGAATGCGGTATTGTAAGCAATTTTAACAGCTTTGTTTTGAAGAACTTGTAAATGGTTATAATTTGATTGACAAGTACTGCTCCATACCGGGCAAGAATAGGTGATGCAAGGTCTAATTAGTGTTGTGTATAATCGTATTTTTGTCTTAGGACTGAGTCTACTTTTGCGGTTAAGTATACGACTTAGGGAACCTATTGCTTGTGCTCCCTTGACACGTAATTTAGCTATGTGTTTACTCCAGTTGAGTTTTTTGTCTAATTTAACACCTAGGTAACGAACTGCTGCGCTCCGAGGAATAGATTGTCCAGCAATTTTTAAAGTTCTTTTAGGGATGCTCCGTTGATGTGTAAAAAGTATTGCTTCAGTCTTAGATTCATTTAACTTAAGCTTCCATTTATTGAAGTAAGACTGGAGTAGTTCGAGGGACATCTGTACCTCTACCATGAGTTTTAAGCAATAGTATTCGTCGCTACTCGATATCGACGCCGTAAATATTTTGTATGGCAAATTTTGCAGCGCCTCTAGCGGTCACTTGCAGAACCAAAATTTGCCATACAAAATATTTACGGCGTCGATATCGAGTAGCGACGAATACTGTTGCTTAAAACTCATGGTAGAGGTACTGAAGTCGGCTAATGATTATATCTACATCGTTATCTGAAGTATAAGACGCTGTATCGTCAGCAAAACAGGCCAAGTGAGTACGGACTTGTACAGGCATGTCATTCACAAATAGGATGAAGAGGTATTCAAATAAAAAAAAAATCTTTAATATCTCACATACAGCTTGTTTTATTTAATTTCAACATCGACCCATCCTTGTTGAAAGACCCTTTATACGCGTATTATTTCAGTTATTTTATTTTTTACGTTTCAATGGATATTGTCGTATTACATGTATAGTAAAAGAGTTAAATTACTTTTTTTTATTGTTGATAGGTTCGCGCTTGACCGCTATCTCACCTGATGGAAATCGACGATGCGGTCAACGGTGGAGCGCGCTTACCTAGAAGAAACCTATTCACTCTTGACTTAAAGATTCCCGGGTTGTAGCCATCAGGAAACACAGACTCCGGCAGGGAATTCCACTCCTTAGTTGTACGCACAATGAATGTGTTACTTATTAAATTAATGTTGTTTGAACCAAATTAAGATATTGTTATTTCAAAACTCGTGAAGTGTAAAACCTTAAATTGACATTATATCTAAAGATTGAGATGATGAAGGTTTTTTTAATTTTTAGTATAATATGATAAGTAGCATGATAAATATATAATTTCATACAAGTATTTATTTTTGGCCAAAAGTTACAATATAGTGTTAAATTATAATTTAAAAAATTGGCCTATTTAGCGGTTTTGTAAGATGGGCTCTAAAAGATCAATATTATAGCATCAGCCTTATAATGTTCCAACTGCTGCGACTCAGGCCTCCTGTCTAGGAGCGGGAATGGGCCATAATGCCAGTGCAGGTTGGTGCGGGATGGTGAATGTCACATTTCTTCGAAATTTTGGTTCTAGGACATGCTGGTTTCCTCACGATGTTTTCTTTCACCGTTTTGAGAGCAGTGGTAATTAAATAAACACAAAGTAATGCACTTGGCTGGGTTTGGACCCGCGATCTATAACTCGTAAGTCGGGATCTTTACCACTCGGTCACCACTGCTCTCAGATTAATAATAATAAATAAAAGATTAATAATATTGTTCTCTCTCTCTATTAACCATTTCAATACCGTAAGTAGAGACACAATAGACAGACAATCACAACACAATAGTTGTGTGGACACCGGTGTCCTCTTGAGGATGCCAGTTTAATAATAATTGAAGATTAATAATATTGCTCGATATTATTGACTGAGTAGGATTGATATTGAAGATTGCGATACTAAAACACTGTTTAAAACAAAAATCATTTAGCGCAATATTATTGTAATGATCACTAAATCGCCTTGGTCGATCATAAAGCCGAGCAGCCATCATGGTTTGAAGTTTAATTAGAAAATTCGCGATCCAACGTTTTGTTATCAAATCTTTGTCTTTATTACTGAGGTTTCACATTTTGTTTTTTCGCGTAAAATGTCACATAACTGGCGTGAGCATTGTATTATTATGCTCTCGGCTCCAAGCCGGCCTCAGGCATACGAACAAACTTAGGTCGCTCATAACAAAACGTATTATATTAAATTATTCTTAGTGATAATAACTTATTATTATAATAATAGCCACCGTATAATTCCAAATTAATTTTCAGGCAAAATTATTTTATTTCAAACTAGCGAGCCGCCCCAGCTTCGCACGGACGCAATAGTGATATTAAATATATTATGCATGTATTATACATATAATTATACCTACCTCTTGAATCACTATATCTATTAAAAAAATGCCATCAAAATCCGTTGCGTAGTTTTAAAGATCTAAGCTTACACAGGGACAGACAGCGGGAAGTGACTGTTTTAAATTATGTAGTGATAGTGATTAACCATTTTAAAAAGGTTAAAACCTTTTTTTTTCGATTCGGAAAAATCTTTGAGAATCCATTCGGGAACTGAACTATTTACATAGGTAAGTTTGTACGGCACCCTCAGTGCGCGAGTCAGATTCACACTTGGTCACTTCTTTTTTGTACGGTGTGTTTATAATGAGTGGTCACTGACAGTTTTTTCACCTTTACGAATTCGATTCTGTCAGCATCCACTACCTACAATTTATCTACGAGTAGCATAGCATAGTATCAGCCTTATAATGTTTCCACTGCTGGGACTCTAGGAGAGGGAATGGGCCATGATACACCATGCTGGGTCAGTGCTAGTTGGTGGATGTCACATGTCTTCAAATTTGTCTAATTGATCTAAAATTAAAACTAGTTTGCTATACTCTATCTGTTTAGGTACTTAACTAAATGTAAACAATCTTCAATGTCATTTATTTAAAAAAAAATCTTAAAATGTTATCCAAAAATGTTTACAATTAGCTTAAATAAATAAAATAATAAAAATAAAATAAAATAGCCTTTTAGTCATTCAATTCATTAATTAATATACATATCACATCTTAAACTAGTTTATATCATAATGTTGCAAATATCCGATTATTCATTATATTTATCACATACTTTGCTTCTACATAAACATATTTATATAGGGAAAAATACTGTATTACAATCTATTTTTTTATAATTCGTTTTTTTTTTCATTTTAACATCATATTTTAATTATTAGAATGTCTATTAATTACTGCAATAATAATGATAATCCTTACACAATAATATTCCATAATAATCATTAAATAATAATAATTCATAATAATCATAACATGTAATAATAATACTTTTAAATAGTAGTCGCCTCTTTGGCGTAAGCCAGTGTTTTCCACAGTTCCCTATCTCTAGCATTTCTCATCCAATCAGTTCCAACATTTTGTGTAAATATGTCTCTCCTTCGTCCTTTACTTTTTAGTTTCCTCTCTTGGTCGCCATTCTGTTACTTTTCAGTCAATCTATCGGTTTCCATTCTGCATACATGACCAGCCCAGTTCCATTTCAGCAACCGAATCCTCTCTTAAGTCTTGAAGTTTTGTTATTGCTCTGATTTGCTTGTTACTTATTTATCCATCAGTTTAACGCCTAATATGCTTCTTTCCATTTTTTTCTGGCAGAATGCTAGTTTTTCTTCCTCTTTCTTTTTCAGCGACCAAGTTTGACATCCATGAGTTATACTTAGAAAAATCACTACTTCACAAACCTTTTTCTTGGTGTTTACATTCTTATTTTTCATAAGTTCGCTGCAGCGCTAAATTGGCATTGTGACGTCTAACAAAACTTTTTAAACTTACAGCGCTTAAATACCGCAAAACTGCACTAATCCACCCCTACCTATGCACCTCGGCGGCAGCGATCTCTCTCGCCGGGCCTTGGTTCAGGCCATGGTCCGTAGTGAGGAGGGATGGCAGGCGGTCGCCTCCTTCTGCGAAGCAGTAATGCTAGCAAAGGAGGAGGCCGATCGCATCAGGCAGAGGCAACGGGGCGCTCGCCCCAGCCGCCGCCGGGATTCCGATCCCGATTTCCGGCCACCGTAGGCGCGGGCTTGCGAACGGCGTGCAATGGGTAGCACGCTGTCCGATCGTCCGGTAACAGACCGGACCGAGCCCAAGTCGTCGACGGCGCGTTCTGTTCCCGCGCGCCTCAAGGAGTTGTCAGCAAACCGTAGAGGCCCAGCCTGCTAACTGCAGGCAGGCAGGGTCGAAGCCTGCTGGGGTCAAGGGCCGTTTTCTGAGAGGAAGGCTCAGCCCCGGCACTATAGGCAACGAAGGAACGGGGTAGGTTTTTAGTCAGTAAGAGTCTGACACTACTTCCCGCTCCGCCCAAGGGCGGGATTTGTCATTGGATGATTTTACCTACCATAAAAAAAAATAAAAAAAAAACCCCTACCTATGCACCTACCTACTCTACCCTACTCTTGTGAGCTGCCTCACGCTCCGCCTGTTCTGTACTTCGAGTGGCTTATTTTTTTCTCCAAGGTATTTATCATGAAAGAGCCATCTGGAATCGTGAAGAGTTGAGTATCTAGCAGTATCACCATGTTGAATAGCAATGCTGATTTGGTAGCTAAAGAAAAGCCCAGCCTTTTGGTCTCGCGAAGAGTTGACTGTCTGACAGTATTATCACATATATCTACTATCTACTAAAATATCAGCAATATTCACGAAAAAATAAATAAAAACTGCGTTTGATACAATTAGCACTGAAGCACAAATATAACGTAGAAAAGAGTCAGTGGATGCGAAGTCGGCGGCGGTCGGCGGGTGCGGCGGACAGGTCCCGCACGAGCGATAGAGGCTTCCAGCGACCAGAGGAACCAAAAAAAGGTTCACATGGCGGGGCGGACAGGTTTTAAAAAGGCAGTAGAGGCCTGTAGAGACTGGAGCAGCAGGAGAGATCAACATGGCTTGGCGGACAGATCTCGCATGGCTGGTTGAAGTCTGCAGAAACCGTAGCAGCAAAAAAAACCCTTCTCACAGCCGCCAAACTCCGGGAGGGCTACGAGCTTTTTTTCGATTTACTTATCAACATTTTATTTCAACTGTAACTTATTAAATGACGTTCTCAAAAAAATTCAGCTGACAAGTAAACTCACACTGGATTTTTTTTTTAAATCAAGAGACTAGAAATGACCAGCCAGTCTGTCATATCAAAACACTGACCATTCACAAAACATCATGGGCTGACGGCGTCTTCATAATGCGTGTAGGTTTGATGCGAGAGTTATTTTTTAGTGTACTCGATAGGTGTAAACCGCCAACCGTCTGCCGCCTGAAAACATCCAAGTTCGCCTCTTTTCGCACTATGCAATGCAATAACAATGCCTGTAGGGCGGCAGTGGGTGGTATTCTAATACTACTGGTGATTGCTACGCAGGAAAACCGCTGCAATTTTTCGAGTTCTTTTTGGGCTGTGCTCAAGTCGGTCCTGGGCCGCCAGACAAGGGATCCATATGTGATGATTGGTCTGATGACTGTGGTATATAGCCAGTCGGTCACTTTTGGGCTAATGCCCCTGTTTTATCACAACATGCGTCTGCATTGCCACATGGTTATACTAGCTTTTTTAATTCTATAGTCGGCGTATTTTGCTCAGTTCAGTTGTTTATCCAGGTAGACGCTCAGGCTTTAGTTCAAAGGCTTAGGGTA
Source organism: Leucania comma (assembly GCA_958295575.1). Taxonomy (NCBI): domain Eukaryota; kingdom Metazoa; phylum Arthropoda; class Insecta; order Lepidoptera; family Noctuidae; genus Leucania; species Leucania comma. The sequence goes on along the minus strand of OY282461.1, from coordinate 36,839,236 downwards.
GTTCCAAAGAAGCATGGCAGGTTCAGAACTGATAGCTTCCTTTTTTTTATGTAAATAGAACCAGTTCGGTTTTGGTCGGGTTCACGGCTAGTTGGTGTTGTCTAGACCAATCCTCTACTATTTTCAAGGTCTGGCTCATAAGGTAGCGTAACGTGTTTTCATAAGTGCCATTTACTATTATGGTTATGTCGTCGGCCTACCCTACGGTAAAGTAACTTTTTGAGTCTCTTGATAAGCCTGTCCGCGACTAGGTTCCATAGCAATGGTCAGAGGACGCCCCCTTGGGGGCCTCCTTTGCTACAGTGTTGTGCTATTTATGGTGACTTGAACTGCTCTTAGTTTGAGCATGTTCCTCATCTAGCTACTTAGAGTCGGGTCGACGTCGAGTTTCTCAAGGGCTTTACTGATACTTTGAAACATGGTTTTGTCAAAAGCACCTTCAATGTCGACAAAAGCAACTAACGAGGAACCTTTGTGATGTACTGCACATTCTATTTGGGACACCACACCGTGTAGCGTAGATTCTGTTAACTTGCCCGTGGAGTAGGCGTGTTACTGCTTGTAGAGTAGTCTCTTTAAAAGAGGACCATATCAGATGTGTCTGTCACAGAGCCTCTCAAGGGTCTTCAGAAGGAAAGATGTCAGGCTTATGGGTCTGTACGCTTTAAGTTGTGTGTAGTCAGACTTGCTGGATATGGAAATGAAGATAACCTTCACCTCGCACACTTGAGTGCAATGCATGCTCGGTATATTACCAGCAGCCATGGTGTCAGAGAGTTATCTCCCCATTGAAGCAGGGCCGGTAAAATACCGTCCAGTCCTGCGGACTTGTAAGGCTGGAAAGTTCTGATTGCCCAGAGTATTCGGTCTTCTGTCACTATATTCTGTGCTCTGGACCAGTCCAAATCGGTGGGAGTCAGTACTGGTTCGCATCCCCACGTCATGTCCTCAAGGAGGTTACAGTCGAGGAAGTACGTCTCCAGTAGGAGGTTGCTGGTCTCAAGATCTGTTTGTGTATAGCTGTGGCCTAGCTTTTTTAGCGCGCCGAGGATGCGATCCTGTTCCTTCGACAGGATCTTCATTACTCGTACGGTTTCGTTGTTTGATTCTATGTTGTCACAGAAACTCCACCATGCAGTTTTCTTGGCCGTTCTGATTTCTTTCTTGTATGTGTATTGGGTTTTTTTGTATAGTTCCCAGTCCTCTGCGAGTCTTGTATTTTTAGCTCGGTTGAATCATTTGCGTAGGGTGTCCCTAAGTGTACCAAGTTCTACGTTCCACCAGGGATTTCCCTTGCACTTGGTGAGGGAAATCTTGGCTTACAGTGGGTATAGCATGCCTCAATTATGTTGTCCGTGATTTTTGTCACCGTGTTATCTAGTTGCTCGGGATTTGTTATACTAATTATATCTGTTTGTCTCCTATTTAAAAGAGATTCTAGAAGATATTCGTATTCGGGCACGTTGTTTCGGCGTGGATTACGCCGTGGCTCGAGTTTTTCAGTGCTGGATGCTAGGGTGAAGTATATACTTCTGTGATCAGAGCAGAAAAGTTCATCGGAGACGCGCCAATTCGAGATTTATTGCGCCTTCCGTGGCTAAAATTTGTCTGTCCTCGGGACGTGACCCAAGTGGGTTCCGTACCTCAGTTTATAATATCAAAGTTAGTGGAAAATAAATAAGTGGATAGTATTTCACCTCTGGTGTTTGATATTTCACTTCCCCATAAGGGGGGATGCGCGTTTGAGTCGGTGCAAATGATTAGGTCCATGTTGGCGCTCTCGCATAAACAGTCAAAATCGATCACTTCTTTCGAAGGGCAGTTCTCGTCGTCGCCTGGCATGTACGACGACACTAGTACTAGTTCTGGGACATCGTTATTGCACCGGAGCCTGATTACCGTCAGGTCTCTGGAACAGAATTGAGTTAGTGGTATGATGGGTATGTATATACAAGTTCGTGGTAGTTCTGTGTTTAAGATAGGTACTTTTTACTGTAGGTAAAATCATCCAATGACAAATCCTGGCCTTGGGCGGAGCGGGAAATAGTCTCAGACTCTTACGGACTAAAAACTTACCCTGTTCCTTCTTTGCCTTGCTTCCAGGAGCCTGGTATGCATTTTCATACCTCCTTAGAGCCCCGGATTAAGCTTCTGGGTGGATTAAGCCCCTATAGTTTGCCGACAACTCCTTGAGGCGCGCGGGAACAGAGCGCGCCGTAAACGACTTGGGCTCGGTCCGGTCTGTTACAGGACGGACGGAAAGCGAGCTACCCATTGCCCGTCGTCCACAAGTTACAGTTACATCGCAGCTCGAGCCATCTAATCAAAACATCAGTGTCCTTCAGTTGCCCTTTGCATTCCAGGACTATGGTATCCCTTACAAAAATTCTCCAAGCATGCTTGCGAAATCAATTGAGAAACATTTTGATAAATCTATTAAACAAATATACTCATCCTTAATAAAAATACATTTTTGTTAACAGGAAAAGAGAAGCCACTAAAGTTCATAGCCGGAAAGCTCCTTTATCCGGTTATAATAAGATGAATAAAGGGAGCTCATTTAACCGGATAAAAGCATTAGGGATGAATAAATTGTCGTCAACTGACTTCCCTTCGAAGTTAGAAAGTTTATTTACTTGTTTGTGATTTATTTGATTTGCGCCACTTACTTGACGCCACGTGTTGCTTTTACCCCAATATTCTCATTTTCCCCACTAGACACCATCAAATTGACATTTATGGCCTTTTGTTTATTGACATTAATCGAGGGCTTTTCCGTTGCCATGGTGATTGAGTTGTGTTGGGGTAAGTTTTATTTAAAAACAAGTTTACAAGTTCGAAGTAACATTAAAAAACAAGTTTTTTTTTTATTTTATAGCGCAGTATCTATGTATCTTCTATATATGTATTGTATATAAAATGCTTTGTCCTGAATGACTGATGGATCAATGCAGAGCCAAAACCGCGATCGTAAAAATCTGATACTTAGAGGATATGTTTCTTGTATGTCGTAGGCTAAGAAAGGATTTTTAGAAATTCCACCCCTAAGGGGGTGAAAAAGAGGAGCAAAGTTTGTATGGGACAATGTGATTCCATCGATAATTATATCAAGAATATAGGTCGATATGTGATTCCTTGGTCCAATCTATATCAAATGCATGAACATTTTTTAACAGAATTGATGGCAGATAAGTTATGAATTTAATTGAAATTCATTCATTCATTTGGGGGTGATTTTCTTCGAAGTTGATATCAATACTCTTTAGTGCTTTTGATTTAAATTACTTTTTTATTTTGACACAGATTTGAAAACTTAAATGTCAAACAGTGTGTTGTATGCGAAAGTGCTTTCATATGTCGTATCTCTTCCACAAAGGCCATTAATGAAGAGTTGAAGTTGAAGTCATATGTCGTATGGCAAAAAATAAACTTGAATGTATTTGTGTTATGACTTTTTTTTTTAAATGAGAGCAGAATTGGTCGCGTCAATAGGAAATTGTAGTGGGTTAGCTCGATTCGTAAAATCTTTTGAAAAAAATTTGTATGATATCAGTTAAATCATGCAGGATGATCGCACTATACTCTATAGAGCTCTGTAGAGGTTGAACTCTTACATACATAAGAAACTGTAATAACTTTGTAATAAATTCATAGGTGGAATCACTTTAAATTTTGCCGATGATTTTTGATAAAAATTGCGGTGAACTAGAGCTGAGATTGTGATGTCTTACATAGAAACTTCCCCATTATGGAAATTCACCCATTCCCCGTCCGTCATCAGTTCTAATATGAGAGTACATTTGAGCGGCGGTAATACATAGTTGAAAGTTACTTTTACGATGAGATGAGGAAGTACCTTATTGTGAAAATAGAATCGAAATTAATCGTGATTTAGGTGAGACAGTCAGCATTGAAGAAATAATGGCCCCGAAGCGCCGGTGTGGGTGCCGCCTGCGAAAATGACCGGCGGCCGGGCTGAACACGTGCCAGAGGGTCATGAATGGAGTTGTCAGCAAACCGTCTGGGCCACGCGAGGTCGAAGCTACTGGAGCCAAGGGTTAACTGAAAGTGAACCCCAGGATCCTGGAACGAAGGGGAAGAAAAAACAAGAGTGAGTTTTTAGTCAGTAAAATTCTGACACTATCTTCCTCTCCGCTCAAGGGCAGGGGATGTCATTGAATGATTTTCCCACCCAAAAATAAAAAAAAAGCATTGAAAAATAAACCTCCAAAGTCTGTTTAGATTCATGGATAATGTGAAAGTGACCGTGAAGGGGTAATGTGAAAGGAACAGAAGTGCTTTTATAGTCAGCAAAAGTCTGACACTATCCTTTGCTCCGGATAACGGACTAGCGGATTTGCTTTTTCATTAATTTTAAAAGAATCCTATTTCCGGTGAGAGTATTTGCGGAAACAGTTAATGTACTTTGACTTTACAAATATTTCCAACTTCTACGCGAATGAAGTCTCAGACAAGAGCTATTAATTAATTAAAATAAAAATAAAAAATCAATGCAAACACTTAATACAAATATTTTCGACTTCTACTCGGACGAAGTCGCGGGCAACAGCTAGTATATTTATATAATTAATACTCATCAGCTAGTATACTTATGTAACTAATACTGATCAAGACCACTCCAAAAGCTAGTATATTTATATAATTAATACTCATCAGCTAGTATACTTATGTAACTAATACTGATCAAGACCACTCCAAAAGCTAGTATATTTATATAATTAATACTCATCAGCTAGTATACTTATGTAACTAATACTGATCAAGAACACTCCAAAAGCTAGTATATTTATATAATTAATACTCATCAGCTAGTATACTTATGTAACTAATACTGATCAAGACCACTCCAAAAAGTTCAAACACGATGTGTTTATCTTATTGCGCGTATTACCGAGTTTCTATGGCCATCGTCCAGTTCCATCATTAAGCCCTGGTAACATCTAGCATATAAATACTCGTCAATACAAAACAAACAAGACCAAACTCGAAGGCATTATGTCGTTTACGTTCGAGTTCTTATGACCTCCTTCCAGCTTTATCATCAGATCAGCCCGATGTGGTGCGATGTCATCATAATATTGCATTGTCACGCGTTTTATACATGCATACAAAATTTCAGCTCAATCGCTAACTGGGAAATAGATATTGAAAGTTTTTTATTTATTTATATGAACTAGTGCTTGACTGCAATTCCACCTGATGCTAAGCAGTGATGCAATCGTTGATGGTGAGACGCACAAGTTTATTAAGAGCCTATTGACTCTAGCCTTGAAGAAACCTAAATTATAATCGGACGGGAAGACCGCAGCAGGCAAACTGTTCCAGTCCCTTGATTTACGCGGTATAAACGACGAGGCAAAACGCTTGGTCCGTACCGTAGAAGTTTCAACAATATAAGGATTTTTTTTTTTTTTTGGTTAGGTAAAATCATCCAATGACAAATCCCGCCCTTGGGTGGGGCGGGAAATAGTGTCAGACTTTTACTGACTAAAAACCTACCTTTCCATTCCTCGCCTTTGTCCCGGGGCCCGTGGTGACACTCTCGCATAACCTTTGGCCCCAGTAGGCTTCGGCCCTGCTGGACCCCTACAGTTTGCTGACAACTCCTTGAGGCGCGCGGGAACGGTGCGCGCCGTAGACGACCTGAGCTCGGACCGGTCTGTTACCGGACGGACGGACAGCGAGCTACCCATTGCCCACCGTCCGCGAGCCCGCGCCTACGGTGGCCGGAAATTGGGATCGGAAACCCGGCGGCGGCGGCGGCGTGTGCGCCTTTGCCTAATGCGGTAGGCCTCCTCCTTTGCTAGCATTACTGCTTCGCAAAAGGAGGCGATCACCTGCCACTCCTCCTCGCCCCGGAGCATGGCTTGAACCAAGCCCCGGCGCGAGAGATCGCCGCCGATCGCCCCCACGAGGACACGGCGATGCTCTTCCCAAGCGGGGCACACCTCGACTGTGTGCTCCACCGTGTCCACCGGGCGGTCCGCACAGTAGCGACACCCGGGCGTCGTCTCCGCACGAATCTTGTACAGGTACGGACCGAACTTGCCGTGTTCGGTCAGCACCTGCGCCAAACGGAAGGTGACGACGCCGTGGGGCCTTTCCAGCCACGCCTCAAAGAGGGGCCTTACCGCCTCGATCGTAGCGTGCCCAGCACGAGGTTGCGACAGTCGCTCTCGCCATTTCACCATGAGATCCCGCCGGAGCTCTGTCCGCCATGCCGCGACTGGTCGCGGCAGCGGAGTTTCGCCCCGACGTTGCATCTCCACGCGTAAATCATGCATGTGTGCAAGGACTGTTGCCTCCAAATCCCACGGTGGTAGGCCAGCAAGGAGGCTCGCCGCTTCACAGGACAAACAATATAAGGGTGGATATTCGCCGTACGTCGGGTTGTCCGATGGAAGAACTTAGATGGTGGAATCAAGTCATGTAATTCCCGCGCAAACTCTCCAAAATGCATCCTGTAAAACACCAAAAGGCTGGCTACTCTACGCCCGTGCTCGAGGCTTTGTCACAAACAAACATCGATCAGGTGAAACTAAAAAAAAGCTGTTTTAAAAACAAGCTTTAAATTAAATGTGCTAAAAAGAAAAAAATAAACTTTTCCTTTAAAACTTTTATCAACATAAAACGACATTACAAAATTTATATGATATAAAAGTTTGTTGCGAGATTTTGAAAATATTAAAATCAATGCCTAGATAAAGTATCTAATTGCGCACAGCTAAATCTAGTGTAAGTAAGGTGCTAATCAGGTGACATTAACTGGTGGTAGGTTAGACCAATGGCTTGTGACCACCCACTGGGCAAAGGCGTACCGCCAAGCGGCCTAGCCGTGTTCCGGTACGATGCCCTGTACTCAATTCAGAGGAGTTGGGTCGAAGGGGCAGTTCCAAAGCATGATTAAAAAGATTCAAAGATTCAAAAAGCATTTATTTCAAATAAACTATTTACAGGCACTTTTGAAAGGTCAAGGAGTCAGTCTGTCAGAAAAAAAAAATGATGCTAATTGCACATTCCAAAGCGTAGATCTCTATGGAGAAGAATGTGCAAGAAACTCTCTTTTCTCTCTCTTTCTCTCTTCCCTATCAATCATTTTATGTTTAACAAATATCTCGGTTACATGTTTCTTGTCACTGCTATTATATGAGAACAATGTTAATAAAATAAAGAGAAAAAAAAAGACATTCTAAGTATAGATATTAAAATAAATCACTGTCAGCTAAGAGATGACCAGTCTCAACTGACAGCGCCCGTTCACGGACATGACGCGTATATCAGCACTACTCAGCTTAACCATTTTGAAGGGAACCGAATGATCCAACACACGCGCCACCATCAGTGAGACATTTGAGTGAGCATGACAAACTCTCAACTGCCATGCTCATTTACGTCAAACAAGTCCAATATTAACCAAAAACCATCAATTACTCCATGGTACTCACATTGACAAGCTTTGAAAATAAATGCTTCTACATTATACAATAATAATTTAATATTAAATAAAAAGATAAAAAAGTATTTTCCAAACTAATCAATTTGTACGCCCGGCTGGTAGTGGAGCTAGACCAGCATTAACCCAAGCATTTTTATCTTGAATATAATCCTCCAAGTTATAAAATGCCCGTCTACATAGTGTGCGTTTAATACAAGATTTAAATTTAGTTTCATTGAGTTCTAATATGTGAGGAGGTATTTTATTGTAACATTTTAAACAGTACCCCATGGAAGAAGACGCCACTTTAGCCAGTCTGAAACCTGGTTGAACTAAAAGGTCTCTAATCCTTGTGACATAATTGTGTCTATCGCCTATTTTACTAAAAAGATGAAGATTCTTTCTAACGTATATGATGTTTTTATAGATATATTGGCAAGGCACCGTCATGATGTTAATATCCTTAAACAGACATGCAGACCAGCCTGCCTCACGCTGGTATTAACATATCGGAAGACTAGTCGCGGAGGGTAACGGGATCCGAGGCACGGTGCAGCGCTGGCCGACCGCGGTTAGTTGGGGGCCCAAGTAATGTGCTAGCCACACATGAAAGGCTGCCCCGCCAACTGACGAAAAATCCCGAAATGCACCATCAACCACAAGGTTGGCGACCAGATGAGAGAGCCTGATGGTCATTTCCGAGGAGGGCTCGGGCGTCCCCGCAGTCTCCAGACTAGTATCCCAGTGATGCCGTCCTGCCAGAGCGTGACTGAAGGTTAGCAGAATGGGATTCCATCTTACTTCCTTCTCCTCTTACCTTCACTCTCAATATGCCAAGATACAATAAGAGGAACGTTAAACAGCGGCTGCACTCCCTGTCACTTAAAGTGCACCTCAGCAATATTCGAGGTTTGCACTCCAATCTCGCAGCAGTCCATCATCACCTGGAGACTGATAAACCACCCCTCATGTTTCTTTCGGAGATACAGATCAAAAGTCCGTCAGATGTGTCGTACCTGTCTTACTCAGGGTTTAGCCTGTTTAAGTTTGTACGCCCGAGACGACATCTGTTATTGGCGTCTCCGCAACATTGAGGATTCCAGGTTCTCAACGCTTTGGGCTCTGGTGGACACATTATCTATGCTTGTGTCTACCGTTCGCACAGTGGAGATCAGGAGGCGACCAGATTCACACAGTACCTTTGTGAGGCAGCGGATGTGGCTCAGCAGAGGTATCCTTCCGCACAATTGGAGTTACTGTGAGATTTTAATGCCCGCCACCAGGAGTGGTTCTTCCCATACCGGTGCAGAGACCGTGTTGGTCGTGAGACGCGAAAGCTTGCGCTAGCGTTAAATCTCACTCAGCTGGTCCAAGGAGCTACGAGGGTCATCATCATCATTATATCAGCCGAAAGACGTCCACTTGGACATAGGCCTCCCCCAAGTGTCGCCACAATGAACGGTCCTGTGCATCTCGCATCCATCGGATTCCCGCAACTCTTGCCAGGTCATCGGTCCACCTTGTAGGAGGCCTTCCAACACTGCGTCTTCGGGTACGCGGTCGCCATTCCAGAACCTTTCGGCCCCAACGGCCATCCGTTCTGCGAGCAATGTGCCCTGCCCACTGCCACTTAAGTTTGGCGATTTTACGTGCTATGTCGGCAACCTTGGTTTTCTTGCGGATATCTTCATTCCTGATTCGATCACGCAAGGAAACTCTGAGCATAGCCTTTTCTATTGCCCTTTGGGTGACTTTAAGTTTTCTTATGAGGCACATTGTAAGCGACCACGTTTCAGAGCCATATGTCATCACTTTCGTCTTGAGAAACCGTGGTATGTTGGACAAGAAGATACCGCGCAGCATCCCGAACGCCGCTCAGCCGAGTCGGATTCGACGGTCGACCTCTTTCTCGAAATTAGATCTACCCAACTGGACTGACTGTCCGAGGTAAACGTAATCTTCGACAACTTCGAGTGTAGAGTTTCCGATTTTGATAGGAGTGGGTAGCAACCGATTTTGATAGGAGTGACTGTTTACCATGACTTTGGTTTTGTCCAAGTTCATTTTAAGCCCCACTCGAGCTCCACCGAGGTCATTGAGCATTGTGCTGAGCTCCTCCGTAGTCTCAGCCATGACTACTATGTCGTCGGCAAACCGAAGGTGAGTGATGTACTCGCCATTGACATTGATGCCCAGTCCGAGGTCTGATCCTGAAGTCGGACTGACATAGTGGCGGTTTTTACAAACACTTCAGCACTTCGATGTACCGATAGTCAACCTGGCACCGTTGGAGAGACTGCAGCACAGCCCAAGTCTTGATCGAATCAAAGGCTTTCTCGCAGTCCACAAACGCTAGGCAGAGAAGCAGATTATACTCCTCGGTCTTCTGTATAACCTGCCGTAGCGTATGTATGTGGTCTACGGTACTGAATCCTTTTCGGAATCCGGCTTGGTCGGGATGCTGGAAGTCGTCAAACCTGCGCGCGAGACGGTTCGTGATGACTCTGGAAAACAGCTTGTAAACCTCTGCCTTATGCCGGTGGTATTTTTCTTTCGAGTATGACGGAATCAAACAGCTTCAGTAGTTTGGCCGTAATTCCGTCATCACCCGGCGCCTTGTTATTATTAAGCTGCTTCAGAGCCATCCTAATCTCGTACAGGCTGACGTCCGGTATATTTTCGTTGTGTTGGGTCAATCTAGCTCTTGGATCGTTTGCTAGATTCACAGTGGGTTTGGTGATTTACGTGTACAACTGTCCATAAAAAGCGATCGTCGATCTCTCCCAGGAGCTCCTATCTGGCGGATATGACTCTGCCATCTTGGGTCTTCAGTTTTGTGAGCTGGCTCTGCCCAATAGACAGATCTCTCGTAAACACCTGGGAGACCTTATTTCGCTCAATTGCGTCTTTAATTTTTCCGGTGTTATAATGACGGAGATCGCGTTTCAAGGACTAAGAGATCCGTTTATTGAGCTGCCAATACATACAGGCATCGTCTGAAGACTGCAGAATCATCTCACGCCTCTCTTTCATAAGCTTGAGAGTTTGATCGGAGAGCCTCTTGTTCTTATTTGAACGAGTCTTAAAGAACTTCGACCCGGCCGTATGGACGCTTCCACAAACCCATCATTGTATTCGTCCACTGAGCTTCCTAGGCACTCGAAACGATTTTGAAGTTTGAGCTGAAAGCTATCAGAGTTTTGGATTTGGATCTGTGCTGGACGGAGCGTAGACTTCATCAGTCGAAATCTTTCAAGCTTTACATTGATATTCAATGTGCCCCTCACCATGCGGTGATCACTTCCGGTTTTCATCGCATGCACGCTCAGCTACGAGGGTGCCGAGCTACTCAGTGTCAATATCATCACGTCACGTCAGGTAGTTCCGACCACTGTCTGGTAAAATCGGTATCAGTCTATTCTTCGACCGATCCCTGCCCTAGAGGCACCAGGCGGGTTTAGCGATATAGGTCAGCAGATTGGAATGACATACGATCTTTCTTCGCATGTTATCCTTGGCAGCCTTCTTGCTTTTTTTCGGATGATCCATCGTCATGCGCAGATACTGTGGCAGATGTGCTGCGGCGGGGGATGGAGTACTACATTACATTCTCCGACGTAACAATGTCTCGCCAAGCTCAACCTTGGTTTGGTGGGGAGTGTGATCGCACTGACGCGATTAAACAAGCGGCATACCAGGCTTGGGCCGACGCTCGTATGTACAAGGCAAGTGACGTGAGTCAGAAGAAGAGAGCCTTCAACAGAGCTGCCAAGTCATGCAAGAAGGTGATGCGGAGGTCTCGGTTCGACCTACATTCTTCTGTGCGGTGGGTTCGACCATATTTGCTGCATCGGGAACAAACTCGCTTCATAGTCTGCTGGTAGTAAAGCCTTTTGGCCCTTGGCTAAGTCGGTTGAAACAAGCTTCTGCCGTCTCTCACTACCGCCACTGCTGAAACCTGACGGGTCACTGGTCCACACCGCTAGAGAGAAAGCGAATTTGTTTGCCTCTCTCTTTGCGGAATCTTCACGTTTAAATCCTGGTGACGCGCGGCCCCTACTTATCCTGATGGTGGCAAGATGAGTATGTCGGATATATGCATCCATCAGAAGGACGTCCGCAGGGTGCTACGTAACCTTGACGTGAACAAGGCTCGCGGTCCCGACGGGATACCGGCACTTGTATTCAAAACGTGTGCGGCTGAACTGACACGCCTGTTTTTAGGCTTTCATTTGAGGCTGGAAAAGTGCCGACTGCATGGAAGCAAGCTAATACACAGCGTGTCCGAAAAGGGTAGTCGGGCTGACCCAGCTAACTACAGGCCAATCTCAGCAACGTCCATTCTCTGCAACGTGTACTCAACACTAAGTTCCTGGGATACCTAGAAGCAAATGACATCCTAAGTGACCGACGGATTCCACCGATATCGGTCGGCCATTCACATTTGGAGTGAGGCCATCGAGAAGCACAGGGAAGCGCTCGCCGTCTCCCTCGAAATCTTGAAGGCTTTCGATAGGGTCTGGCACGAAAGCCTGATTAGTAAACTTCCTTCTTGAGGTATACCTGCTGGATTGTGTGCTTGGATCGCAGATGTCCTGAGGGACCGGTCCATCCTAGTAGTCGTCGATGGCTGCTCATCTGGACAAATGACCATAAATGCCGGGGTCCCTTAGAGGTTAGTACTCTCGGCAACATTAATCTTGCTGCACAGAAACGATCTGCTTAAACCCGGTACCTTTGGATATGCAGAAGGCAGCATTGTTGCTGAGAGTTACATATCCAGCGGACGAGCTAGTGGGTCACAGATCCAGTATCTTCGAGAGGCTATGGTTAAGCGCTTGAACTTGTCCTTGGAGGCAGTTTCTAAATGGGGCGATGCCAATTTAGTCAGGTTCAATGCTGCTAAGACCCAGGCGTGTCTATTTTCCGCTAAAAGGAGTCAATTCAGCCCTGCTCCAACTTTCCAGGGTGTAACCATGCCGATAACCGACCATCTTGATCTCTTGGTATAACGTTGACATCTGCTCTCAACTTTGGGCCATACATCGAAGCAAAGGCTCGACTGGCTGCAAAAAGATGGGAATCCTCGCAAAGGTCAGACAGTACTTCATGCCGGAACAGCTTCTCAAACTTTATCAAGCACAAGTTCGATCGTGTATGGAGTACGGCTCTCATCTTTGAGACGGATCTGCCCGATACCAGCGAGCCAGAAGGATCATTGGCAATGATGCATTCATCGAGTTGAGGCTTCTAAGTCTTGAACATCGACGCCGAGTTGCTAGCCTGTCAGTTTTCTACCGGTTCAGAGAGTGTGATTGCATAGCCTGATTACACCTAGCCCGTTCCATCATCGAACTACCAGACGTACGTAACTTAATCGGTTGAAGAATGTTTCAAGTTGCTTCCACTACTTCAAAATTGACTTGCATGATTTCACCCCAACATAGACTTTACATTCATATCTGCATAAATTGCAAGTTAAATAAAAGCTTTCAAAAACTCAAACTTCTAAGTGAACGCAATCTAAAGATGAAGTTGTTTGTGCTCCGTTTAGGCGTATATTTTAATACCGACAAGAAAATACAAACCTATAGAATACTTCCCACTAACATTGGAATTTTAAAATTTGGTATGATGCAATGTCTCATAACATAAATATTGGCAAAAATCTGAAGACTGTAAATTCATTGTTACGTCACAAAAAAATCCTTCTTATCTTATCGCAATTGAACTATTTATTTACGTACAGAACCCTCCATGCGTGAGTCCCAGTCCCATATAACCGGTTAGAACTTATTCTATTCGATCTGAACTCGATAGGGTTGTGTTATTTTCTTGCGAAATTCCTATGGCTACCGTCCAGTTCCATAATCAGGTCCTGGATACTAAATGAGATCAAAGTACTTGTCAATACGAATCAAACGATCCCAAACTCGGTTATCTTATGGCCACCTTCCATCTCCATCACTACACTACTACTAAATGGGATCAAAGTGTGTACTCGTCATTACGAATAAAATAAGCCCAAACTCTATATTTTTTTTTTTTAGATGGGAAATCATCCAATGACATCTCCCGCCCTTGAACGGAGTGGGAGGACGTTTCAGACTTTTTCTGACTAAAACCCACTATTGTTCTTTCGATGCCTTCGTTTTAGGGCCCTGGGGTTCAATATTGCACAAGCCGTGGCCTAAGTAGACTTCGACCAAGCTGGGTCCCTACGGTTTGCTGACATCTCCTAGGAATGCGCGTTGAACACTATGTGCTGTCGACGACTTGGGCTTGGTCCGGACGGTTACCAGAAGACCGGACATTGAGCTACCCATTGCTCGCCGTCCACAAGCCTGCACCTAGATTGGCCGGAAATTGGGAACGGGATCCCGGCGCCTGGGCCGTGAGGGCCGCTCACTCGTGCGTGCACGTGCGGTTTCCTCCGTTGCTGGCATTGCTACTTCGCATAAGAAAGCTACCGCCTGCTACACCCCTCGCTTTGGACTATGGCCTGTACCAAGGCCCGGCGCGAGAGACGGCGGTGCTCTGCCTATGCAGGGCATATCTACTCTCCTCTGGTATCCTCCGGGCAGTCCACACAATGGTGATCTCCGGGCGGTCCACATAGTGGTGATACCCGGGCATCACTTCCGCACGAATCCGGTTCCGTGAAGGAACCTTTCGAACTGACCATTTCCGATGAGAACCTGGGTCACGCGGAAGGTGAGGACGCCGTGAGGTCTTTCCAGCCCCTCCTCAAAGAGGGGACTTACCGTCATAATTATGGTGTGCCCATCTTTGGATTACGATTTCGCTGTTGCCATTTCACCATGAGATCTCGCCCGAACTCTGCCCGCCATGCCTGCGACTTGTCGCGGCAACGGAATTTAACCCAGGCGTTACATTTCTATGCGCAAACCGTGCATGCGTGCTAAGACTGTTGCCTCCAGATCCCACGGTGGCAGGCCAGCAAGAAGGACGCTTCGCGGGAAACCGTGCGGTATCCCCGTACCATCCGTATGGCCATGACTCTCTGACATGCGATATATCTGGGTAGAGCTTCCTGCAAGAGGTATCTGGACTCCCTAAGTTGGACAGTAGCCGTTTGAGAACTCTATAAGATTGTGTTGTTGTCTTGCAAAGTTCCTATGGTCACCTTCCAGCTCCATCATCAGACCCTGGCAGCATCAAAGTACTCGTCGATACGAATCAAATGATCCTTAACTCGATGGGGATGTGTTATGTTTAGGAAACTCAGTGTGGTTGTTTCGTTTTATTGCAGAGTTTCTATAGCCACCTTCCAGCTCCATCATCAGACATAGACTACCGTATAGGGTCAAAGTACCTACTCGTCAATACAAATCAAACGAGCCCAAACTCGAAAGGGTTATATTGTTTTATTGCTAAGTTCTTAAGGCCACCTGCCAGCTCCATCATCAGATCAGCTCCAGGTCATCATAATATTACATTGTCACGCGATTTATATATGTATGCAAAATTTCAGCTGAACCGGTAACCGAGAAGTGGATCAAGTTTCATTTGCAAGATTTGATCACAATCATCGATGAA
Source organism: Leucania comma (assembly GCA_958295575.1). Lineage (NCBI taxonomy): Eukaryota > Metazoa > Arthropoda > Insecta > Lepidoptera > Noctuidae > Leucania > Leucania comma. The sequence continues at coordinate 36,824,220 of OY282461.1, read as the reverse complement.
ACCAATATAAAGCTTGTAATAAGATTTATACGAGTAATACAGGCCATAATCTATTTAATCTGTGCTAATCCTCGTGCATACTTCAATAATACGTATAGTACATAACTCAGGAGATCTGGAGCTATTCGACAGAAGCCTTTCACACAAAGGAAAATTTGTTACAATACGCGGCATATAAGTTGAACCTAATAAATTGTTATGACCCGCACCTGGAAATATGAAAAATCATACGTAAAACATGTAATTGAATCCACTTATTTGTTTTATGCTATGGATAAGCAATACTTACCTTATGTCAATACCTTTCTAAGTTTCACTTTACAAACTTAACGTTGAATTACACACGCATAATCTGCATTTTACATATTTATTTATTAATATTATTTGTTTTCTTCAAATACCCGAATAAAATTTATTTTGTTCCAATATCACATTTCTCGCTGGTGTGCAACCGTCTGTCTGCCGCGCTCAGATGCTAATGGCATAGTAAATTACGTGACATGCTACTATGCACTGTATTGATGGCGGTGGCTCGAGACCGGTTTTATTAATCATCATTGGAAATTTAAACGTACTCAAAATTTTATTGACTACGGCGTTATTTGCTTTATTAACATACCTACACAGCTAAAACACACATATTCGTCTTCAAAATTATTTGTTTTTTGTATTTATTTGATGTATCATTTTATTATATCACATTATACTCGTATTTAAACTTATTCTCATCCGTGATTGCACCCAAGGTTCAGTTGAAAACCAGCGTCAGGCAACTACTACGAAGAACTGAACCTATTTGGCGCAGCCGTGAGGCATATTCTTGTTGCTGTTGATATATATTTTTTTTATTATTTTTTTTTATTTATGTTTAAGTTTTAAAACTTGTATTGTGCTTCATTGAAAGCCAAATAAACGTGTTTTCTTTCTTTCTTTTTCAAATTTGCGATGTTCCTTCAATGCGCTGTAACAGATTTTCTCGATCAAAGTGCAGCACAGCGGGGTACTGTGCGTAACCATAGCAACGACGAACATTTTAGTTCAACTTATTTGCTGCGTACTATATAGCGCGAATACGCGCGAATGCTCATGTACGTATATACACCGTTAAATTTTGATCGTTTTAATCCTGCGGAAGGTCGATTAGGTACATGAATACTCAGCTGTTTCTTGTCTCATTGTAGGAGCCGTTCAGGGTAACTTATAATCATGATGACCCGTGGAGCAACTTTTCGCGACATGAATGTGAAACTGAGTGCCGCACTGAAGGCGCTTGAAGTATCAAGAAATACTTGCAATAAGCTGCTGCAGGAAAGAGAAGAAAGTGAGGTGGAAGTCAAGAAGTTAGTTGACAAAAACACTCTACTGAAGAGGCAGCTTGTTGAACTGCACACCCGGCATGTGGACATCCTAGACCAGCATAACCATCTCCGTCAACTGGTGTCAGAGTTTCAAGAATGTAGAGACACCCATGACCAGGCACTGAGTCGCATATCAGGCCTTGAAGCGGAATTGTGCAAGGCACATAACACTATATCCACCGTCAACACCTTGCGAGCTAGTGAACAAGTTGCCAACACCAATTACCTCTTCGACAAGCTGGTTGGCAGTGCATCTGAACGTGAGTGTGAGAAACCTACCGTTACCATAGACCTAACTGGGGATGATACCTTAACTAGATGTCCAATTTTAGGTAGTCACAAAAAAATTAAGAAATATGTTAAAATTACTAAGAACATTAAAAAGTATAAAAAACTCTTAAAGTCACAAAGTGTTTATAAGTATAATATTAATCTCAGAAAACAGCGTTTTGACTTACAAAAACAGTTAAAGGAATGTAGATTTCAGTTGGAAAATAGCAAAGTAATGTATAATTCTGATATACAGAACTTCCAAAAAGAATTATTGTCTAGGGAAAATACAATAAAAGAAATCTTTAGTAAGCATGAGTCTAGCAAACAAATGTTAAGTGAGCGCATGCAGGAGGCTTGTGAGTTGGTGGACTTGGTGAAGTACAATGCAGAGAGGTATGAGTCGTTGACCAACCATCTCACCTGTAGTTGTGCCCCCACACCGCCACCTCCCATGTCCCTGCATGTTTCAGACTCTTCTAATTTTGAACCTCATACTATGGAATGTATAAACCCTTGTCCAAGTAATATTTTGATGTATTCAGATAGATTAGGCACAGGTTTTGGATCTTTGTTAAATAGCCATTGCAAACATACAGTTCTGAGTCATTGTTACCATAACCTGCATTTTAATGAACTTATTTATAAAATTAAAAGTACACAAATGAATGAACAGACTACAGTGGTACTTTTGTTTGGAAATAGTCTTAATGTAACTAAAAGGGACATAGTTAATGATATTGAAGCCCTTAGGTAAATTTATATTATGTGCATTGCCTTATTCGAACAGTTTACATAATCATGAAAATGATTACATTTTTAGTCTTAACAATTTAATGCAAAGGGCCGAATTTTCTTATGTGTCTATAGACCACCTGCAACAAACTTGACATCTTTTTTAATTATAATGGAAGAAATACTGAGCAAAATTATTGGAAATAACAAATTGGTTTTCATCTGTGGGGACTTCAATATTGATCTGTTAGTACACTCACCAGAAAAATGTAAACTTCTATCATTGTTTAATTCATTTAATTTAAAAGATATATTTTATGAAGCAACCAGAATAACTCCTACTTCAGCTTCATGCATAGACAAAATTTTTACAAATTGTGTTATAAAAGACTCATGCCTTATTAGTGGTGTCAGGTCTGACCATACAGGTCAACTCGTGTCTTTTGAGTCACTAAAAAAAAATAATTAAGTACTACTGTCTATAGTAGTATCTAATTTTATATAAAGCAGGGATACTTTATATCAGTTATACCACGAAAAATCGTTGTCTTCTGATCATAACTTGCATAACCGCGTAAGAATCTACTCAAAGATATTTAAAAGAGTCTGCGCCCAAGCTAAATCCAAGTCAATTAGTACGAAAATCGGAAATCACAAAATAAAAGCTATCTGGAAGGTAATAAATAAAGAAACTGGAAACACAAACCAGCGTGATCGGAATGAATTGTCTTTAAAATTGATAATCAAATCATCACAGATAAGACTAAAGTAGCAGAGACGTTTGAAAACTTTTTTACCAACATTTCAATAGAGGTTACAAAATCTTAGGATCCCAGGATGCAATTGGCATATTCTGTGACCTCTCAAAAGCATTTGACTGCGTTGACCATAATACTCTCATCCGTAAATTACATCATTACGGAATTCGTGGACGAGCTGCTGACCTTGTTTTTTCTTACTTATCTTACAGGCAGCAAAAAGTAACCGTGAATGGGGCGACGTCTTCGGGATCTCTAGTAAAAATGGGCGTGCCTCAGGGTTCAATTCTTGGTCCTTTCCTTTTTCTGGTTTATATTAATGACCTTCCTTAGATGATGAAAAATATTCCAAGAAATCGATATATTGACTCTGCCTTCACTTTATATCTTAGAAAGTATTTTGTATGTTCGTAAAAACTTAGGACTTTTTAAAATTAGAAGCGATTTACATAATATTAATACGCGTAATAAACACGAAATTGTATTACCTAAATGGAGGTTAGCTAAGACAAGCAAGTCTTTTCTTATTGATAGCGTACGTTTCTATAATAAGTTGCCTAAGTCGGTTACGGAACTTAGTGAGGGAAAGTTCAAGACCCATATAAAGCGTGTCCTTGTCAGGAAGGCGTATTACAAGGTTAAAAACTACGTCGAAGACACGCTGGTTTGGCAATGACTACTTCTGCACCTCCTGCAGAAGTAGTCACTGCCTCCTGGCAGCTCTTTAATTGCATTATTGTATACTTGTCTATTAACTGCTCCATCTTTGTTTTAACTCCATAATTTATATTGATACTTTTTTTCCACTCTTACACTCCTGTGACATTGTTTTTGCAATGTTTTTTATATTATATAAAACATAGCCTACCTATTTTACTCTTAATTTATTATTGTATACATGTTTAATTTATTGACAGGTTTATTTTTATTTTTGTATAGCTTCTTTTATAATGTGAATGTGAGAACACCGTAGACTTTGTAGATTCAAGTATTACAATTTTTATCGTAGTTTTGGGTACAAACCTGACCGGTCTACATTGTCCTCTCATATCTATTAATATTGTAGTATGAAAATATTGTAGACAATCACTTTTTTAAAAGAGTAACTATGGTGTTTCTTGCCGGTTCTTCTCCATAGGAAACGACCAATTGGAACCGTGCGCTAGCTTTTGACGTTTTATAAGTGCCCATGTAGGTCTATGTAAAATAAAAGAGTTTGAGTTTTTTGAGTTTTGAAACACTATCGATTTGTGTACTATGTGTTTCATGTACCGAATCGACCCTCCACGGGATTAAAACGACCAAAATTTAACACTGTATATTTGCTTTGCATTATGCAAGGTAATAAGGATCATTGCCGTTATGCTAACATTACTTTGTAGGAACCCAAAAAGTAAACCATGTACATATAGTAATCAGGGAACCGATAACTTTCCGATTTTTTTTTGTTCGTTTTTCATTTGACCGAAAACTATTGACCGATGTCTTTTTTGCTAAATGCATTATTTGACATATTTTTATATCATCGAAGTACCATGTGTCATAGGTATCATTTTACTAAATTGCTATTAGCCGAAGCCTCTTTTGAACTTTTTTCATATGCCAAATTATCAATTTGGCATATTTTCATCACACTGAAACAACAGTTTGTAGAACTTTGGTCACAAATATATTAGACGGTTATAGTACGCGGTAAATAACTTGAATCATTTGCTATGGTTGCACGCAACCCTCCAGTTTAATTGAGTACTGCAAATCGGTTACTGCGCATTCAAGGTCGACCGCCATGATAGTTCAACCTGTGTGACGAGGATAATAACCGATTTCGGGTCTCAATCGAGGAGGGGAGCTGCGCGCAGCCGTGACGAAAGTTTAACTTATTTGCCACGTACTATACTTGGTAGCATTTTCAATATGACTGGCCTGTTGTCTGCTATACTACGACTAAGAGTGGCCTGTTGGTTAGTGTTAAGTGGCTCTGACTGCTATGCCAGAGGTCCTGGGTTCGATTCCCACTCAGGACAAATGTTTAGTGTGATGAGCACAATCATTTGTTCTGTGTCTGGGTAAAATTTATCTATAATGTCTATGTATGTCTAGTACTCATAACACAAGCTCTGCTTAGTTTGGGACTAGACCGCGTTTATTTATTTATTTATTAAAGCTAGTAAACTAATATACCTAATTATCTAATGTTTAGTTCTAAAATTTAATAAATAGAACTAAAATCACAGTTAAAAACACATTTACAATAAATTATACTCGTGTCTACACATATACAAAACCTTAAATACCTATTAACTAAACTATTCATACTAAAACCTACTTATGTACATATAATACAAAAACACAATACGCTCGGGCGTCGAAGTACTCCTCCACATTGCTGTCATCCGGAAATGTACCCAGAAGACTGGCAGCATTGCCACGTTGAATGGCATTTTGGTTATGGTTTATGGTTTATTTATATATACTTATAATAAATCTGTAGAAGTAAAATTTCTATACATTGAAAATATCAAAAAAATAAATGGGGGTGTTACTAGACCGACACCGAACCCAAAAATTAAAAAAAAATTGTCTGTCTGTCTGTTTGTCTGTCTGTCTGTCTGTTTGTTCAGGCATCACGCAAAAACTTCCGGTTCGATTACGATGAAACTTGGTATAATTATTCTTTAATATCCTGGGCACCACACTGGGTACTTTTTATCCGAGAAAAGTATATACAATAAAAAAACAAACTTAATTTTGCGGTTCGATCCCTAGACCCGATTACTGTGCCAGCCGCAAATTATAAGTTTGTCGTAGGTTACGTCACCCGCAGTGGAGTTCACTAAGGGGCGCTGCACACGGCTAAGATACTATAATATTTTATCATAAGATACAATTAATTTAAGTTCTCCTATACTGTGCAATGGTACTCGATAAAAGGTTATAAATCTACAACCTAACACAATTGAGGCAGAAATTTTAACCGGTTGTGGTGCCGGGGAAAGTGTTTTAATTCCTAGAATTCCTTTGATTCCGAACAATTTCCCATATCAGTATAAGAGAGTACAGTTTCCAGTAGCTTTATGTTACGCTATGACAATAAATAAGGCACAAGGTCAGACTCTAGGCGTTGCTGGCGTCAATCTTAGTGTAAGTTGTTTTTTACCCGACTGCGCCAGAAGGAGGGTTATGTTTTTCGAGAGTATGTATGTATGTATAATTGTTTGGCACGCTCAGCAGCCTAAACGGCTCGATGGATTTTAGCTTGAGAGGTGTCGTTAGATTCGTATTTACTGTGAGAGTGACACTGGGTATATCAAAATAAAAAAAACAAAATGGCGGATTTTTGGCGCCAAATTCAAATGTTTGGCACGCGCTGCGGCCTGAACGGCTCGATGGATTTTAGTTTGCGAGGTGTCGTTAGATTCTTAATTACTGTGAAAGTGATATAGTAATAAAATAAAACTAAAAACATAAAAAATAAAAACGGTAATTTAAAAAATTATAAAACCCGACTGCTTTTCTGAGTTTTCATGAAAAAGCTCTAAAACAAGAAAGTCGTTGTACCCGATTGCACTTAGCTATATAATATTTTAAATACATGATAAATTGTAGCAGTCGGGACCCATTCTAGAAAGTCAGACGTCTAGTCAGTAGATTGGAGTAATCTGCAATGTAATATAGGTATGTGCTCTCAATCCACTAAGCCTCCATTCAAAGTCGTTGTACCCGATTGCACTTAACTATATATAGTTAAGTGCAATCGGAACGACTTTCTTGTTTTAGAGCTTTTTTATGAATACTCAGAAAAGCAGTCGGGTTTTTTAGTTTTTTAAATTACCGTTTTTTTCACATGGTCAGCTTTACGTCGTTCTTTCCCGTGTAAGTAGTCCAAGGAACCTTTATGTTCATATTCCGGACAGGCTCACTGACAATGTCGTGTATGCTGAAGCTCTCAATTTATGTCGTACGGTGACTATCTGTCGTTACCATTATCTTTGTGAGCATTCGTTGCAATGAACGTCAGCTTCGCTATCGGTTATCCTGCTCAACAGGAACCAAAGTAGAAATCTACTACAAAAAACTTACAGAACGCGAGCGATGCCGCGAGCAAAGATATCATATACCCTCTTAATCACTGCTAATGAGACACAATTGGTTTTCTATTGTAATTAGCCACAAAGGGCCCGCGCCGGGACAGAAGTATTAATACCGGTATGCTCGATAGATAACGTTCTAAACAAATAGCACTTTACACAAAAAACTCATTGATAAGTTTCGTCGTCCACGCGAACGAAGTTGCGGGCACAGCTAGTTTAAAAATATAAGTTTACAGTACAAGCTGTACAAGACCAAAACACTTATATTCTAAAATCTTAAAGACTAATAAAAACAACATATGTAAATAGACTGCTTACAAGAAACTTAAAAATGAATATATATATTTACAAATTTTGTACGGTTTGTCGTGGAAGATATCCAGATCTATGTGATGAGTGAGCAAAGAGTTTAACAGAGTCACTGCTCCAGCTGTGGATGCTGCAGCGCCTCGACGTGTGCGCACTCTCGGTGGCGCGGCGAACAGTTTCCTCCGACGACGAGGGCCCTCGACGCCTCCACCTCCGTCCAGGAATCGGCTCGGCACACCCGGAAGACCCACCCGCTCGAGCGTTTTCTTTTTGTTATCCGCCTTGTTTGTTAGGAGACGGTGGTAATGAAACAATAAATGTAATTTTCGTCTGAGTTCTAGAGTGTGTTTTCCCACCATCCCCATAACAAACAAAGATGAATACAAATAGGGGTAGTTCTTGTACATGCACTTTAATAAACGCATGTACAAGAACTACCCCTAAAGGAAGTTTTCCCGTTTATTTATATAAACGGGAAACTTCCTCTGGACTCGTTCTATTCAAAGAGAATACTTAGCCTCGTGTGGGCTCAATACTATGGCATTAAATTCCAATCCACTGCGCACGTATGCCTTGTATAACATTAGGGCAGCTCTTATTCCCTTAAATGTAAAAGAAACTCTCATGACCAAACCTAGCATCTTATTGGCGCTTTCACATGCGGATGTTATGTGGTCCCTAAAGTTAATCCTTGAGTCTAGTGTAAGCCCTAAGTCTCGAATTTGGTTGACACGTTTCAGCGAGGTGCCTGTCAGACTATACTCGAAGTACAGCGGCGCGCGAAAACGTGAGAACGTCATAATTTTACATTTTTTGACATTAAAGTGCAGACGATTTACCTTACTCCACTCCTCAACGGCTTTTATGTCCTCTTGGAGTCGATGGCAATCGTCGACGTCATTAACTGTGTAGAACAGTTTCAAGTCGTTGGCAAAAAGAAGACATTTAGCAGCCCTCATGGTTCCCGGTAGATCAGTGGTCATTATAATAAATTGGGTTGGTCCAAGAGTCGTGCCCTGACTTAGACCAGATCGAGTATAGTATGAATTAGACTCGAATCTGGCTAGTCTCACGTACTGGGTCTAATTACATGAGTAGGATGCAAAAAATGCAAGTAAATTAGGTGTGAATCCAATTTACGCCATTTTTTATAACAATATATCATTATCAACGACTTCAAATGCCTTTTGGAAGTCAAAGTAGGCGACATCCACTTGCTTTCCTGCATCCTAGTAATCGACGAAGTTAATGTGGCTAGTTGCCGTAGATTGAGAAGCTCAGAAACCAGGTTGTTCATCGGGAATCCATACATTTAGTTGCTGTCAAATCCGGTTATGTATAATGGAGTCAAATACTTTTCCGAGAACCGACAGTACCGCTATTGGTCTAAACAGTGTAATTTAATTTTGTGCACCGCTATTTGGTATTGGAGTAACGCGAGACGTCTTCCACTGTAGGGGAATATTTACAGACCTCTAATGACAAGTTGAAGATGTATAGAAATTGCTGTTCAAGCACGGCTCTAAGAGATGTCAGTAAAATCGTAGGGGCCCATCAGGGCCGATGCCTGCTAGGGCAACAAAGAACTTCTAAATAGGAAACCTGCAGCCCTCATACTGTTGAGGTGTGCCCCGCCTGGGCGAAGCATCGCCGTGTCCTCGTGGGGGCGATCGGGGGCAGCGATCTCTCTCGCCGGGCCTTGGTTCAGGCCATGCTCCAGAGTGAGGAGGTATGGCAGGCGGTCGGCTCCTTCTGCGAAGTAGTAATGCTAGCAAAAGAGGAGGCCGACCGCATCAGGCAGAGGCAACGGGGCGCTCGCCCCAGCCGCCGCTGGGATTCCGATCCCGATTTCCGGCCACCGTAGGCGCAGGCTTGCGGACGGCGTGCAATGGGTAACACGCTGTCCGATCGTCCGGTAACCGACCGAACCGAGCCCAAGTTGTCGACGGCGCGTACTGTTCCTGCGCGCCTCAAGGAGCTGTCAGCAAACCGTAGAGGCCCAGCCTGCTAGCTGCAGGCAGGCTGGGTCAAAGCCTGCTGGGGTCATGGGTCAGCTTCCGAAAGGAATACCCGGCCCCGGCTCGATAGGCAACAAAGGAACTGGGTAGGTTTTTAGTCAGTAGTACTACTTCCCGCTCCACCCAAGGGCGGGACTTGTCATTGGATGCTTTTACCTACTATAAAAAAAAAGAAAAAAAAAAACTTGCAGTCCTAGAACGGAACGGAAGAAACATAGGTGGGTTTTAGTCAGTAAATTTCTAACACTCCTTCTTGCTCCACCTTAAAGCGGGAGAAGTCCCAGCCCAAATAGTCCTTTTGCGCCTCCTGAGCTGATTCCAGAAATTAAGCCATATTAAATGCTAAATTGTTATACTAAAATAAACAATAATTGCAAAATATTGTTGTCTGGAAGTCGGTGTTTCTGGTTTTGCTTCTTCGTTGTTTTATATCCACTTTCGAAAGTTATTTTGCAATTGTTAATTTTCGTTTTTTTGAAGTCGAATTTTGTATTTTTTGTAAAAAGCTTTTAAGTTTTCACTTTTTAGTTGTGGAACCCACAGCTTTTTTTTCAGCAAAATTAAATGACGAGTATGTTAACTGGTAAGTTAGGTTCCTATGGGATTGATAAAATACCCATAATTACTTGAATTAACTAAAGGATTATCACAGTGTTAAAACTTAAACCAGCACAAAAAGAATCATCAAAATCGGTTGTTATAAAAGTTTTGCGTGAATTGATATCCATTTTTGAACAGAATGAGTGAATTGAGGAAAGACTAGAGTGAACTTTACACTTCTTCCGCGGAATCCCTTTAGAGCGTACTGGCGTGATGTTACTCGGTATGTGTATTAACAGTAAACAGACATACGATTTCAGCACTTGCTGAAGATTTTCTATTTATTGAAGAATTTCATGGTTTAATTCCGAAGGACTTCGTTACTTTTACCAAATTTAAATAGCACACTTTAGGGGTAAAACTATTCCAAGCAAAAAAAAATCGGTCAATATTAAAATATCAATGAACATTATCTGGAGTGTTAAAAATAAAAAAAAACAACTAGACGACTTGAGAACCTTCTCTTTTTTTTTTTGAAAATCGATTATTTTCAGAAATTGACTGTAATAACGACGGATTTCAAAATAAAAATACGTAGTTTACTCGTTTTATCCATGTCGTAATTGAACTTGTGCTCAATAGTGTAGTAGTTGTGGTGTCCAGGTCTGCTGCTAGGTTCATAAATAAAACACACATTTTGGTTTTACCAAGCACGTAACACGTCCGCCTCCTGGCCTCCATCGACAGTCAAGCGGATTGTGCCTCAACTATCAAGCGCACGTGTATACGTCACTTGCCCTTTATTGGAACGTCACACCTCTTCCTTTTCATAAGAATTTAAATAATCAAAAATTATAAAAGATTAACCATTTTAATTATACATAATTTCTTAATTTTTTACTATACTATTTTTTAAGATGGGTCAGGTTTTTTCTGTAGGTTTTTTCTTTAAGCATGATACGTTTCTTCGTTTCTTATATTTTTTTCACGAGAGCTTATTATAAATGATAATCTGATTATAAAAATGTATATAAATATATCTGTTCCACATGACGAGAATCTCGTGAAAGCCAAGAAAAAAAAAAACAAATTAAGTACATTGACTTGGCTGGCGAGGTTGTCAACATGTGGGAAGTCGTTTCAGCCAATGGCTTAATAGCCAAGAGCCTCGACCAACACTTTAAGAGGCTCTCGTTAGGCGGCTGGATCAAAGGCTTGAGTCAAACGTTCGAGTTGTCTCCTGATTACCACTGTGCGATCGGTAGATACAGGCATAGACGATTTTGTTCATACCAGTGTCCACCAACAGCCATAGCGTGGAAAGATTTGGGTCTTCAAGGTGATGGAGACGCTGACAGCAGATGTCATTACGGACGTACACACAGACCCCGGCACACTGCAGGAAATGATACTACAATGGGTATCCCCGGTAGTTGAGGTACGCCGCATCGGACGGACATCTAATCTGAGTCTCCGTCAAGAAAAGCAAGTGTGGCTTGTCAGTCTCCAGATAGTGGTGGACCGCATCGAGATTGGAGTGCAGTCCTCGAATATTTGAGAGGTGCACTTAAAATAAGAGGACGTGCATCCGCTGTACACACTTACTTTTCTTTTTACTTTTCATGTTTTTTTTTTTATGGAGTGAATAGGATTGATGGAAGATGGCAGTTGAGCGAGGTGATGCGATGTTAAACCGAACAACACAACCAGAGTTGCCGCGCCAATAGAAGGTCAGTCTGGAGACTGCGGGGACGCCCGAACCCCCCAGGGATCGCCATTGGGTCCTCTCGTCCGGTCGTCAGCCGGCACGATGGGGCCACCCTGGGATTTTTCGCAGTTGGCGGGGCAGCCTTTCATGTGTGGCTGGCACACTACTTGGGTCCCCAATTACCGTCGGTCGGCCAGCGGAGCACCGTGCTTTGGATCCCGCTACCCTCCACGATCAAACGTCCGACGTGACAACTGCTCAGACCCAATTTCCACAGTAAGGCTTCACCAAAAATCATGCCGGAACACGACGGATCCCGGCATGGCTTTGTCTGATGGGTGGTAACTTTGAAACCAGCAGCCGATGCTATGGCCTACCACCGCATTTCCTGCTCGTTTAGCACTACCCAGGGGACATGTGTAGGGTGGTCAGAACTAAGTAGATCCTACGGACGCGAGCAGTCTATCCTCCAAACCTGTAAATAAATAAGCCAACAACCTCGGATTAAAGGCGATACCCAATATCGAATACTGGCGAACTCGCTACGCTCGGACGCCAAACTCCTTCTCGGGACTAAATAAGTTACTTACACCCCTAGGGTAATAATGTCCTATTGTTTGTAGGAGGTAATCTCTGAAAGTCCTGGTCCGATTGAAATTTTTTTTTCATAAAGCTACTTTATTTCTGAATGTATATGTTTTAATATTATTTCATTTATATACACATTTGTTTACATTTTTTTTTTTTTTTTAAATAAACATTTAAAAATATCATTACTAGTATATTTTTAACTAACCGCGGTTTCACTCTCATGAGCACAGGCATCATGCGGGTTTTCAGGTTAGCAATTATGGTACAATTTTCCATTATAGTATAGTAGTATCTATATACATTATTTCCTACAAACAATTCTACGTCTTGAAAATGTCGTCGTAGATTTGAAAGATTGCTGCCCTCAACAAAAAACCCATAACGTCATTTCCTCCAATTTTATACGGTCTAAATTAAAACACAATCACCTAAAGTTCAACCCAGTTATTTTCACGCTGGTAACGCTGGCCATAATTCGAGGTACCTAATAACTGTAGGTGAGGCGAACGCTACGATAGCGATCACACTTGACCTTGAGCGGTGAATCAAGATGACCTTGGCCGTTATAATTACCCAAAGAAAATATTCAACAATTATTGTTATCGCCATTTCGTGTGTACAAGTGATGCTTCAACAGCGATTTAGTTTTTTCATGTTTAGTGTTATTATTTATATTGGGTGATTTGGTAACCCACGAATAATATAATTTTTATATAAAATTTTCAAGGTTCTGTAACGACCTTGTGATCTTATGAAGTCGGAACCACGAACCTTTTCAAACTTGGCTTATTTTGAGCTACATTGATTACAAGAGTCTTATCCAAAAATCAACCGTTACGTACCTAATTATGATAGTTATTACAAACTTTGAGGCGAATGAAGCCAAGAAGCATGTCCAGTGAGGTTGCAACTTCCTACTCCGATCAAAGTAGTATTAAGCCTGGTCCTGGTTCCGTATGCTTTTAAGGTTTAAACTAACGACTATGTGAGCAATGCCAGGCCAACCGCGTGAAATGGTGATTTACAATTTAAATGTTACTCATTGCATGATAATTTCCTTTGTTTCACTTATTCATTCGAATGCGAAGAGTTTACCTGTACATATCCTCATACCCTTTGTATCCGTGAGACATGAAGACAGTAAATGTAATAAACATTTAAAAAACTTGCAATCTTATCTTCTAAATATGTAGGTAATAGATAGGTATTCATAAATGAAGAAATATTAACATTTTAAGATTATAAAAAAAAATAGTACTAATTATAAATATATAGGTTTTGTTAAGAGAATTCATTGTTAATGTTTTTGTTTTATTGTTCAGTAGGCGTAATAATACCTATTTTATTAATCCTTAATTTGGTAAGAGGAAAATTTTTTAAAAACTCATGTTTTTTTTCACATTTTCGGCTTTTCTAGGAGTTGTTAGGACATGAAAAAACAATTTAAAAAATCTGATATTACCTCATTTCCTGAAAATGCATGTCCAGTATACTGGATCTTGCCAGGTTTGCCATAAAGTTGTCGATAATTTTGATGTGCTGTATATTACACATTGCCGAATTATTACTTTCTAGGACTTATTTCTACCTTGTGCAAGAGATAAAATCAAATATAATAAAACGCAAAAACAATGACAAGTTTTGTATTGTATTAGAAAATCTTTATTTTTTATGAATAGAATGAGGAACATTTTACTTATTCTAAGTGAGATCAACAATATAATCAGTCTGAATGAAAAGATATGTAACAATTATTATTATTCTGAATTTTAGATAAAATTAAACAACTGTAATATTATATAATAATAATATATATAATAATAATAGCCATTTATTCTCTCTTCACAAAGCTGACATAAACTCAATTTTGATTTTAACAAGACAATGTCTCAGCTGTATTCCATCTTTGTGAGAGACTGGTGCCTGTTATAGGTTTTTGGAAAAAAACCTATGTTACAGGTGACCAGGCCCCTTCCACAGCTAGAATTAGCTATTGCAGAGTTACTGTGCAAGAGTCGAAATTGAACATTGATTGAGAAAAAAAACTAGGTTAGAGTAAACCAATAAACTAAAAAGAAATAGAAAAAGCAACAACAAATACAAAAAATAAATAAAAATAAAATAAACAAACAATCTATCTATAATTTTGCAGAAGCTATGTAAAGTTATGTGTGTGTTTTGTTTGAGCGTTTAGTGTTGTGAGAGTTTGTTATTCAAGGAGGAGGGTATCAGTTACGGGGTTGGTTAAAAGTCAAGGTCAAGTTGTAACAGTGAGAAGATTCTCGGTTTTATGATAGTCCAAGGTTTTTAGGTATATTTTAATTTCTTTAATAAAGCTTGAACGAGTCTTAGGGTATAGGTTTAGGAATTTATTAAGTTTATCGTAAAGATAATGGCCAAGAAAGCAATAAAATTTTTTAGGGAGTGTGGACTTGAATTGCGTCGTGGGACAAACTCTACCCTTTCGCCGGTTATATTTGAGTAATTTAACGTCATACTGCATTTGAGAATGTTTTTTAAGTAGTATATGCAATATGAATGTTTGTCTGATGGTTAGAGTGTCCCATACTTTGTATAAGTCAGAAGTCGGAAAACGAAAGGGGAGACCAGCTCCAACTTTGAGTATAGCACGCTGAGCCCTTTCAACCTCGATAAGGTGAGTTTTCGCGGCACCTCTCCATGATGTGATGCAGTAATCAATAAGTGATTGGCATAATGCGTAGTAAACCATCTTAATAGTCATTTGGTCGGCTGAGTTTTTCAAAATTTTGAAAATGAAGATTACTTTTCGTAATCTGGTCACAAGGGTTTCTATGTGAGGTTTAAAGGAGAGATATTGGTCAATGGTGACTCCAAGGTATTTAATATTCTCGGTCGAATCAAGGAAAGAACAAGAGCACTGAGTATTGTCAGTGCCACAGGTGTGAGCAGTAATTGTTAAACTCGAAGGTGGGAGCAAGTTAGATCTATGAGCAAATGCTACGTATTTAGTTTTAGAAACGTTAAGAGTCAACACATTGTCTTGGAGCCATTTACTTACACGATTTAGACCCAGTTGTGCGGCATCAAAAACCTCCTCCCACTCATCACCACTAAAGAAAAGTGCAGTATCGTCAGCAAAGGTAATAATCCTCCCATAATCATAATCAGTCAACATAGTTAGAAATTTTCACTTAAGTACTATGATAATCATAAAAACAATTTCTCTTACGTATCTACTAAACGCAGTCTTTGGCTGCACTTTACACAAAGCACATCAGTCTTATTTTTGATACATAGTTTGCAGCGACCGTATGACTCTCCAAAACTAGGGAAATGGTCAATACTATCATAGCGGACACTGTCATCTGTTCGACAGTTGTTGTTTACAGATATACGAGATGTAATTTTATTCTGTAACTCTCTTGCTAATTGGCACCGAAAAGACTTCAAAGGCATGTGCTTCACTGCCCGATTACTACAATCTCTGCAAAAATCAACCATGCGTTGTTCACACAAATGTCGAACATTTGAGCAAAGATTGCAGTATAGCAACGACGGCTCTTATAAGTTGTCCGGTACAATGCAACCAGCATATCTGCGAGATCGACGCCTCCCATGTGATTATTATAATGCTTTATAAGTTCTGGACAGTCCAGATCAACTCGGGCTTTCATTTCCTTGCTGTACCTCTTTATTTTCCTACAGGGTAAGCTTCAGCGTACGTACTTATTAGAGTGACCACCTTATTATCGTACCATTTAACTATTGCTATCTTATTGGTATTATCAACGACTTGGCAATAAGAACCTCTACCTTTCTTTTTTAAAGATTTATCACTCATCAGTAGTTTGTCACAACTTCTGTCTCCTGTTACCCGCCTTTTTGCCTTTATACGGTATGGTCATCTCGTTAATACTATATCTCATTTCCACTTCGGGGGCCAAGCAGTTTCTCCTCACCTTCTCTACAAAAGGTCTTACTTTGAAGTAGCGATCTGAATCTGGACAAGAGTTATCAGCAAAATGGATGTATCTGCGTATGGTTTCAAACTTTTTCAGTGACATGTTTTCAGCAATAGCTGGGTAGCGTAATTCTTTTGACCAATAATCTACATATGATGGCAAATTTACCACACCCATAAGTAATAAAATGCCAACAAAATCTTTCATTTCGTCCTCAGAGATATTGATGGATCGGCCGGTAACTTGAACTGCATAAAGGTTGGTATTATGAACTATATCTTGTAAAATATTCAAAGAAAAGTATTTCCAAAAATAATCTATAGGCGTGAAATCAGCATGTAAGTTATCCTTAAATTCCCAATTAGTTAATTCGGCTTTGTGCAGGAATTTGCCTTTTTCCATTTGTAGTCTGTGTGTTTACGTTTTTTGGGCCTGATATTATGAACACGAGAGTGGGTGTTGACATAGCGAATTCTCTTAGACCTGGTATTCACGGCATTGGGTATGAGTGATATATCTTCAACAGACGGTATAGACTGAATGGACGACAAAGTTGGAATATTATCAAAATTTACCTGACTGGTCGACGGCAACACTTTTTTGATAATTGGTGTTAGAGGCACTGCTAGTTCTTGATCTTCTGGCTCGCTATTGGGTATCTCATCACCAGAAGCATTATTCTTATCTTCATCGTCTTCGTAAATATCCAAGTGTTTTAATGACGACAGTATAGATGGTGCTTCAGAGGACAAATCATCACTGTCTTGGCGGCATGTGCTTATAACAACCTCTTCATCCGAACTTGTTTGATTTTCTATGTCTGATGAAGCGTTAATTAGCGGCACTAGTGCCAATAACTTGGATGCACGTGATGTTTGTTTGAATATCTGCAAATAATACAAATTGTTAGAAAAAAACATTACACGTAATTACTAAATACGGATCTTAGTTTATAAAATCATATTAGCAGTTACTTTTCTAACTAACTGGCAGTGTCCAATATACTACACATCCCAAAACCGCACGAAAACAGTACCTACTTGGCAATGGGAAATATACTGGACACGCTAATTTCATTAAATATTACGATAAATCCGTAACAGCTATTATAATTTTAGTTTGTGTACACAAATTCATAGGTTTTATAAAATATATTTTGAAAAGATGAGTAATCATTGCAAAGTAAAATAACAAATAAATCGTACCGAGAGCGGTCGCGGCACGTGCTTCCTTCCAGACATTTCGGCGGCGACTAGCCACCAATGAGCACGCGCAACTTACGCGTAATTTTATATACATTATATTGTTTACAAATAAACTAATTGAATTAAAATAAATACAATATAGTTTTAAACAATGATTGTATATTTTAAGTTGATGTCCAATATATTGCACGTTATCGAATTAAGCCAGTATGCCACTTGCTGTGGCAGAACATAATACACTTACGTAAAATACTAAATAAACTTTTAATTTTGTATTTGTTGTGTTGTGATAAGCGTGTGGAAAAATTCTTAAATAAAATTAACTATTACGAGAAATTTTATGATTTTGGCATCTTGTATGTGTGTTCGACTGTTCGTCCGTAGCTCATTAACAGCTTAACGGATCTGGGAAATTGTGGTATCGTTGTTTTTATGTTATGATTTGTAAATACAGCTTGTTAGCTGTTGAATAGCTAAAGGATCACTTTAAAATCATTGTCAGCATATATTATTTATATCGTATGTTTGGTCTTATTTAGAAATTATAAAAAAATAAAGTTAAAGAATTTTATTATATTATTGTAGGCTTTTTGCTATATCTATATGTCGCAGATATATGATAAAAACAGAGATTTGGTCAAATTCCTAAGTGATTTGATCATATGGATTGAGGATGATGTTAAAATAACAATATTATTTTAAAATTTATTTTATCTAGGGATTTGAACTAATACCAGAATTGTTTCCTTGAAATGACAAAAATACTTTTTTTTTTGTATTTTAAATATTTATTTATAATAACATAAATTATAGTAATTAATAGGTGAAGCATTATGTAAAATTGATCTCAAAAATAACCACTGTAGCGAATGAACAGTTACATCAACTACACTTACTAATTATTATTATTTATTTATTTTTCTTATTTACGTACCTATGATTAACATTTATGAATATTTAAATAATATTGTTATTATTCCGTTTATTCGTTACATATATTTTACATTATACATATAAATTATATTTTTAAATATTTAAATAACAAAAATAAACTTAAAAAATTATATAAGACAGCCCACCGGTATCGGGAACAGAGTCCAAGCTATCGGTGGTCAGAGCTCCAGAACGATACGAGCCGTGTCCAGGAGTACCGGTTTGGTCCAGTCGTGTAACGAGAGCCTCCTAAGGTACTGGTCGAGGCTCTTGGCTATTATGCCCGTTCCCACATGTCGACAACCTCGCGAGTCAAGTCAATGTACTCGATTTGTTTGTCTTTCTCGGTTTTCACGAAGTTCTTGTGATGCGGAACAGATATGTCAACAATCACTGCACAGCTCTCGCTTTGGTCCACGACCAACAAGTCAGGATTATTGGCTACAATAGTCCTTAAACGTGTCCTAAGACGCATAGAACTTTCGAAATACCAAAATACTTATAGGTTTCCGTTGGAGGGAGGGATCTCAGATCGCCCTTCGCTTTACATGCAAGACCGCTCATTTGTCCACACCAAACTCCATCCTGATGGCACTACTCAAGGTTTCACTTACCCACGGTAACTCCATCAGTTGCAGATTGTTGGGGGCAAAGAGTTTCAAGTCATCATCGTGAGATATAATCACCACCTCTCTTCGATCGATAGCCTAGGGCTGAATTCTCCAGCAGTGTCCTTAAAGGATTCATCAAGGCAGGACCAAAGTGGACTTAACCTGTCACCCTGGAGTATACCTCGCTCGATCTTTACCTGTTCGCTGTTCCTTTGAATATGTCGACATCCTGGATAGCGAAGGACCGTCCTTCATTGCCGCATACATGACATCAGGAAGGTGCGTAGTGTTGCATCAACTTTATACAATTCTAGCACCCTCATTGGCTCTATGAGGAACTGTGTCATAGGCCTTCTTAAAGTCTATTCAACATGTTGACAGATCTTTTCAGGAACGTCAAACCTCAACAGGTTCGACCGATGTCAGTCTCCGAAAGTTCCCGTCTTACAAAGCGCATCACTCTTGGGAGAGTGTTGTCCTCCCTGAAGCAGATTGTTTTGCCAATTGTCAACATAGTATGTAGTTCCTTATGCATTATGATCATATTTTATTTCATTTTTTTTTTAATTTATTTAATGGGCTTTGTCGCTTAGCGACCACATCGCCTAGTAAAGAAAACAAAAAAAACTTACATCTACCTTAAGACTAACTCAAACAATTGTTTAGTTTTAATTTTATTTCATGATGATCAATATAAAATATACATGTGACATGAAATGTCATCTGTCGGTTTTATGTTTTTATTTTTCAGCCTTCATTATTACGAAAGGTTAGATTTTTGGATTTATGATTATAATTATTTATACTCTGTGTATGGTACTTTTTTAATGGTAAGCGGATGGTAAGTAAAATAATCCAATGACAAATCCCGCCCGAACCATGGGCGGGATTTGTCATTGGATTATTTTAGGCAGGAGATAGAATCTGACTTCTACTGACTAAAAACCTACCCTGTACCTTCATTGCCTTCGTTCCAGGGCCCCGGGGTTCACTTTGTACAACCCTTGGCCCCGAAGGCTTCGACCGTGCTGGGCCCCTAAACTTTGCTGACAACTCTTTGAGGCGCGCGGGAATAATGCGCGCCGTCGACGACTTGAGCTCGGTCCGGACTGTCATCGGACAGATGGAAAGCGAGTTATCTATTGCCCGCCGTCCGCAAGCCCGCGCCTACGGTGTCCGGAAATCGGGATCGGAATCCCGCCGAAAGCGGCAGTGGCTTGTGCGCCGTTGCCTGATTCGGTCGGCCTCGTCCTTTGCCAGCATTACTGCTTCGCAGAAGGAGGCGACCGCCTGCCGCTCCGGACTATGGCCTGTACCAAGACCCGGCGCGAGAAATCGCCGCCGCCGATCGCTTCCACAAGGACACGGCGATGCTCTTCCCAAGCGGGGCAAAGCTCTACTGTTTGCTCCACCGTGTTCCCCAGGCGGTCCACACAGTGGCGACATCCGGGCGTCACCTCCGCACAAATCTACGCAAGGTTAGGTTTCTTCTAGGTAAGCGCGCTGCATCGTCGACCGCATCGTCGCTTTGCATTAAGTGAGATAGCGGTCAAACGCGAACCTATAAAAAAATCTAATACAGGTACTTCCCGAACTTGCCACGTTTGGTGAGGACCTGCGTCATGTGGAAGGTGAGGTCCTAAGGGGCCTTACCGTCATAATCTTGGCGTGTCCAGCACTGGGTTGCGACAGTCGTTCTCGCCATTTCACCATGAGAACCCGCCGGAACCCTGTCTGCCATGCCGCGACTTGTCGCGGCAGCGGAGTTTCGCCCTGGCTTTGCATCTCCACGCGTAGATCGTGGATGTGTGCAAGGACTGTTGCCTCCAGATCCTACGGTGGCAGGCCAGCAAGGAGGCTCGCTGCTTCGCAGGACACCGTGCGGTATCCCCGTATAATTCGTATGGCAATGACCCTCTGGCAGGCGTTTAACTGGGCCACCGGTCACTTTCGAAACGACGACGCCCCGTAAAAGGCCATGGACTGAACGATGCCTGCATAGAACCTCCGGCAGGAGCAGCCCCAGTGTGATTCAGTCTGAGAGCCAAACGCTGGAAGAGCTCTTCGAAATTCCACCGGCTTTCGAGGACGAGTCCCAGGTAATTCATCATTGACCTGACACTGATGTGAACTCTTCCTACCGTTAATTGGGAACCCGGTGGTGGCGCATACTGAGGGCAGTGTAAACACATAGCCGCGGACTTGTGCAGTACCACTTCGAGTCTCAACTATTCGATCCTCTCCACGACTGTCTTAACAACTCGCGCGTCGCTAGTTCGATCGCTGCCTGGTACGACTCTCCCCGCATTAGGACCACCATGCCGTCTACGTAACAGACCACGCTGACCCCGTCGGGGAGGACAGCGCGCAGCAGGTAGTCGTACCCGATGTGCCATAAGAGCGGCCCTAGTACTGATCCCTGTGGGACACCGCACGACACGTTTCCGCTCTCCCTGATAACCGGGACAAATGATGAAGCTGTCTGACAGGTAGGCTTCGATCACATGACAGAGGCAGTCGGGCATCCGGTAATACCACCGGGAGTCTCCAGTCACACGTTGCGAACCTCGAGTTTGGCCTCTTTATCTTCGCTCGGCGACGAGCTACTCCGCTCCGATGCTATGTCGTCAGAAATGAACTAATCCTGCATCGCGCAAGTAAAATTCTCCGCGTGATTTGAACATATAGAACAGCCCGAAATCATCTACCGGGCATTAGCCCTTCAGACTTAACACCTGTCTGATCGGAGGATCCTTCCCTTTCAATGGCGGTGTGCGGAACTTTACTCTCTGTTCCGTTTACCCCCAAACCCTCATACGGCACCACCTCCGTGGCCTCCGCACCCAGCAGACTGATGCAGCGCCTGCGGTGACTGGCATACCGGTGACAAAACCGTATCATACATATGGATGTATGATACTGGTTTTGTCACACCAATGTGAGCCCCATTTCTTGTCCTGCCAATTACTCTCTATTCCAGGTTGCCTGGAAGATCACGTCCGCAAATTGTATGTATGGGTGTATAATAAATATTTAAAATACCTTAAACAAGATTTTTTTGTCATTTCACGAAACCAGTTCTGGTATTTTTTTCAATTCCCTAGATGTATTCCGGGAATTGATAAAATAGTGTTGTTATTTTAACACCTCCGTGATTTGGTCAAATTACGTATGGATTTGACTAAAATAAATCTTTGTTTTTATCATATCCCTGAGAGTTATATTTTGATTTGAAAGTAATTTTTAAAATAATCGTCGACAGACAACTCATATTTCACGTTTTGTAGAACGGCTTTATTCACAATTGAGCAGTTGTAGATTTAATTTGATAACATTATTGCTGTTTGCCAGCAGTTAAATAAATGTAGATCGACTGTGAAAATGGTTGACATGTAACACTTATTTTTTATAGATGCAGGCTGGTTGCGCCAATTTGCTATGATCCGCGACTTTGTTTTTTGTAATTTATTTTTTTGGCCTAGCAATCCTATCCCTACCGTATCCGCTTCCCGCACGACCTCGAGAGAAATGATTTGACATTGACGTTTGTGCATTGTGAATGTGACCGCACCGCTAACACGCCCGCTCGAAATTACAAGAAAATTGGCTATTTCGTGTTCCAACCATTCAGAACTCAACAGTGGTGCAGTGTAGTGCAAAACAGGACCTGGCAGTGATTTAAATGTGCGAAGACGAGGATCGGCCGATGCCACGTGTAACCATTCACGAAGTCTAAAGGTCAGTGTTCCTTCCCAATACATTTATCCCATTAATAAACGCTAGACGCAGTACCTGCATATTGTTAACAAACCTTAGATCGCTTTTCAAACATACAGTCCATTAAAACATCAAGCAAATTCGCGCAACCATTACTTTTTGGTCCATACGAGCAGGATCGTGAATCATTTTCTTGTAATTTCGCAATATAGTATTTGTTCCATAGGGAATAAACGCAACGCGCCTGTTTACCTAGATATAATAGTAGAAAACCCGCATCTAGGCATTTAGGCAACTATACGTTATTTCGCTCGTATAGTTAAAGAGTCATTGATAATTACGGTACCTACGCCGTCAACCGCACCGCATAATTATAGTTAGCTACGTAAATATCAGCGTAGATATAAATCGTTCGCATTCTTTTTCTTGACAAAATTCATTTGACCATCCTACAAATTGCATGTAGGTAGACGCATTTCAAAAATACCCGTTCATTGTTGAGTGAACATTTGTAGGAAACGGATAAACCATAGATTATATACGCATATATTTAATCGAGAAATTGGGTAATATTCACTCATTGATTCAGGTTGTTCCGTTCGTTCGCCGTTCACTTTGTTGTTTACAATATTACCATATTGTTATCTGTTAATTATCGCTTACTTAATAATTCGTTAAGTGTTTGTTTGAGTGTATAGTGTGAATATATCAAGACAAGATGTCTCTTAAGGGAACCAAGGTTAGTACTGATTTAAAGGTTCAGTTAAAGCTTTTATACGCTGAAAGGGACTCACAGTTTTCACGTGTTCAATCAATTTGTGATAAATCTTTGCAAACCTCGGATCTGGCGATTAGAGATGCTTTCTTGTGTTCGTTGGAAACTTTAGATAGTTTGCGCGAGGATTTTAAATCTACAATTAAGAATATAAACATTTTAGAGTTGGAGTTAAATCCTGATTACTGTGTGAGTTATCAGGCATTGTCGTCCTTTGATGACTTGTATTGTCGTATCAAACGTATTGCTAGGAGTTTAGAGACTCCCCCCCCCGCGAGTGGTTTATCCAACCCTCCTCGCGAACGCCCACGATTGCCGCCAATTCAAATACCTGAATTTAATGGTGACATTCGAAATTGGAATTTATTTATAGATAGTTTCGAAAATATAATACATAGGAACACATCGCTGACAGATCACGAGAGATTGCATTATCTCGTAGAAAAATTGACCGGTAAGGCAAAGGCTGTCTGTGCTGGAATTACGTTTAGCGCTGAAAATTACAATTTAGTTTTGAACACTTTAAAAACAAAATACGAAGATAAGCGATTAGTAGCCACCGCATATTTAGATCAATTATTCGATTTGAAAAGTTTTTCCGTTTGTAACGATCATAATTTAGAGAAGTTTTTAAATATTTTCGCATCATCTGTTCGTGCAGTAAAGAACCTAAAGGTCAATGACCTCTGTGACTTTTTGTTTTTGTATATCGGTTTAAAGAAATTAGATCCTGAAACTGTTCGTCTGTTTGAAACGACTCAGCGCGGTAAAGAAATACCTAAGTTCGAAGATTTAGAATCTTTTATTCGCGACCATATTAAGGTATTGCAGCGCACGTCGACACGTCATGAAGTCACGAATAGGACAGGTTCCGATCGCCGTATAGACGCGTCATCGAAGTCAGTCAAGACTGCACATACGCTAGTTAATACCGCCTCAACACCTGACTGTTCTCTGTGTAAGGGTAGCCATACACAGCTGTACAAGTGTTCGGAATTTCAGAGATTATCGCCTAGTGATCGTTACAAGTTTGTCCGCACTAATAATTTGTGTTTTAATTGTCTAAGTGACAAACATCTGGTTACGTCATGTAAAAGTGGTGTTAGCTGTCGTAAATGTCCAGCTAGACATCATACCTTCTTACATTTTGAGAGTAGTAAGCTGCCATCGCAGCAGCAGCCTGCGCAGACGCGCGACGCTTGTGACGCGCGGCCTGCTGCAAGTGCAAACGACGTAACATTGTGTTCGCTTTCCGCCGCTGGTACTCAAGTCACTACCGTTTTACTTGCGACCGCGCAAGTTGTCATTGTAGATGCCTTTGGCAAACCGCACACCGTTCGAGCGCTACTAGATGGCGCTTCCCAGAGTAATTTTATTACTCGGGATTGTTGTCAACGCCTTGGTTTTAGTTTTAATAATTGGTCATCCCGCTCAGAAGTGAGGGGTTTTGGGGGTTTAAAGGCAACCATTCACGGTTCCATTAAAATAATATTTAGTTCACGTTTTAATCGTAATATTTCGTTTGAAATGGATTCGCTAGTCGCAGATAAGATTACGGAACGGTTGCCCACGGTACCGGTTGACACGTCCATGCTGACGGAGTTTAAGAACTTGCAGTTAGCCGACGGAAATTACGCTTTCCCTGGAGATATCGATCTATTGATCGGTGCTTCGATTCTCCCGCATCTCCAGTTATCACGTAAAATTCAAGGTCTTCCGATGTACCCCGCTCCGCACGCACTGGAAACAGTTCTCGGGTTTGTTATAGTTGGTTCCGCACCCGCTTATTTAAATAGTTACTCGACTGTGTCGCACTGTTGCACCGTCGAGCCGCCGCTTGAGTCTACCATCCGCAAGTTCTGGGAGATTGAAGAGGTCAATGTCCCGCCTATTCTCAGCCCTGAGGATCAGGTCACTGAGGAGATTTATACCCGCACGACTACTCGTGATAAAGATGGTCGTTATGTTGTCGCGCTCCCTTTCAAGGGTGATATTTTTTCGCTCGGTGGCTCCCGTGCCTCCGCCGAAAAACGCTTCTTGTATAGATTTTCTCCGCAGGAACCTTTGAAGGTTTACGAATTCAATCGTCGAATTCAATCGTCACCCCATCGATGGGGCACGTTTGTCGCAAATAGGGTGGCTAAGATTCAAGCTGAATTGTCACCGGAAAATATATTCCATGTCGCTGGAACAGAAAACCCAGCTGATTGTCTCTCACGTGGTTTGCTTCCTGCGCAAATTTTAAATCATCCGCTTTGGTTTTGTGGCCCTCCCTGGCTTCATACCACTCCTAACGAGTGGCCAAATGCTCCGTTTAACCCCGCTACTGTTTCAGAGCCACCCGAGGAGAAGAAACATACGCTTGTAGTATCAGTTCCGCGTGAAAAGTCAGTTGTTTTGTTGTTGTCTAATCGAGTCTCGTCTTGGTCGAGACTATTACGCTGTGTAGTTTACGTCCTAAGATTTTTGAGATTATTACCATCGCGTGGTTCTATAATCGCAGCTGATTTGGATAGAGCTGAATCAGTTGTACTTCGAGAGTTGCAGAAATTTTATTTTTCAATAGAATTTCGTAGTTTAGAATCACATAAACCTTGTAGTCCCGCACTTCAACATTTGAAACCATTTTTGCAAGACGGACTCATTCGTGTCGGTGGCCGTCTGCGAAATGCTAAGTTAGAGTTTGAACAAATGCATCCAGTAGTTCTACCACGCAAGGATCACGTTTTGGATTTGTTGGTGGACTATCACCATAAGGTGAATTGTCACGCTGGTCCCGATTTATTAATGTCCATTCTTCGACAGAAGTACTGGATACTTTCCGCTCGCAATTTGATACGCGCTAGAGTGCACAGATGTGTGCCCTGCTTTAAGCTCCGCCCGCGTTTCAACGCGCCGGAAATGGCCGACCATCGTTCTTGTCGTGTTGTACAGACGGTGAAACCTTTCATACATACTGGGACGGACTATGCTGGACCGTTTAAAGTCACTATTGCCCGTGGTCGTGGTATACGTTCCACAAAGGCATACATTTGCCTATTCGTTTGTATGACAACTCGTGCGGTTCACATAGAGTTAACCAGTGATTTGAGTACGCAGGGTTTTATGTCTGCATTTAAACGATTTTTATCTCGCCGTGGTCCCGTTAAGCGCTTATACTCTGACAACGGCACAAATTATGTTGGAGCGCGACGCAATATTTCGGAATTACATACATTCTTACGCTCCAAGTACTACCAAAGTGAATTCGCCCATGTCTTAGCTGAGAATCGCATTGATTGGTGTTTTAATACGCCAGCAGCTAGTCATTTTGGTGGCAATTGGGAGGCGAATATTAAAAGCCTTAAGTCGCACCTGTTTCGGGTCATAGGCGAACAGATTCTCTCGTACGAGGAGTTGAGCACTGTACTCGCTCAGGTAGAGGCGTTGATGAATACGCGTCCGTTGTGTCGGACTTTGTCTAGTGATCCATCGGAGCCACTAGCGTTGACGCCGGCTCACTTCTTGACGACGACTCCTCTTAAATATTTGCCCGCTTTAGATGTCGAGACTGACAAACTGCAGCTTCACCCGCGTCACGCTCTGCTAGATAGCTTAGTTCAGTCCTTTTGGAAGCGATGGAGGACAGATTATCTGCATACGCTGCAGTCGCGTCCAAAGTGGAACACTCCTTCAGATCCAGTCACAGTCGGTACTGTGGTGATACTGAAGACTGAGAGTGCGCCTCCTCTGCACTGGCCTCTTGGTGTAGTGGAAGAAGTTTTTCCGGGTTCGAACGGAATAACGCGAGTCGTAAAAGTTAAAACCGCAACTGGATCGTACCTGCGTCCGGTTATTCGCCTCTGCCCTCTGCCTAATCAGTAGTAGTGGCATAGTTAGTTATAAGTTGTTTCGCTACCTAGTATTGATAGTTTAGATTAGTAATAGGGTTTAGTTTCGCTTTTGTTTTTTTTCTTTTCTTTGAAGGTAACCCTTCAAACCCGGGGGGAATGGTTGCGCCAATTTGCTATGATCCGCGACTTTGTTTTTTGTAATTTATTTTTTTGGCCTAGCAATCCTATCCCTACCGTATCCGCTTCCCGCACGACCTCGAGAGAAATGATTTGACATTGACGTTTGTGCATTGTGAATGTGACCGCACCGCTAACACGCCCGCTCGAAATTACAAGAAAATTGGCTATTTCGTGTTCCAACCATTCAGAACTCAACAGTGGTGCAGTGTAGTGCAAAACAGGACCTGGCAGTGATTTAAATGTGCGAAGACGAGGATCGGCCGATGCCACGTGTAACCATTCACGAAGTCTAAAGGTCAGTGTTCCTTCCCAATACATTTATCCCATTAATAAACGCTAGACGCAGTACCTGCATATTGTTAACAAACCTTAGATCGCTTTTCAAACATACAGTCCATTAAAACATCAAGCAAATTCGCGCAACCACAGGCTTTTTAACAAGTTAATAGTTATAGGCATGTTTGATTACGCATTGGTTTCACCACTTCACACCATTTTCCAATAAACCTGAATTTATAATTCGAGAAAAATTTTCAAAGTATCAATTTTATCGAAAATATCTTGAAATTTTTAACTCATCTTTTGTATTTAAAAGCTCCTAAAAACTTTTGATTTCAAAGTTATTTAAACTTTCTTTTTTATGACAGAATTTATTTTCATTTTTTTATAACAATCTCGAATTCTATATTTCAGTCTTCTGGGGTTCTGCTTCCATAGACACAAATCATTTCCTCACACACTTAGTTTAGTTATTTCATCGTGCACTACATCATTTTCATTTTATTTCAGGAACGCCCTAGAGTAAGTACCAGAACATTTTACTTAAGAAAGCGCCGTCTGTCCCCGGGTACCTGAGACCGGCACAGCAATCAAAGGTACGTTTTACGTAGACATATTTTTCCATGGATGGTTTGGATCACTTTGATCGCTAGATTATATTTTCATTCTTAATAAGTTTTATATTATTATTAGGTCTTTTATTTTTTTGTATAATTATTTACATTATGAAATAATTCTTAAAAAATTAAAAAAACAATTTTTTATGCATTGTGTCAAACTTGCTTTTTTTAATACTAAGTCTACCGGCTTCAGAAACAGGGTCCAAGGTATCGGTGGTCAGGGCTTCTGAGAGAGAATCCTTTAAACAATAGACTTTGTTTCTTGGAGTATAACTGCCTCCTTCTTGGAGTATAACTGTATCAAGCCCTTGATCAAACTGGCCAACGAAAAACTTTTTGGGTGTTGGTCGAGGCTCTTGGTTATTAAGCCATTGACCGTCATGACTATCGGCACAATGACTGCTGTGTACACTTCCCACATGTCGACAATTTCGCGAGCCAAGTCAAGAGACTTAGTTTTCCTACCTTTCTCATGAGGTCATGAGGGCCACTGTATCATACTTACTAATATTATAAACGCGAAAGTTTGTATGTATGGATGTTTGTTCCACTTTCACGCGAAAACTACTGAACAGATTTTGATGGAACTTAGTACACAGGTAGACTATATCATAGAATAGCACATAAGGTACTTTTTATCTTGGGGTTATGTTCCCTTGGGATAATTTTCGAATCCGCAGACAAATGACAGCAACTGACGAATATATGACAGCAACTGTCAAATACCAATCATTATTTCATTCGGTCAATCATTCAATCATTCGGTCAAACATTCAATCATTCGGTCAGCCATTTCACGATTGACAACCAAGAATAAATGCAATTTTTTTTTAAATAAAACAAAGTCGTGTTAGTTCTTCATGTATTGTTAGTTACACTATTTATAACTCAAGAACGGCTATTAAAATCAGCAATATTCACGAAAAAATAAATAAATACAAACTGTGTTTGGAGGAGATTATCCATTTACGCGATACAATTAGCACTGAAACACAAATATAACGTAGAAAAGATTCAGTAGATGCGAAGTCGGCGAGGTCCTCCCAGCAGCTGAGTAAAAACATTCCATGCGGCACTCAGAAGCTCGCGGGGTGCGGCGGACAGGTCTCGCACGATCAGAAGAGGCTTCCAGAGACAACAGGGACCGAAAAAAGGTCCACATGGCGGGGCGGACAGGTTTTAAAAGGCCAGTAGAGGGCTGTAGTGGCCTGCAGAGACCAGAGTAGCAGGAAAGATCCACATGACTTGGAGGACAGGTCTCGCATGGCTGGTCGAGGCCTGCAGAAACCGTAACAGCAGAAAAGGCCCTTCTCACAGCCGTCAAAGTCCGGGAGGACTACGAGCTTATTTTCCATTCACTTATTAACATTTTACTTCAAATACATTAAATATCATCTTTAAATCTCTTTGTTTTACTTCAACTGTAACTCGCTAACGTTCATAAACAAAGAGAATACAATAACTACATAAGTTCATAAAATTTCAGCTAACAACCAGACACTGGATTATGTTTTTTTTTTAATCAAGAGATTAGAAATGATCAGCCAGTCTGTCATATTACAACACACAAACAACAAACACACTGACCTGTGTGGTCATGAAAAAAAAGTTGCCATATTATGAGTGCGAAAGATTGTATGTAATTTTTTGTTATAGCAATTATTATATTTAGTTTCAATTAACATACATTACACAATATAAAACAAGAGTCTCTCAAAGTAACTGTCTGTCTGTCTGTCTGTCTGGCATCTCAAAGAGCTGATAAGACCCTACAACAGTCCGAAGATCGGCGTTGACATATAGAAGATCGCGTAGTATAAGCAGACTAGGTAGTCAGTTGACGGGAGCGAAGCCGCAGGTAAAAGCTAGGCAACAATAATTGTGCGAAACTCTAGTCGATCTATCACCACTATGTCAGGCTTATTGGCAATAATAGTCTTATCACTCACGATCATCATATTACGATCCTAATAAAACGTGATATTGTATTCTCAAGAACTGGGTCGGACACATACCTATAATACGGTACTTCTAATTCCACAAGATTGTTTTTAAGAGCAAGTTGCTGATGGATAATCCTGGCTATGTTTATTCAAATAGTCTGCTATAGCTAGATGAGAGTACCCCGAAATAATGTGTCAAAAACTCAAACTTTTGGCTTTGCTTTGTATTACACAGTTGGTGCCATTGATTACGGTGTTCGATTTTAGCTTGTATTTCCAGTAAAAAAAAATTACCGTCCTAAAGCTTATTGGCCAAATCGTACCTAATTGCATCCCCGATTTGCCGTACACATGAGAAAATCCGCAACCACAATTTTTTACTGTCTTAGAAAACCGCAAATTATCTCAATAGACAGCCAGGAAAAGAAAAGCTCTTTTTTAATAATATTGTTTTGAATGATTTAGTTTTAATGTTCAAAACGCACCTACTGACATTACATTGTGCGCACGAAATAACTTCACACATAAATTATAATGTTTATTGTTGCTTTCTTAGTATTTGCGCTAGTTTAGATTGTTGTTGTTGCACGTAAACAATGAATCAACTACAGGCTATTTTATATAATTGACTCTGTCAATAAATAATAGCCATGTATGTACGTAGCACGTACCAAGATTTAACGTGGATGTGTAAAACAAAACGACGAATTTTATTGACGCTATTGATTGACAGACAGTGGTTATCAATGCCAAACGTTAATTGTATTTGCATATTATACGAGTATATAAACCCTTGTCAAAATTACACCTTCGTACCCTGGCACATTTTTTTTTTGCACCTTTTTATCCTCTCTGGCAACATTTTTATTACATTTTTTTTTCACCTTGGAATTACGAGTATATGTGGCTACTTTGCGCTCTTCCGCACTTCTTGCTCACATTTTGATACATCAATAGTAGTTCAAATTATATCCATTGCACTGTAGGAAAGATATAATATTTATATGTAGTGCCAGGCTGACTCTGCGAACTTCGTACCACCTAAGAGTCAATGAATGTTGTGATGCCTTTAGTTGAACTTCCAATATATAACGCCATGTACTGGTACTACCCAAACCAGCAAAAATAATTTTAAAAAGACATTTTAATTAGAAACGGCGTTGTATTTGGATTTTTCCCAATTTTTTCGTTTAAATCCCACTTGGATCACGAATATTTCAAGACCAAAATTAGCCAGATCCGTTCAGCTGTTCTCGAGTCTAACTAGTCATCGAGACTAACGAACAGCTATTCATTCATATGTATAGATTGGTGCAATTGGACTTATCTGCCATGTTATCTGCTTAATCATTACTAATGACATTCGAATCGCCTTAAACCTCATTTGTTTAAAAAAATGCGATAAATAACAAGGTGCAGATCATGTAGTAATTAATGTCACTGAATAAATCATACTTGCACGAACTTACGCGGAAAGCGACTATTTCTATTAGTAACGTTGAAGCTAACGTTACAAGATATAAAAATGCCATTATATCAACTAAGCTTACTAGATGAACAAAAGTTGACGGTGAGCGTCGGGTAAGTAAAGACTGCGGGTAGGTGCACATATTAAGATTTTGAATAAAAATGCATCTTCATACATTATGTCATGACAGAAATTATAACAGAAATTATTTTAATATTATTTAAGAAAAGTAGATATTCATTGCTTTTTGTATTGCAAGAGGTTTACATAATAATTAAAATTATAACCCGTCGTTAATCCGGTCAGAAATCCCTGTTTATTATAATTTCGTTATTTCTGTTGTGTTTGTGTTTTTTGTGCTATAAAACCGTGAGGTTGTTATTGGTGCGTCCTTTTTTTGTGCACGTGAGTTTTTATTTTCCTCCTTTTTAGCAGCAATTTTTACCACTTACTTGAAACCTCGTCGCCAAATAATACACACACATTGGTTTTACCAAGCACGTAACACGTCCGCCTCCATCGACAGTCAATCGGATAGTGCCTTAACCGTCAAGCGCACGTGTTTATGTAACTTGCCCTTTATTGGAACGTCACACCTAGGTCTGTACTGGTAGCGCTTGCTTCGCCGTAACATGCGCCAGACTAAGAGAGTTACAATCTGCAGGGCAGTTTTGTGGCAAGCAGAAGACCCAATATCCAGGGATAATTCTTGTGTTTCATCTCTGGCTTGCCTTTATTGGCCGGCCGTGGTGAACACTGACGAGGAACAGAGCTCCCACCTCTCTCTTGCCTTTATTGGCTGGCTTGAGTGGAGATTGGCAAGAGCAAACATGCTCGGGAGACGGATGTATAATCCAGTAAGGTGCTGGTAGGGTGTATAATCCAGTAGGTATCTTGACCGTACTTCCGGGATTGTCCTGATAGCCGTGGTATCTCCACTCCTCATGCACCTCAGGATATGTTGCCCTCTTGTTGCTACGTCACTTCGTGCTAGCGGCCGTTTTTGGGGGGCCCATTTATTTAGTGTGCAAGTCACTCCCTGCCTTTTTACTGATTGATATTAATAACATTGTTTGGGCAGGAGCCATAGTTTCAACATAGTTCCTAGTATCCAGTCCACTTAAGACTCCAAAATCCATAGTCTTATTGTCTTTGTTTTCCGTATGTCACAATAGTTTTCACCAACCGGGGGTTGTTCTTAGATGTACTAGCATTGCGCGTGCAGGGATAATCGTCGGTTGGCAGCATGTTCTAATTAAAATTATCTAATGGGCCTCTGCGAGTTGGTTTCGGCTCCTTGTACGCTTTCCAAACGTCCAGAACCTCAGGGTTTTGAGTTAGACACATAAAAAAATATAATAAACATCATCAGCAACATGCTCTGAAATACTCTCTAGTAGAAAATCGGAAATGCCGTACTACATGTATAAGCCCGACCCAGTTCTTGCTAATGGTCATATCATATTGTACTGGGATCGGCCCATCATCACTGACAGAACTATTGTAGCCAATAAGCCTGATATAGTGGTGGTAGACCGAAATGAGAGGCGTGCAATGATTGTTGACCTATACGTTCCACATGACGAGAACCTCGTGAAAGTCGAAAAATATAAACAAATCAAGTACAAAGCTTGGCTCGCGAGGTTGTCGAGATGTGGGATATGGACTCTGCGAACATTGTACAGATAGTCGTCTCAGCCAATGGCTTTATAGCCAAGAGCCTCGACCAACATCTTAGGAGGCTCTCGTTGGGCGGCTGGATTAAGGGCTTGATTCAGAAAGCAGTATTTCTGGACACGGTTCGTATATTCAGGAGGTTCCTTTCTCTGGAGCCTTCACCGACAGTAGCTTGGACCCTGTTATCGATACCGGTGGGATACTATTTTTTGTATTTTTAAATGTTTTATTGAATTTTTTGAATATGCTAAAAAATGTGTATGTAAATGAAATAAAGGAAATAATAGTAATCTTTATTTACATAAACTTTAATACAATGTTGTAGAAGCCCTCACCCGGAACAATTATTTTTTGTGCAAGTAAAGATACATGAAAAATAGTAAAAAGAAAGAAAACAGTAATTGAAATTAAAAACCAAAATAAAAACAAAAAGTTATCAGTAAGCCTGTAACGAATATTGAGTATTTAGAGTGAGTGAGTTTGTGTGGTGAGTTATTGTGCGTACGGTGAGTGTGTATGCGGTGAGTGAATGTGAGTGGTGAGTGAGTCCATTAAGATGTATGTAGGTACAGGAAGAAATTAATTTGGTTTGTAAGAAGAACAATATAAAGGTATAACCGTGTCACCGAAGCACTTCCAGAATCTGTTCTATTAACCCAACAAACAAAGTTTATGGGATATTGGTAAAGGTTTTTTTTATGATAGGTAAAATCATCCAATGACAGTTCCCGCCCTTGGGCGGGGCGGAAGATAGTGTCAGACTCGTACTGACTAAAAACCTACCCCGGTTTTTCGTTGCATTTCATACCGGGGCCGAGCCTTCTTTTCCGAAAGCAGCCCTTGGCCCAAGTAGGCTTCGACCCTGCTTGCCTGCAGCTAGCAAGCTGGGCCTCTACGATTTGCTGACACCTCCTCGAGGCGCGTGGGAACAGTACGCGCCGTCGACGACTGGGGCTCGGTCTAGTCAGTTACCGGACGTTCGGACAGCAAGCTACCCGTTGCTCGCCGTCCGCAAGCCCGCGCCTATGGTAGCCGGAAATCGGGATCGGAATCCCGGCGGCGGCTGGGGCGTGAGCGCCGTTGCCTTTGCCTGATGCGGTCGGCCTCCTCTTTTGCTAGCATTACTGCTTCGCAGAAAGGAGGCCTCCGCCTGCTATCCCTCCTCACTTCGGACCATGGTCATGACCGGCGCGAGAGATCGCCGCCGCCGAACGCCCGCACGAATACACGGCGATGCTCCACCCATGCGGAGCACACCTCTACAGTATGCTTCACTGTGTCCTCTGGGCGGTCTACACAGTGGCGACACCCGGGCGTCTACTCCGCACGAATCGAGTACAGGTACTTACTGAAATTGCCATGGTCGGTGAGAACCTGCGTCATGTGGTAGGTGAGGACACCGTAAGGTCTTTCCAGCCACTCTTCAAAGAGGGGACTTACCGCCATAATCATGTCGCGCCCAGACAGACAGATTAGTCTCTGTACCCGGTAGATTATTATAAAGGAATTAGACCTTGTTTTCAAGTAGGATTTTTTTATGTAATGAATTAGATTGAAATAGTAGATTATTGTGAATGACAATGCCCTCAGTTTTGCGTACAACAGAATGCAGATTTAAGAGGACGACTCGTGAAAAGTTTTCTTCTCGTTTTCCCCCTTAGCCGAATGTACGTTATAGGGACAACGGGAAATAAATTTAATCACGTCCCGCTGTCCACGTGATGGGGATATACCATACGCAGAAAACGGGAATAAAGGGTATCTTCATGACTTAGCGACGTTAGCCATGGCTTTAGCCTAGCTTTGTTGAACCTTATTGACAGTAAGTTTGTAAATTGCTAGCTTCTTATTTTGTTATTATTATCACAATTCCTCATGACAATTCATTCAATTCTAATAATAGCAAACACGGCTAGGATGCACTGATTTATTGCAGAATTCCGGTTCTTACCTACCTTCTGGCTTCATCATCAGATCAGTTCTATGTATCCCCTCCCCTTTTTCTTTCAGTCAGTCACCCGACTGCATGTATGAACAAAGCAATTTTACTGATTACGACAGTTCTGCGATGATTTTTTAAAGATTTCCGTCCTATATCTTCGAACTTCATCATCAGATCAAAAGAATATTTCTATAAAACCAACTCGGGGAATATAATCTTTCAATCAAAACAATTTTTTTTTTAAATCAGTCCACAATTGATCTTGATATCGGTGAACATACATAATAATAATATAAAAACGACAGTTCTGCTATGATTTTTTGAGGAGTTTCGTTCTATATCTTCGAAGTTCATCATCAGATTAAAAATATATTTTTATGGCACCAATTCAGAAAAGATGATACTTTCAATAAAAGTAAAAAAAATAAAATCGGTCTGCGATTGATTGGTGAACATAAAATTAAAAAATATATACAGCCGAACATAGAACCTCCTCCTTTTTCGAAGTCGGTTAAAAATCTGCTGAATGAATGGCACTTGCTCGGACAGGTGTTGTCTAAAAATTTGGAATTATGTAAATTCTATTTGTCATATATATTTAACCTTTAGGCGCAAGAGCACTTGAATGTAAATGGATTCCCGCTTTTGTAAACAATAGTGACGTTCGTCTTGAGACTGACTAGATAACAGAGGCCTCAATAATATTTAGTAACGGTTTTCAATTCGCATGTCAGACTAAAGAATAGTTTACAAAAAAAAAAAAAAAAACATTGTGAAAATCTTTTTGGTCGTTTTAAATAATGTATGTTTCCGTAACAGTCTAATATTCGTGCTTCGAGGACTAACAAGGATATTAAATTGATTGTTTCATATAAAATTTAAACGTTTCATGCACTTTGGTGTAGTGTAGAGTGACTTTGTACAGTTGAAAAGAGAAAACAGAGAAAAGACGGTAAAATTATGAATAGGAAAAAATATAGTTCGAGAGTGATTTTCGAAATGTGCAATAAAATCAGGTGGGTCTTTTGTTTATTATTCTTTATTACATACTTTATGCAGAAGATACAGAGGTGAACTTAATGCTTAAGCATTTTCTACCAGTCAACCTTGGTGTAATGCAGAGAAAAACAGAGATAGGGCAATGAAAGGATAAAAATGCGAACACAAATAAACCATGGCTGTGTAGGGTATAATTAACTACTATTTTGTAATCAGATCACTAACCACACAGAAATATTAAAAACAGAGAAGCGGCAAGGCGGCGTGTTTGCGTCCGCGGTACTTGCTCAACAAGGGCATATACCGGCAAACAGCCGTTTGAAGGCCGTCAGTTACATCGCGAACGTGATCGTTAATAAATTTAAAATACTCGTACCGCGTTGTTCAGTGGTTTCATGCAAAAACTAAAGCGAAAAGTAAAAGCCTGGGTCATCAAGGAATCTCTTACCATAAATAAGTACTATGTTAATAGTATATTTATCTTTAAAATTAGGAAAAACAACAATCTAATAATATCCCTTGCTTTTACTACGTAATTTTTGTTTTCAAATATCAAAGCGACTTTATTATTCATAGAGTAAATACATTGCTCTTTAACCATTACCTAACTTTGACGCTCAGTAACTGAACAAGCAATGTAAAAATAACATAACGATACTTTATCAGTGCGGTGTATTTCTTATTACGGCCGCAGTCAGTTGAGCTGAGTTAGGGTTGCGCCTGTACACATCCACCAATATAGACTATCGACCACAATATCGATTGGTTGGATATCCGAAGTGAAATAATGTATTTTTATTTATTTTGTAGCAGTAGAGAAATACGTAAGCAACTTTCGTAAAGTAAATTGGTAAAATTTTAGGTCAAAAGTCGGTGGACAAATGGGAATAAATAATAATAAGTGTTTTTATTTTTATGATAACAATTTTACTGTTCTATTATAAATAAATTATTTTCTAGACATATTTATTTTTATTTAATTAGTTTTTGGAACCTAAAAAAATATCATTATAAAAATGAAAAAAATCGATAATTTTTCTATTTAGTCAATCACTAGCGTAAATGTAAAATAAATTGCTTTTGCACAGCGATGTTTATGTGTGCGTAAGTTATATGGTGCATGAAAAATATACGCTGTATTTAGGAAGATAAGGTTTATAATTTACTGTGTAGTATGATCTGATTTATAATTTGCGGGTGTGTGCGGGACTGCGTAACAATAGCTGCATATGTAGTAGAGTCAGTGATGGTAGGGATAACTGGAGACATGGTGTTCTGGTACATTTTTCACTGCGTAACGTATCTCCTCTTATCTTTTATCTGTGCTAACCACTATCGCTGAAGACTTCATGCGTCTCTACAAATTAACACCCTGTAGCATCCACTGAATGTGGTAAGATTTTAAATGTTTTCAATGCATATGTATGACGTTATCATCATCATCATCATTTCATCCCAATGACGTCCACTGTTGGACATAGGCCTCCCCCAAATGTCGCCTCAACGAACGGTCCTGTGCGTCTCGCGTCCATCGGATTTCCGCAGCCTTTACGAGGTCATCGGTCCACCTTATCGGAGGCCTTCCAACGCTGCATCTTCCGGTACGGTGCCTCCACTCCAGACCCTTTCGGCCCCAACGGCCATCTGTTTTGCGAGCAATATGCCCATTGCCACTTTAGTTTGGCGATTCTTCGTGCTATGTCGGCAACCTTGGTTCTCCTGCGGATATCTTCACTCCTAATTCGATCACGCAAGGAAACTCCGAGCATAATCCTTTTCATTGCCCTTTGAGTGAATTTAAGCCTTCTGATGAGGCCCATGGTAAGCGATCACATTTCAGAGCCATATATGTCATCACGCACTGGTCATAGACTTTCGTCGTTTATGATTTTTATATTTTTATTATTATGTTTAAAAGTAGTTAACTACACGTAGTTATGATTATAATGTAACTTGCGGACTTGCGGACGGCGTGCAATGGGTAGCACGCTGTCCGATCGTCCGGTAACCGACCGGATCGAGCCCAAGCCTTCTGTTCCCGCGCGCCTCAAGGAGCTGTCAGCACACCGAAGAGGCCCTGCCTGCTAACTGCAGGCAGGCAGGGTCGAAGCCTACTGGGGTCATGGGTTAACTTCCGAAAGGAATGCCCGGCCCCGGTACGATAGGCTACGAAGGAACGGGGTAGGTTTTTAGTCAGTAAGAGTCTGACACTACTTCCCGCTTCCGATTTTACCTACCATAAAAAAAAAAACTACATCCAAGAAAAGCCTATAAAAATAAGCGACGTGCCAGTGGAAATCGAGGAATTAACCACGCCACCTCTTAAAATTAATGCTATCGACTTGAAGAAGCTACACAGTATTCAAGACAGCATAGATTCACAGAAGCCAATCCACATAGAAGCCCCCACAACAATTTACCATACGACAATCCCGTTTTATGGTACATTACTTGCCATGCTAATATTGGGAGTAATACTATCATATCGAATTTATATTCGCCGAAGTAGACAGATGGAAATCCCAGATGAAGCCACTTACGCCGAGCCTGAAGCATCTGAAGCCCGAAAAAGCCAACCGGCCTCCCAAGATCAATCTAAGCTCTCGACGATATTTCATCTCAAAATCTGAAATAGTCGTCGATCTGAGGGAGGAGGTGTTACGCGCCTCACTATAAAGGAAAGCGCTGACACCTAGGCACGAGGCAGCGCGTGCGCATCGACGTCATCGCCGCTGTTGCCACCGAGCGGGGAAAACTGCTGACACAGACCATGAGGCCCGATGACACCGTCTACGTGACCACGGCCGCGCACTTCGGATCCAACCTCGATTGAGTCAATTTAATTGTTTTATCGTAATTATAATTGTAACTTTTATTTGAATTAAATTAGTTTTTTTTTTATTATTGATAGGTTAGCGCTTGACCGCTATCTCACCTGATGGAAAGCGACGATACGGTCGACGATGGATCGCGCTTACCTAGAAGAAACATATTCACTCTTGACTTAAAGATTCCCGGGTTGTAGCCATCAGGAAACACAGACTCCGGCAGGGAATTCCACTCCTTAGCTGTACGCATAATAAAAATGTTCCCAAAACGCTTTGTGCGTATAGGTGGGATGTCCACCATGTACCGGTGGCGCAACGCCGCACGTCTGGTAGTCCGATGATGGAACGGGCTAGGCGGAATTAGGCTATGCAATTCCGACGCACACTCCCCGAAATGTAACCTGTAGAAAACCGACAGGCTAGCAACTCGGCGTCGATGCTCAAGACTTTGAAGCCTCGACTCGACGAGTGCATCATTGCCAATGATCCTCTTGACTCGCCTCTCAATAGTCTCAAGCGCATCAAGCTGGTATCGGGCAGATCCGTCCCAAATATGAGAGCAGTACTCCATACACGATCGCACTTGCGCTTGATAAAGTTTGAGCAGCTGATCCGGCGTGAAGTACCGTCTGACCTTTGCGAGGATTCCAAGCTTTTTTGCAGCCAGTTGAGCCTTTGCTTCGATGTATGGCCCAAAGTTGAGAGTAGATGTCAACGTTACACCAAGAAGATCAAGATGGTCGGATATCGGCACGGTTACATCCCGGAAAGTTGGAGCAGGGCTGAATTGACTCCTTTTAGCGGAAAATAGACACGCCTGGGTTTTAGCAGCGTTGAACCTGACTGTTATGCAGTTGAAAATTCTATAATAAATTTTATTCAATGGAACCATTTTTATTTTTTTTTTATATTTTATATACTAGCACTTGACTGCAATCCTACCTGATGGTAAGCAGTGATGCAATCGTCGATGGTAAAGCGCACTAGTTTATTAAGAGCCTATTCACTCTAGCCTTGAAGACGCCTAAATTATAATTGGCCGGGAAAACCGCAGCAGGCAAATTGTTCCAGTCCCTCGATGTACGCGGTATAAACGACGAGGCAAAACGCTTAGTCCGGATCGTGGAAGTTTCAACAACCAAATTGTGACAAGCCTTGTTGTTATTAATAATATAATTTTCGGAGTCCACTGAATTGGATCTGAATCGGAAGGAAAATTTACTAATTGTATCCGCTATTCATTTATTTGTTTTAATTTAACAAAACGGCCATCTGCTAATTACATTAATTAAAAAGACACAAAATTCACATACTCATGTAGCAGAACTCCAAACTGACTGACGTGATCGTCTCCTGTTCGTCCGCGAACACACCATGGTCAGGGTGGTGTTCAAGAGAGCTTTGAGCGTAGAGAGAGCGCAATGGACTAGGCTGGCACAATGGTGTGACTCTCAGGCACAATCAACCAGCTATGTTATATTTACCAGAATGGTAGACTTTGTACCTGTAAGCGTTTTACTTAAATATCCACTGTTCTGTTCTGCCACATAGTCCAGAAGTTTTTCAAAAATAGCATCTGATGGTTTGTGATTGCTTATTAGTTCCAAGCCTTAGTACAAAAGGTATATTTTAAAGTGTTCAACTGCTCAAATGAGCGGCATGGGCTTCTTTTTCTGTTTCACAATATTTATTCTCGCGATAGGTAAGAGCTTTGTGGTCACACGAGGACCATAATTTGCTAACTTGAGCCAATACTGCTCTTAACCCCACAGGAGAAGTATCAACGAAGAGTTTGGTACGTTATCAGAAGGATTTATAATAGCCTAAAGTTTGAATATTTTCTTTACGCACTTACCAAGCAATTCCCGCAAAGGTTCAGAAAGGGTAGCTAACTAACTAACCCTAAAATTATAGAATTTCTTCAGTAGTATTTGCTATTCTACTAATTTGAATCATAGTAAAACAGTTTCTTTTTTTGGTATCTAGTTTATAACCGGAAAATTCAATTTAATTGGATTTTATTAGAGAATTTGTTTTAATTTTGTTTGTCACTATGTACAACTGTTGCTAAAATAGAATTTTCTTTCACAGCCTAACAACATATCTAAATGTTGTAATGTACCTGCAATCTTTATGAATTTCGGTTTGAAATCTTCGTAAAATACTGCTTTGTTTCGTATAAAAGTAACTGTTATTCGATTGAATCAATCGAATCAATTGAGTCAATCAAATGACCTGAATCAACCGAAACAATTGAATCAACTGAATCTATAAAACTAATTGATTTTAATCGAACTTATCAGAATGTTATCGAATTTAATCGAATTTATTGATGTAGCTTTCGTAATCAATTTTTTTTTAATAATTTGGGAAGAGTGCATGAGTAATTTGGAGCGGTCTGCAATGTGATATCTACTCTTATTCTTTGCGTGGCTTTTTTTACTGAAAATCAGTAACAGCATTAAAACTGTACAGTGTGCAGCTTTATATTATTTTTGCGTGGCTTTTATTGAAAATCAGTGTCAGTATTAAATCTGCATAGCCCTATATTGTTTAAACTTAGCCTGTTTAGTCCTTGCGTGGCCCTTTATTATTCAAATCTTGCGTGGCCGTTATGCGAAGCTTTATTATAAGTATGATTCTTCCAATATAAATTGTGCAAGCATACAAACGAACAGGTAACCTTATTTAACTGTTGTGTTTAATTGTGGCCGATTCGGTAGGTATTTCGATAGTAAATAACAATTATTATACTAATAGGTTTGCCTTTTTAAATAATCGAGGATAACCGTTAGGTTGCACACATACGTGCACAATAAATATTTTTTCATTACTCATACGCTGAAAGTAGATCTAAAGTTGCCTGAGGAGCGGGTTGAAAGTAATACTTTTCGTCCCTAGGGAGAATCACTTTCAACTGACAGCTGTCAAATTATAAAAAAAAAACTAGTTCTATCTTCCCATTTCTATTGATCTATGTCTCAACTTTCTATACAGTCAGTCATTTACAGCGCGATGTAAAATTGAAATTAAGAGATAAGTATCCATATTTTTTTTTTTAATTACATAATTATTTATAATTTACTTTCAATTAATTCTTTAAAACTAACATAGATATGAGAAATAGTTACCATTTTTCACTGATAAAAATGAAAAATGATGGCTGAATAGCCGATTGACCACCAAAAAAAAAACAGAATGGCGGGAAACTTGTTGTAGAATTTTGTTTATTACCTATAAAAAAAAAACTATTTCTATCTTCCCATTTCTATTGATCTATGTCTCAACTTTCTATATAGTCAGTCATTTACAGCGCGATGTAAAATTGAAATTAAGAGATAAGTATCCACATATTCTTTTTTAATTACATAATTATTTATAATTTACTTTCAATTAATTCTTTAAAACTAACATAGATATGAGAAATAGTTACCATTTTTCACTGATAAAAATGAAAAATGATGGCTGAATAGCCGATTGACCACAAAAAAAAAACAGAATGGCGGGAAACTTGTTGTAGAATTTTGTTTATAGGTACTTTACAAAATTTTTGCTGTAAGAAATTTTTTAATTACACAATAATCAGATTCAGGATTCGCCTGATTCTTAAAAGAAGAGGTTAAAGCAGCAGTCGGAAACTTTTTACGGCCTAAATCAAAAGAAACATACCTAAAATCATACGACGACCTTTGACGACGACTCAGGTTTTTATTTTTATTTTCCTTTTATTCGTAATGAAAAGCACAGTGTTTACCTCGGGTTAAAGGCTTATTTAGTCCCTCGTATATTAGCGACCTCGCTTCGCTCGGACGCCAAACTTCTTCTTGGGACTAAATAAGTTACTTTCACCCCTAGGGTAACAATGTACTATTTCATTACTCATACGCTGAAAGTAGGTCTGAAGTTGCCTGAGAAGCGGGTTGAAAGTAATACTTTTCCCTAGGGAGAATCACTTTCAACTGACAGATGTCAAATTATTAAAAACTAGTTCTATCTTCGCATTTCTATTGATCTATGTCTCAACTTTCTATACAGCCAGTCAATTACAGCGCGATGTAAAATTGAAATTAAGGGATAAGTTTATTTTTATTTTTTTAATTACATAATTATTTATAATTTATTTTCAATTAATTCTTTAATCCTTTAAAACTAACATAGATATGAGAAATATTTACCATTTTTCACTGATATAAATGAAAAATGATGGCTGAATAGCCGATTGACCACAGAAAAAAAAACAAAATGACGGGAAACTTGTAGAATTTGGTTAATAGGTACTTTATCAATGTATCTAACTATGTACTATTAATGTCCTTACATAAAACAACCATTGTTATACGTTTGCGTGGCCTTTTTTTTCGTTTGCGTAGCCATTTTTTTACATTTGCTTAACCTTATGTCCCTTTCATTTAACATGCGAGGCATGGCTATTAGCAAGGAAGGATATTAGTACGAGTTTATAATTAACGGTTTTTTACGTATTGATTCGGAATATAACTGATTATGATTTAATAATAATAACATAACTCATTGCATAATTGCATAATAAGTGCACGTATCCTTTACCCAACAGCCGGCTCTCCACAGTAACTCACTCATGCGTTTCCGGGAGCGCGCAAGTAATGAAAGAGACAAGCACTAAATGTGTGGTTT
The DNA here is from genome assembly GCA_958295575.1 of Leucania comma. Lineage (NCBI taxonomy): Eukaryota > Metazoa > Arthropoda > Insecta > Lepidoptera > Noctuidae > Leucania > Leucania comma. The sequence continues at coordinate 36,780,235 of OY282461.1, read as the reverse complement.
TCCTCGTCTCGTTCTATCATCACAAGTGAGCAAGTGTGTTTTACGCATGATTACTGTTTTATGCACGAAAAAGTGACTGCAAAGCAAAGTCCATTAATATTTTTATTCACTTACCCTCAATCGTATATTAGGAATCTTTGGAATATAAATAATGTTTACATATTTTTATCCTCGTCGCCACTTTGTAGCGGTTCTTAAACCAATGAAACACACTCACTAGATTATCGGGTAGGAGATATAGTTATACCAGACTCTCAACACGTCTGCACTCGCGGACGGTTAGAAGGCAACTGTCAACTGCCTGCGCATACACTATAGTACCAACCGACGATTATCTCAGTACATGTTCGTTAACGTTCCTTAAAAAATAAATAATGTATTGTCACTTTGAAGGTAATTTCAATACACACGTTCAGTTACTGAACCGCTTTTACTTTAGAAATAACTCAGGGTTTTTACTGAGTACTGATACCTTCGTTTCAACCTTCGCCAAATAAATCCAGAGGAGGAATTTTCATTCCAACCCTATTCCGTATCCGATCCCCGGTTTCCAGGAATACCGGTATCTATTAAGATTCCTGAGACGGCTTTCTTGATTTACAATGCCGCCTGATGTATTGCTGCAGATTGAATGAACTTGCTGTTTTAGTACTGGATGTTTTTAATACACACGTTTTTTTGTTGGATTGGTTTTGTTTTTACCCGACAGCAGCAAAGACAAAGGAGGGTTATGATTTTGACTCATAGCTCCTAATCTACTTATCGGAACTCGACATATATATATATGAGGTATCTTTAGAGCCCTCTTAATAACCCGCTGATCATAGGCTACACGACGTGTCACAAATCTCGATGTGGCGCCCTTTAGCGTGCAAAGAGTAATGTGTTAAACAATAATAATAAAAATTAAAAAGAAACCCGACATTAAATCTTTTCTGTAATTTTGTGCTATGACAACGTGCTTCATAAATCATCAGCCACCTCCTAGTTCTAGCATCAGGTTCTCGACATAATGAGAAATGTATAACACTGGTTAAGACGAATCTAATGAGCCCAAACTCGATGGGCTTACTAAGAAACAATTCAGAGCTACGTCTTCAACCTTCGATCTCCATCATCAGATCAGTAGCACTATCATGTACAATGAGTATTTCAAATATTAGGACAAACAAATGTTTTAAAGTAAAATAAATACCTATTATAAGTGTTTAATATACCAACTGCATAGACAGATTTTCATAGATTGTAGCTAAAAACCATCTCGATAAAGCCAGCTTTCAAACAACAAAAAAAAAACGCATCAAAATCGGTCCATTAATTTGGGCGATACAATGCCACGGACAGACACACAGACAGACAGGTCAAACTTTTTCCGTCGGGGTTTAATAAAATTGAGATAAGTACGACGTGTTTAGTATCATTTGACAGGGCTTAACTGGTACATTTCCAAAATAATGTTCAAATTTAAAGTTACACCCTCTAGCGAACAAAAAGTTATGTGTTAAAAAAAATAGTTCATATAAATACACCGAGTTTGATATTATTTAAAAGGGCTTCACTTGTGCTTATCAAAATATTATCAAAAATATCAAAACTCCAATGTGGCGCCCTCAAGTGGTCAAAAATTGTAGAATCACAATGATTTAACACCAAAAAATATTTTAGATATAAAAAGTAAAAAAAACTAAAACAAGGTTCCTGGAGAAACAAGAACAAAACAAAATAAAACCAAAGTCACACGTTACCAAAGTGTTATGTTTGGTACCTATACTACGTGTGACTACGGGTTTTCTTTTTGTTTTGTTCTTGTTTTTAACTGACTTCGAAAACGTGGAGGTTCTATGTTCGGCTGTAGGCATTTTTTTTATGTATGTTAACCGATATCTCGGTCAATTGTGGACCAATTTCGACAATTTTCGTTTTGATTGAAAGATATACTCCTGAATTGGTCCCATAGAAATATTGTATGATTTAGAATACATAGAAAGGAACTCTACAAAAAATCATAGCCGAACTGTCGTAACAGCTAAAATTGCTTTGTTCATGTAATCGATTACTGACTGAAAGAAGAAGGCGAAGGATACATAAAACTGATCTGATGATGAAACCGGAAGGTAGATACTGGAATTTGAAAATGTAAACTCGTCTTATTGTTTAGTTCTATTAATATAAAAAGTTTATATAATGAAGCAATACGAATAGAATAACGCCTACCTAAGCAGCACAACAAGCTGTACAAGGGCTGTATTTAGGTTCAGGTTTACACTCTAAGCTGTAATAGTAAGCTGTATATAGGCTGTATAAGCCTATATACAGTCCTTGTAACTCCAAAAAGGCCCACTGTAGAAAGTTTGGTATCTGTCTGCGCAATACCAACTTTCTGGATTGGTTGATATTTGTGGTTTTGGTTTGTTTGACGGTTATGGTTTGAGTTCGGTTGGTTTTAAATAATACGACTTTAATTTGGTTATGGTTTTATGGTTTATACAAATAACTATAATCTAAAAGTAAAGAAAACTAATTAGATTTAGTCTAAAAGATGCTTTGAATGGTTTGGTATGATTTGAGTTACGCGATCGACGGCCGAATACGCACTGATTTCAATTATTATTTTTGCTGGTTTTATAAAAATGAAAAAAGGCAAAAGTGCTTAGCTGTTCGGTTGTATTGCTCCTAACACCCACATATACAGTGTTAAGTGTAAGTGAAGAATAAAAGCTGTATATTAGCTGCATATTAGCTGTATATCGGCTGCATAAAGGCGTTTTAGTGCACTCTAAGCTGTATATCGGTGTACAATGACACTTTAACTCTACAGATACTCACTTATAACTATAATATACAGTAAAATGCTGTCAATCGGTGTAAGAATACGAAAGAATCCAAAACATAAAGATTACTTTTTATAATATTTTACTGAATGGCCACAACCCCATGAATACATTTAATTGTAAATATAATATGTAAAATTGGACTTGTTGACCTTAGTAATATGGTGAATTTATAGTGCCAATTTAATTTCATTGTAAAAGTGTATATATTTTCGGTGAAAATATTAACGCGCCAGCAATATAATCAAATTTAACATCAAGGAAAATAGTAAATACGGTAATAATCGATATATATGTACTACGCACTAGATGACGCGTGCCGTACATTCACTTTTTTCTAATTAGTTGTTCGGCAGACAGTACAATCCGCGCTCAGCTGACGTTAGTGCAATTTTGACGTTCATGCAGTGTAGGAGAGCCGCTAATAAATTCGAATCAAAGTAAACCAGGACACAAACAATTATTCTGTAGCTAAAGAAATAAAACTACTGGTTATCCATGCGATGTAATAGCTTCTAATATCGTAATAATAATAGAAAAGATAATATTCAAAAAAAGCGCTCTCGATTTTACAATCATAGACTAAAACATACAGATGCTCCCCCCTATGAAAACGAATTGTAGGTTCCCAAGTAGCAAAATTTGGTACTATAAAAGCTCAGAGAACGATTTAGGACGTGCTAATTAGTATTCATGATTAGTACTATAACGATGTTGTAAACTTTTACAAAACCCCAAAAAGGCCCTAGTTTTATCACTGATTTATTCTATAAACTTTATATAAAAGCTCTCACGGTGATTCATCAGCTCTGTAGTTGAAATGTAAAAGTGTCGAGAACCGCTTTTTAGTACTAAAATACTGCTGTCTGCAACATTTATGTTACAAATTTGCACTATAAAAGTAACCAAAACCTGTTTATAGTGTTATTTTGCACCATAAACGATTCCAGTGATCTTTCATATCACACTTGTTCGTGTTGTAATCGTATCATCTTGAGTGTTCCTCAAGAATACAAAATATATTGATTGGAAGTTATGCTTTATGTCATTTGCCATTGTTGCAAAAGGACATACTAAAAAACATTCATAAATCGTAACTTTATCATAGCTTGCACTTGCGAAAATAATTTTATCGATAAAATCATTATGCTGATTTCAAATTTGACAATGCACCCTCATAATTTTCGTGTTTTAATTAAATTTTAATTAATAAAATAAGGTCTTGTTCCGAAAATAGCTGCTATAGTACACATTGATTCCAGCCGTGCTGCTAACGTGCTATCATGGCAGAAAACAGCCGCCATATTTGCATAGAAAACGAATATGTCACACTTTAAGTCTCGTAGCAGAAGCACAAACTCATTTATAGAGCTATTTAAAATTTAAGTTACTTAAAAACTGCGCTAGGTGTCGCTATGGTACTATTTAGTACTATAGAAGAGTTTTCATGACTTTTACAGAACTAGCCCCATAGCGATATTGAGGGAGCGTATAAGAAGCTAAAAGGTTACGTAATGGTGGTGCAAAGTACTTTTATAGCACAAATTGATGCTGTAATAGTGTTTACGATACTCCTACCATACTAGTACTGTAAAAGTTATTTTGACACATTATTAGTGCAAAATAAATACACAAAAGTGTCAGTAAGGTCGTCTATAGTACTAAATAGTACCATAATCGCTTTTTTCATATCTGTTACAGTGCAATACTTTAAAGATTCTTTTGTATGGTACTATAAACATTTTAAGAGCTACATTTTAGAACTTAAATGCTCTTTAATCTTAAAGAACCAAAACACTCTCTTGAAAACCTTTATAGTACAAGCAGTCACAATGGTTACCATTATAGGCCTACTGTATCACTGTCTGGTGATAAAACGCCTGGGTTATAGAAGCTTTTGTTACTTGGGTTTTTACCTACAACTGTTTTACAGAACACAGACTTTATGCGGTGTTTTATAACCAGTTCGATATTTTTGAATATTGTTTAGGGTTCCGTACCTCAAAAGGAAAAATCTGAACCTTTATAAGATGGGGCGCGCCACAATTGGGGCGATAAGGCCCATCCTTGGGGCGTGGTTGGAAAGACCTCACGGCGTTCTCAACTTCCGCACGACGCAGGTGCTTACCGAACACGGAAAGTTCGCTAAGTACCTGTTCCGGATTCGTGCGGAGGATTCGCCCGGGTGTCGCCACTGTGCGGAACATCCGGAGGACACGGTGGAGCACACTGTAGAGGTGTGCCCCGCCTGGGCGGAGCATCGCCGTGTCCTCGTGGGGGCGATCGGCGGCAGCGATCTCTCTCGCCGGGCCTTGGTTCAGGCCATGGTTCGTAGTGAGGAGGGATGGCAGGCGGTCGCCTCCTTCAGCGAAGCAGTAATGCTAGCAAAGGAGGAGGCCGACCGCATCAGGCAGAGGCAACGGGGCGCTTGCCCCAGCCGCCGCCGGGATTCCGATCCCGATTTCCGGCCACCGTAGGCGCGGGCTTGCGGACGGCGTGCAATGGATAGCACGCTGTCCGATCGTCCGGTAACCGACCGGACCGAGCCCAAGTCGTCGACGGCGCGTTCTGTTCCCGCGCGCCTCAAGGAGCTGTCAGCACACCGAAGAGGCACAGCCTGCTAACTGCAGGCAGGCAGGGTCGAAGCCTTCTGGGGTCATGGGTTTATTTCCGAAAGGAATGCTCGGCCCCGGCACGATAGGCTACGAACGGGGTAGGTTTTTAGTCAGTAAGAGTCTGACACTACTTCCCGCTCCGCCCAAGGGCGGGATTTGTCATTGGATGATTTTACCTACCATAAAAAAAAACCTTTATAAGATCACTTTGTAGTCCGTCTGTCCGTCTGTCAAGACCCTTTATCTCGAGAACGCGTGGAGGTATTGAACTGAAGTTAAATACTCGAATCGATTTATTTCATCACCACTGCTCTCAAAAACGGTGAAGGAAAACATCGTGAGGAAACCGACATGTCCTAGAACCAAAAATTCGAAGACATGTGACATCCACCAATCCGCACCAGGCCCGCGTGGTTGATTATGGCCCATTCCTTCTCCTAGAGAGGAGGCCTGAGTCCCAGCAGTGGCAATAATAAAAGGCTGATGCAATGCAATGCAACTCATATCTGTGTTGTTACAGCCTGCTAGCTGCAGGCAGGCATGGTCGAAGCCTGCTTGGGTCATGGGTCAGCTTCTGAAAGAAAGGCCCGGCCCCGGCACGATAGGCAACGAAGAAACGGGGTAGGTTTTAAGTCAGTAAGAGTCTGACACTATTTCCCGTTCCACTCAAGGGCGGGATTTGACATTGGATGATTTTATCTACAAAAAAAAAAACTATTATTGTAATGAAGTATTGTAGGCAAGAAACTGTGTCACGTCTGCGGTATAAAAATCTATATGGATGACATTTCATTACACTAAGTTGAAAGCAACGCGTAAGTACTAGGAAATTCATGGCGCTTTAGGCCTTTTGGTCGCGAAAAAGTATCCTACATAAGCTATCTTAGCGCTGTAAGTTTCAAAAGTTTTGTTAGACGACATAATGGCAATCTAGCGCTGCAGCGATTTATTGTTTGAACTTTTCAGTATTATGACAAAGAGTTTATATGAACGTGCTTGTCTATCGCAAGAATATATGTAGGTCGATGACGGTAAGTAATGTTATTATTTTTTAAGGTTATTTTGATAAATGATAAATGATATTTATTTTGGCAATGGGTTCTTAAAACCGCTTTCACGCGTATTTTTTTTTTCGTCAATTTTAACTTGACGAGGCCGGTGTTCCCTATCTGACTACCTTGAGAAGAAACACCGAAACAAACTCAGGGGTCAAAGTCTCTTTTAAAGTCCATACAGCATACATGTAATGGTCAAAACATGAGAACCATGCAGATTGGTGTTTGGGATGGTCTTTTGAAGAAAGAACCACACTGTTCTGAGTGGACCTGTCCAGTCAGTGCAAGCCTTTGTCAGTATTCGTATAGCTCAACTCAGGATTACTAAGGAGCTCAACGTCTTGACGAACAATACCAAAGAAAGGACATTTAGGTAGGCCGCAAAAAGTACTCATAACTGTCAGACATTAATTAAAATTAAAGAAAAGGAAAGAATAATCCACATAGTCCTCAAATTCACAATAATAAAATATACAAAAATGTAATTTTACAGAGTTAATATTGCAAATTTAAAAAAAAAGAAATTTATAAAAATAATTGATAATGTCAAATTGTAAAAATAAACAATGTCATAATTGTATAAATAAGAATAAAAAAATTAACAATGTCATAATTTTCAAATAACAAGAATCGTCAATTAAAAAAAAAATAGAAAATAAATAAAGAAGAATAGAGAAATTTAGAAAATTAAAAATTAAAAAAATAATGTTGAAATATGTATAAATGCAAATCAATCGTAATCAAAGCTGATAATCATGATACGACTTTAGGTTTTTGCCAAATAATCCTTTTATTATGTTTATAAAATCATTATACATTGGAAAATGGCGACAGTTTGCTAAAGCAGCCTAAATTATTTTAAGAAGGTGATATAACACTTAAATCTGTATATTAGCTGAATAATAGAGTAATTTTACGACCTAGGCTGTATATTAGAGTATTTTTACTCTTAATTTGTATAATTGTTCATAACAAGTACCTAAATTTTTAACCATCTTTAGAGATACGTGTAAGGAATAAAAAATCCTGAGCTACCTATGATAAAATTTCATATGTCCGAATACAATTTATATACGTAAGATTTGTAAGCGATCTTTAATTTATTTTTCAGAACAAGTAAAATAAGGGCTTTGGCTTGGCCCAATTTCAAGGTCACGAGAATCAAAAGGCGATCTAAAATAGCTAAGCAAGTGATTAGACGTTGGACGCATTAGTGAAAGATGACAGTTCTAACCCCCTAGACCATCATGGGGTTACATCAAAATGCTACGTATAAAGGCCATTATTATCATCGTTGAAGAAACAGATTGTGATCAGTATTAAATAACTGTTAAAAGTTTTCATAACAGAACTCTGTTCATTGGACGTCAGTTACTTTATCTTCCCCAATAATTTATACTTTACTATCTTTACTATTTGTGGTATTTAAATAAATTATCTGTATTTGTAATATTTAAATATTTCCTTCTGACCTTCCTCTCAATTCTTGATTGGTACAGAATACCTAAAGCATTTTATTTTTTAGTAGTTTTGAGTTAACCTTAACCATAGAAACTATTTAGGTTCCAAGTTACCTGGCCCTATTACGTACCGTTTCCGAGTTATGTGCCTTTGCTTTTATTTTAAATAAAAATATTCCCCAATTGCTCGGGTATTTTGTTTCTGGTTTTTTTTTTATTTTTTTTTCTATTGGTGCCTGCACGGGGCTATCACAGGGGGTTAAATTTTTTTGTTATTTTTTACCTAGGACGCACCGTTTTCGAGATAATTGAATTATATTTTTTTAATCGTAGGGCCCATAGCACGGACACGGTGTGAGTAAGTTTTTACGAAATCCTTGGTGCGCGAGCACAACTCGCACTTGACCGGTCTTTTTCCTCCATATTGATGTTCACAAGAAAGCAATCCGAGTGACTCCATTAGTAATACAGCCTAACGCTGTAGCGCTATAGCGTTCATTTACTCTTATAGCTGTATATCACCGTTGTAGTCAGTAGTTATAACACCACAATAGTTATAAGAGTGTACAATTACACGAAACGAACAAGAGGTATAATAGAGTTCGTTTACACCAATATACAGCAATAAGTATCATTTTACACTAATATAACACTTAGAAATGTATAAAGGAAGTGGTGACGTGCAATATACAGCCTATATACAGCTTTAAGTGTAAAACGCAACTTAAAGTGTCAAAAAACTCTTAAAGCTGTTTAATTGAGACATAATACTCTGATATATAACCATAAGCGTACGCAGATACCTTTAATGCAGCCTTTCGGTGTTTTACAGGATGCATTTTGGAGAGTGTGCGCGGGAATTGCATGACTTGATACCGCCATCTCCTTTCTACCATCGAACAACCCGGCGTACGGCGAATATCCACCCTTACGTTGTTGAAACTTCCACGGTCCGGACTAAGCGTTTTGCCTCGTCGTTTATACCGCGTACATCGAGGGACTAGAACAATTTGCCTGCTGCGGTTTTCCCGGCCAATTATAATTTAGGCGTCTTCAAGGCTAGAGTGAATAGGCTCTTAATAAACTAGTGAGCTTTACCATCGACGATTGCATCACTGCTTACCATCAGGTAGGATTGCAGTCAAGTGCTAGTTTATACAATATAAAAAAAAAAAATGCTATGTTTTACACCCTTATACAGCCCTTATACAGCTCTAAGTTGTAAATCGGCTGCTTTTTTGCTGTTTGATACGCTTGCGTGCTGCTTGGGACTTCAGTTTCATGCACCGTACTAAGTAACACAAAATTATGCCAGCAAGTTCTTCAATATAACTTTAACAATCGCAGTTCCCTAACAATATTTAGTCTAAACATAAGAAGTATTCATTGTAATATAGAACTGTTATTAACTTTTTTATCTGCCCTAAGCATGCCAATCGATGTTATAGTTTTGATCGAGTGTCGGACAAACTTGAGTGATCCACCTCCTAACATTTGCAACTATAATATAAAAAAAAAATGACGACAGTCGTCAGTTTAAATTAAAATGACGGAGTTGTGGTGTACGTCCAAAATGATATTAGGGCCTCCTCTAGAGAGCCAGATTTTTTAGAAGTTCACCATACAATGGTAATCACCATCGATACAGAATATACAATTGTCTGCTCGAATCGTCCTCTCAGGTTTAGGAATATCAATAGATATATGACTTCGCTGGAACAAGTTCTCTAAAATATCTCGACACAAAATATAATGTTCACAGGAGACCTAAATATTGATACCCTAAGACTTCACAAAGGGCTCTCAATATTTCACAAGGGGTTTCGCAATATTTAGACTTGCTCGCTATGTTTGGGCTCAGGTAGCGCATCACTAATCCTACCAGATGTACCGTATGTATGTCTCGACCACTTCATGGTCAAAAGTGCCAGGGAATGGAAAACTATTGTTTTCGAATGGCAGTTAAAAACTAGTATCAACCAAGAAGCAATAAAGATGGCACTATGCAATGAAAAATGGAAGGATTTATATGAATCTGTTTGCCACAATACACACATAATACATAGTATCTTTGATATAGTTGTAACGAGGCTTTTAAATATAATAGAGAAAAATATAAAGGCTAAAAACTCATCAAAACATTATCAACCGCTGAAACTGTGGATTACCTACGGGGTGGTTAGGTGTATACAAAAAAGAGACAAATTACACAAACAAGTTAAAGAATTCCCAAACGACACAGAACTAAAACAAAAATACGTTCGCTACAGGAACTCGTGTAACAGCATAATTAGGAAACTTAAAATCAAATACTATCAGAAAAAAGTTACTGAGAACCAAGGAAACATAAAAGAACATGGAAATTATGAGAGAAATATGCAATACTGAATCTGATAAAGTTACTGGAAGGGAACTTTTGGATATCGGTGATTCGCCTTTGGATTCCTTAAACAAAGTGAACACCAACTTCACATCAGTAGGAAGGACACTGGCTGATCAAATGAATGTAAGCGAAGATGAGCTCATTGCGCAAACAAAAGCATCTAGCCAGCCTTTGAAATCTATGTCACTAACACCAACAGATCCCGTTGAGGTGAGAAATGTTGTCTTAGGACTCAAGACACAAAGTGCCCCAGGATGGGACAATATGGAATATTATATACATAATATACCCACGAATATCCTAAAACTGAAAATCATGTACATGGCAGGTCCTATCGCGCATGTGTGTAACCTTAGTCTTGAGAAAGGAGTTTTTCCAGCTATGCTCAAGAGAGCTGTTGTGTGTCTAATCCTTAAGTCCGGCCCAAAAGTGACTCCGTCCAACTACAGGCCGATATCACTATTGTCATCTCTCTCAAAGATACTTGAAAAAGTCGTTAATAAGAGATTGATCGGTTACCTGGAGGATAACGGCCTGTTACACGGTAAACAATATGGTTTCAGAGCAGACAAGTCGACAGAAGATGCGGTCCTTGCACTCACAACAGCTTTAATATTATAATTAGATAAAGGTGATAGATGCATGGGAGTCTTCCTTGATCTCCAGAAGGCTTTTGATGCCGTGTCCGTTTTTTTTCTTTTTTAACGTAGGTAAAATCATCCAATGACAAATCCCGCCCTTGGGTGGGGCGGGAAATAGTGTCAGACTTTTACTGACTAAAAACCTACCCTTCCATTCTTTGCCTTTGTCCCGGGGCCCGTGGTGACATTCTCACATAACCTTTGGCCCCAGTAGGGGCCCTGCTGGACCCCTACAGTTTGCTGACAACTCCTTGAGGCGCGCGGGAACAGTGCGCGCCGTAGACGACCTGAGCTCGGACCGGTCTGTTACCGGACGGACGGACAGCGAGCTACCCTTTGCCCACCGTCCGCGAGCCCGCGCCTACGGTGGCCGGAAATCGGGATCGGAATCCCGACGGCGGTGCATAGTGACGGTGCAGCATGTAGTGTCGGTGTTCCGCTTACCTAGCGGAACACCGACCCCACTGCCCCCAACGTTTTTTCTAATCTTTATAAACTAGCTGTGTGATGCCTTGCCGGGGCAAGATATTCTCATGTTTGCAGACGACATAGTCATATTGTTCCATGATGAGACATAGGAGCAAGTTTTCCAGCTGGCCGAGACAGGGTTAGCCTCCATAACCAAGTGGCTTAAGAATAGTCTCCTCTCACTAAATCCCAATAAAACAAAATTCGTTTGATTCTCGAAATCAGCAGCAATCAAGGCTACAGTTGACCTCACGCTAAAGATACACACTTACCCATGCAACCCTGGACCTCTGTAATTGTAATTGCCCGGTACTTTCTCGTGTTGAGAGTATCAAATACTTGGGAATAATACTGGACGAGAAGCTTGTTTGGAATGTTTACATGGCAACTCTAGTAGGGAGGATTAGGAAAATGATATACATTTTTAAAAACCTTCGTGCTGTGGCAAATCTTTGACTTCTATTCCAAACATTTAAAACGCTGTGTGAATGTTTGATTAGATACTGAATATGTGCATGGGGTGGTGCTTGTAAAACCTTCCTTATCGCTGCAGAAAGAGCTCAATGGGCTGTACTTAAGGTGCTTATGTACCTACCTTATAGACATCCTACCACCTCAGTCTATGTTAAGCCAAAGGACTGTCAGTACGGAAAATGTATATCATGGAAACCATTAGGGCATGGTATCCACCACGCTTCTACAACGCATTGAACAAAAAACATTAAAACTAGAAAGTTCAACAAGCACCAGCTGAAAAGGGCTCTCCTTGCATGGTTAAAAGATCTTGATTATGAAGCCATCGAAAACTTATTGAAGATTGTTAAGTAGAACAAAATACAAAACACAGACAATTACACCACAAACAATTTCACCACACACAAACACGCGACATGATAACACTTCACATAATTGCACCACACACAAAGACGCTGATAACAAAAAACGTATGGCAAGTTTATTTTAATTTACTGCATTTACTTTATATTCTTTTTATTTTTGACAAATTTTTGCTACCGTTTCTGAGTATTGATTTATTTTGGATTTCAATTTTGATTTTATTTTAAGACATTAATTTTGATATTGATTTTATTTATGAATTTTAATTTTAACGTTAATTTTGAATTGTAATTTTAATTTTTGGACATTGATTTTAATTTTATTTTTTTATTATAATTTTGACTTGTTTTTTGGATTCTTTATTAATCATTTCATTCTGATATTTGTCAGTGACCGATGTTTTAAATTCATTTGATATATTGTCCATTTTAATAATAGATATATTTTATAAATTAATTTTTTGACAAGCTGGCTCCTGTAATACAGTTTCTAACTAGCTCAGGAGCCAGAGAATTTCATTAATGTGGTAAAAAAACTCTATCAATAAACAATTTTATTATTATTATGCATAAAAAATACATTTACAAATTGTAAAATAAAAGACTCATCCCTTATTAGCGGCGTTAGGCCTGTCCATACTGGTCAACTCGTGTCTATTGAGTCAGTAAAATAATTACAATTAGATACGAGTACTACTATAGATTTAAGACCACTTACTAAAACTAAAAAAAATAATTTTAATATTAATGTTCTCAGTAATCTCTCAATAGAAAACTTTAATTCACAAGACCCCAATGTAAACTATGGTTCATGGCCATACGGGTGATTCGATCGGCGGCGGTGATCTCTCGCGCAGGGCCTTGCTACAGGCTATGGTTTGGAGCGAGGAGCAGTGGCAGGCGGTCGCCTCCTTCTGCGAAGCAGTAATTCTAGCAAAGAAGGAGGCCGACCGCATCAGGCAACGGCGCTCACGCCGCAGGCACCGCCGTAATTCCGATCCCGTTTTCTGGCCACCGTAGGCGCGGGCTTGCGGACGGCGGGCAATGGGTAGCTCGCTGTCCGTCCGTCTGGTAATAGACTTGTGTTATGAATGTTCGGAACATTGTGAAGTCTGTGGCTAGGCTGGAAGCTGTGATGGGTGATTTAGGAGTCTTCTGCAGCTCTTCTTCAAAGATGGACATTCTTGTTTGAAACAGCTCCTTCAATTCATTCAGAGTGTTTGCAAGAGAATCCATAGTGATGTTGTGATGTTATAATCAGTGTTGGGAAATATGTAATCTAACTACAGATTAATAACTACGACTACATTTTGTAGTTAGTAATCAAAACTACGAGTACTTTAAATAATCGTCAAAAGTAGTTAAACATTTTGATTACTAACTACAAATTGTAGTTGCAATCACGATTACGAGACTACTTTTTATAACTACACATTTAAAGGTCGATTTTTTGATTACTTGTCAATTAAAACAATGATAATATTATGTAATATAATAAGGACATAATTAATTATCTACGACTTCAAGCCCTGTATTCAATTATTCGTGAAAGTAAACATACATGAATTTTTATTTATTCAGATTCAGTTTTGAAAATTGATGAAATCATGAGTACTAGATTGCAGCAATCAAATTAACAACTACTTCGTGTAGTTTGATTACTGTGTGTTAAGTTACATGTAATCATAACTACATGTAATCAAACTACATGTAGTTAACTACTTTCAATAGTAATTTGTAATCTGATTACAGAATAGTAGTTAACTGCGCCCAACACTGGTTATAATACTTTATAGTTGATAATTAGAAAAGATAATGCTTCACCAGCATGTACTAACAATTAAATATGTCATAAATAATAGCAAATACTGTAAATAATATATTATATTGATTTTTAAAAACGGAGCAAAATTTTTATGTTATTCGAGCACAACTACCCACCTTCACATTGTCATTTATTATAAGGCTATAGTCACTACATGGTATTATAGACCTTCCAGTTTCATTATTTATAATATTACAAGTTGTTTTAATTATATTACTACTATTTTTACAACTCAATTAACGCAATTTGCAGCTGAATATAATTTTTTGAATAATTTCTAACATATATTATAAACTAAACTCAGCAGGGTTTACAAGAATTTTTTCATCATACAATTCATAGTCTTGTTTTACTTTTATAGGTACCAATAGTAGCCTATTCACTGAAAGATACATTACTATTAACCGATATAGTTTTGGGTATAAAAGTGGAATTAAATTGCTTACAGTACATGTTGAAAAAACTCCCATAATTATGATTCAGAACATCTAACGTTTGAAAAACTGGTAAATTATTAATGAGTTTAGTTTTAAAAGTTTTTAGGTGATTTGCAGTTTTTGGGTTAACAGTGAAATTCTTTTTAGCCAATATGATCTTTGGGTTATAAAAAAGTAATTAATTGCCCACAATGATGAGAATCTAGTAATGTGGCTAGGTACAACTTTAGTATAAATATTGTCTATGCAAGTGATACTAGTAGGAGTTATTCTTGTGGGCTCTAAAAATAAATTTACAAGATTAAAGGACTGAAATAAACTTATGATTTTGTTACATATAACTGAGTTTTCTAGTAAATTAACATTAAAATCACTACAAGTAATTATGTACTTGTTTGAATTACAGATCTTGGTAAACACTTCATTCATTAACTTTTCAAAGCAGTCATACAATCCAGAAGGGGGTTGGTACAGTATACACACTTTAATATAATAAACTGTTTGAACTACACAGTACAGGCTATTTCAATTGACCGCTCAACAAATACACTAACAATATCCTTACGTTCCTTAAATTTAATGTGGTTACTAATTAAAATTAATGAGCTACCACGTAAGGCATTAATTCTACTAACCTAAGCTGGTGATTCCTAAAATTGAACATGAACTGGTGGTTTTAATAATAATAATATACTCGTATTAACAAATCAAGTATATTGACTTGGCTCGCGAGGTTGTCGACATGTGGGAAGTGGATTCGGCGATCATTGTACCGATAGTCGTGTCGGGTAATGGCTTAATAGCCAAGAGCCTCGACCAACACCTTAGGAGGCTCTCGTTAGGCGGCTGGATCAAAGGCTTGATTCAGAAAGCGGTACTCCTGGACACGGCTCGTATTGTTAGGAGGTTCCTTTCTCTGGAGCCCTGACCGCCGGTAGCTTGGACCCTGTTCCCGATACCGGTGGGACACTATTTTTTATATTTTTATATGTTTTTTTTTAATGTGTTTTTTTTAAAGAAATATTTAAAAATATAATTTATATGTATATTACTGAATAAAGAGAATAATAATAATAATAAACCTTTATTGTCAGGCAACTAAGACCCATAGATAAAATACACAAATAACCATACAAAATTAAACTAATACATATAAAAAAACTATTTCAAATTATTAAAATCTATTGTAGACGAAGTGACGGCGTCGTGTTCCGCTGCGAGGTCGGTATCCTTCCACGAAATCGTCGATACACGACACCCTTCGGCCAAAACTCTCCTTTGAGGCAGGTCTCCAAATGGTTAGTCGGCACCCGTACCACAAACGACTTGAAATTGGTGTTATGGCGCGGCTCTAACTGCACCACTCTCAAAGTCCAGTTGGTCTTCACACGTACATACTCCACGATATCCTCAACCTTCGTGGTGTGATGTAGCCTCGAAACGTACAGCTGCGTTGTGGGTATTGCTGGACGCAGCAGCAGGTTGGCCCCTGCCAGCGCGGTACCGCACCGGTTCTGACAAGAAGGCTTCTTCTTCTTCCTCTTCTTCTGTACTTTTGTGAAGCCATCCTCATCAATCTGCTTGCCCCCTTTCGTTTTACCTGCTTGTCGCGCTGTTTGCGACACAGCAGGTTTGTTTGCGGCAACTATAGCGGAATAGGCACGTCTAGGGGTCGACGTACCTACATGCGTCATCACTTCGTCCGGTGACGATACAGCGACGGCAGCGGCGGAGCAAGATGCAACGCAAGCATTATCAGTAGCGGGTGACGCACTGCTACTCGCCGACTGAAAAATGCCGATGGATGCATTTCGATCTCCGCGACGAACGTTCATACTGGAGTTGTTAGGCGCCCAACTTTCCGAAACGGCGTTGCGCAACAGCTCTACTTCGGCACGCAGTGCACCCACGGTGGTATTCGACACCTCCAGCTTAGTTTGTACCTCGGCCAAGCTTGCTTTTAGGGATGTTATGTCCTTCAGCAACCTGGTGACGTCGACGTGGTCAAACGTGACGGGAGGCAGTTTATGCAGGTCCTTCGCCACGAACGCGGGCACGTCGTCGGGGTCGGTGCTCTTCATTATTGTGATGATATCCTGCACACTTCTCTGGCCGCCATCCCTCCATCGGGATTGCATCTGGTCAACTTTGCCCAGCACTTGGAACAGCAGCAGCTTGGCACTACTTATCTCCTCCTCGTTGAAACTGGACTTACAGATCTGCAGAATGCTGACCTCGTCCATGTAGTCAATGGTATGTTTGATGAATGCCAACACCTCGTTGGCTATGAGTGGTTGACTCATAGCGACGAAAAACGGGCAACGGCTACTGCCGCGCAACACGTGAATATAAAATTCGTATCGAGCAGTGCAAACACGTCCGTGCTTGACCGCGCATTGCAATGCAATGTGTTTTAAAGCCAATGTTCTGTTATACAAAAAATATCGATAATATTACAAATTAAGGTTAGTGGTAGTTATTATTACTCTTCAAATCTTTGTTCATAAATTATTTTGATGCATCATGTCAATCCGACTACAAGACCAGACCTCGGTATCTATTCTCTTGCAGCGGGGTCTGAGATAGTGCGAGAAGCACAAGACCGTTCATTGCAAAGAGAATGTAAGCACTACGCTTAAGAAACGGGACTCCCATAGAAAAAAAAAACGCTCAACACGAAACGTCAAAACGTGTACTAGGATTCAATACCAACTTTCACGTACGTGACCAAATACATGACGTAAGGGGGCTGCCAACATAAGGACAGAAATAGTGGTGTAGTGATATATCTTGGTGCTCAGGGTAATTTTTTATGGATAGTTATATAAAAAATATAGGTTCCTTTTTTGGATCTGAATTAAGGTCTATTTACGCCAACGTTATCAATTTAACTAGGAATAAGTAAAATATTCCATATCAAAAAAATAGGACCCAAGTAAGGTTTTATTATTTGACATGGAATATTCCACTTACCTGCGAATTTACGTTGGCGCAAATGAGGGTAATTATTAGGTTAGGTTATTGTTAGGTTCCAAAAATTTTACAGATTTTAATAATAGGTAACAGTTTATTTAATATGGTTAAACAAATACAGTAACTATAACCTATTTGCCAAAAGTATCATTATCTTGCTTTATTATTTCCTACAGTTTCCGTGATAGACGCTGAAGGATCTGTAACTGTAAATATTACAAATTTTACATGAATGATGCTGTAAGGAAGAATCTTACCTTTGCGTTTAAGAGTCAAATCAGTTTTAGTTTTGCCAATGTGTAAAGGAAATCCAATCATCTCCTTATGGTTCTGCAGTAAGTCCCACAGAAAGAATTGCTGATTTTTTTAGCTGTGTCTTCGCTTTTGTAAAATCCTTTGGCAGAAAATGTTTGCCACTAATGTGTTTTAATTGCTGGAGCTTTTTAATGGGTACGTAGACCAATTCCTCTTGCTTTACCCGTCATTTTAATCCAATGTTTACGTCCAGAAAAAAAAAATGTATTGTATTACTCCACAACCTCTGGCATAGCAGTCAGAGTCACTAACCACTTGATCTACAAGCCAGTCAAAAGTATAAAATGTTAAATTACCTTCTTTGCGCGGAGGTGACGACGGAAGTTCTCATATTGAGTGCGTGTAAGCGGTTTATGTTAATTACATGTTATTTCTTGACTGTCAAAGTAGCGTTCACTCTATCTTCATATGAGTGTAGTTTCAAACTATCTTATGATCTAATAATACCTTTTCTGTCATTTGAACCGAATTCAAACCGAAACTGTAATGGAATATCGGGCTGTTCTTCTAGTTTCGGCAGTAAAAGAAACCGAAACTGTAATGGAATGTCGGGCTGTTCTTCTAGTTTCGGCAGTAAAAGAAACCGAAACTGTAATGGAATGTCGGGCTGTTCTTCTAGTTTCGGCAGTAAAAGAAACAGAAACTGTAATGGAATGTCGGGCTGTTCTTCTAGTTTCGGCAGTAAAAGAAACAGAAACTGTAATGGAATGTCGGGCTGTTCTTCTAGTTTCGGCAGTAAAAGAAACAGAAACTGTAATGGAATGTCGGGCTGTTCTTCTAGTTTCGGCAGTAAAAGAAGCCGAAACTGACGTGATGATAGAAAATGGGTTAAAAAAAAAAACAAAACAATATTTCGATGCAGTTGTTCTTAACTATTTTTTATCATAATATTTTACAACTTTCACATAACGCCATCTAGTCCCAAACTAAACAGAGCTTGTGCTATGAGTACCAGACAAGTAATAAATAAATACGTAAGATATATAAATAACGTTGATCATACTCAGCACACAAGCATTATTTGTCTTAAGTTTTTTGACTTCTAGAGCGCTCTTGGGAGCGCAAGGGAGCGTGTCAAACTTTTACTGACTA
Organism: Leucania comma; assembly: GCA_958295575.1. Lineage (NCBI taxonomy): Eukaryota > Metazoa > Arthropoda > Insecta > Lepidoptera > Noctuidae > Leucania > Leucania comma. Next base: position 36,761,304 of record OY282461.1, on the reverse strand, counting down.
AAACCCACTCCTGTTCCTTATTTGAGGTTGTTGAACATCAGCATAGCACTCAGGAAGACTAACCATTTCATCAAAAGGCAAGTCAAAACAGTAAGTTATAACTTTTATAAAATAGTAAATAATCAAATAAATCGACGCTTATATGGACCATAGACGAACGACTCAATCAGTTTACATCCATCACAATATAAAAAAATACTTTATTTCAGACCGTGGTCCATATTTTGTTAGTATTAATCATAAACCTTAAAAAAAACAATCGTCAACTCAGATATATATTTTATATAATAATAATATATTTAATAGCATTGTTCGTGCCGAATATTTGGCCCCATTTTGGCCAAAATCTAAACCAAACCTTCAGTCGATCTCTAAAACATTTTTTATTTATTTAAAGACTCTCCTTAGTGCATAAAAATGCGTAGGTAGGTACTGTCGTACTGGACAAACTATACATGCGAAAATACTAATCCAAATATTTAATTACTTAGAATGTGACTCGAGTCCTCCTTTGTCATCTGTTGCTCAGTATAATGAAATAGGAGGAATCACACCGTATTATATTCTAAGTGATCTTGGGTTGTCACAAATAAAAAAATAATTAAGTGACAAAATGAGTGTTGCAATACTAATTTTTGACAATTAATGAAATAGTTGATTATTGTAAATAACAATGTTAACACGAACTACTTTATCCCGCAAATCATGGTTTTAACTTACATCGCACTCATAGCGTCATCAAAGATCAAAAGTAAGTAGTACAGTAAGCCTTTAAAATGTGTATCTGGCTTCTATGCGATGGTATCGATCAGGGTTCGTCTCGTGACACTAACCCATCACAGCAAGGTCACCACAATCGCATGCAAAAATGTTTACATTATTTCCATCCTACATTAACCCGGCCATTAAATCTGTGGGCGCGTGCCCTTAAAAATTGTGTAATATTTAACAAAAACGTTGTGTCAGCGACTGTGGCGTGTGTTGGATGTGTTTGTGGTTTATCTATGTGATGTGCCGTTTTCTGTAATGATATTTTCAATACACTTGCTCAGAAAGTGGCTCTTATTGCACTACACTTAGGTATATAATGGCACCTGTTACCAAACTGTGGCATTTTGATTACCATTACGCACTAGTGCTGTAATGTAGCTATAACCTTTTTGTTCAACCTCTTTGTTCGCAAATCAAATTTTGAATATAAAAAGAAAAAATATATTTATTTGGTTTTTGGGTTCGTTCAATAGTATAAATTAGTGTCTTATTACTTAATTCATGCAATTTAAACAACTATTTAATATATATAATAGTTCGTTCAAATATTTTTTTTTTGTGGCCGCGATGCGCGCGGTTTTTGGTGTGATTTTTTCGAATGAAGTTCATTGGCTGAATAAATTAATAAAATCAAATACTACAAAAACATTACAAAATATTATATCCGTATTCTATTGTCACTAAAAATGATATTATCGTCGAAACTTTTTACGCAAGAAAACAAACAACGACTTTGATCAAAAGACTATATTATAGCCATAGCCTTCAGCTATGGGTAAATTTAAAAAATTAGATGCACGTTTATGAAAACAGATTTTATTTTTTACCGCCATATTATGAAAAATGTTACTAGTTTTTCTGTTGTAATAATAGTTAGCTAAATTATTTTTCTTCACAAATGTATTGAAAAACGTCGTATGACACACTTGTATCACAATGTACTCGTACTATTATACGGCTCAATGAGAGAGTGTGTTTCGTATATTAGTATATTACTAGTATGTTACTAGTATGTTCCTAGTATGTTACTAGTATGTTACTAGTACGTTACTAGTATGTTACTAGTATGTTACTAGTATGTTACTAGTATGTTACTAGTATGTTACTAGTACGTTACTAGTATGTTACTAACATTTAAAATCCACAATATTGTTATGAGTATTATTGTTTAGAACACAAATAAAACAAAAAACTTGTAAATTAACAGAAATTTTGGAAGTCGGTATTTTTTGTTAGGTTTATTTAGCATTTTTTTTTGTATTGAAGTCGGTTTAATTTTATAAAAAAAAAACTTTTAAAATAGTTGTAGTGTTCCTCAGCTAAACTTTAATAGTGGATAATTTCTTCGGTACGGTACTTAAACCATTTCACTATTACAAGTGTGCCTATCAAATCTGATAAGTTTCCTCGATTTCCCCATCATCAAATATTAACCTGATGACCATGGAAACAAACACTTGGCCCCCTCAACCACATCCCCCTCAATGGGACCCCTTTTAAACAAATCTCTTAATCTTCAAGTAATCGAGAAGCAAAGATAAATGAAAAATCCAATAATTTGTTATCCTATACAGTTTGAATACAGTTTCGGCTCTTCCATGATTATTATCGCTGATATGAGTAGAATGTCACGTTGTCTGTAGTTCTGAGGCTATAATTGTATATTTGTAACTTTAAATTACAGAGTATTAAAAGCAGGTAGAGCGTTAAATCCGAACCTTTGACTAAGCCCACCGACGTTCGTGCTTCAAAGTAATTAAAAGGAGTTTAAGTTTGTCGCCAGTGTGTCACATTTTAAATTCTTTACAAATCAGGTCATGCGTTATTGTACTAACGGCTTATTTGAGCAGACGTAAATATTGCCTGCGAGGGAAATACGAATATGTTACTTATAATAATATATGTAGCTAGCTTCTGCCAGCGGAATCACATGCGCCAAAATAGAAAGCCTAAGAATATATAGCCTAGAATATATATACATATATTTTTAAACTAAATTAGGGAGCTTGGTCACTATAATGACTATGACGCTCCATCAAAGCCAAACTTTCAATTTTAACTTATTTAAAATGATTATAATATATTTTATATAAAATTATTGCCTCGTCTGACGTAAGTTTCGATAGAATACTGTTGCAGATATCTAACAAATTTAAAGTGCGAAACAAATTTCTCCTGAGACATTCGCCCCGCTCATATTCCACCAGAATATGATGTACGTCCTCGATAATTCCGCATTTTTCGCAATTAGGCGAAGATGTGATGCCCATAAGGAACGTAAACTACCTCGATGGAATATGACCAGAGCGAAGCCTCATGGCAGAAACAATGTCTTTTCTGTTGAGTGTATAATTTTCTATCCAAGGTATAGTTAAAGGTTCTGGTTGGATGGTGTTGTACCAGATACCTTTCTCTCTTGATCTCTCATCATGATATTGTTTCCACAATTCATGACAATGTTTTTTAATTAGACAAAAGTTGTCTGTGAAAATTGGAACTACATTTAACGGAATTCCCTCAACAAAGGCTCGCTTTGCAACCGAATCTACCATTTCATTGCCATGAATCCCGATGTGTGACGGAATCCACTGCAGTACCTATTACTGATTTAAAATTTTGTTGAAGTTCCAGTATCTGGTTAATTATAGTGTATCGGTTCCCCTCGAACTGACGAGGTACAACGAGCCACATGTTGTAAAGCACTCTTGGAGTCAGTTAGTATTACAAATTTATTGTGATTTATAGATTGGGCATATGATATAGCTTCACTGATTGCCAACAGTTCAATATACATTATAGATGCATTCGAATCAATCCATAAGCTCATAGATGTATTTTGTTGTGGGTCATAAAAAGCTGCACCGGAATTGTTATTTTCTTTAGAACCATCTGTAAATATTTGATAAAAATGTGTGTATTCAGCGCTTAAATGTTGACCACATAACACATTCAAAACTGGTGGTTGAAATCTTTTTTTGTGCCTGATTAACTCCAGTTATGTTAAAGTTAATGTTTTTAGTTAAATCTATGTAACTGACCCAATAGTGATAATCAAACATCTCATAATTCTGACTGCAATGTACTCGTCTTTAAGGTATTCATGGCTTAAAATTAATAAAGGCTTATTTCTCCGTTTCCAAAAAATCAACTGAGGTAAAAAATCATCCAACAAGTTAACCATCGCACAACTACTTAATAACATCTTACACTTTAAATAAAATTTACTGGATATAATTATAATTTCTACGCTTTTTTTTTAATTTCTACACCTATCCATGTCATGAATAGGTGTAGATTTTATAAAGCTGCCAATAATCCTCATTGCTTGGTTTTGGACTTTATCAAGTTTATACAAGTTTGAGTAACAACTGTCTCCATATAAAAAGCTAGCGTAGTCCATCCGACTTCCCCAGTTTGAGCCAGATAAAACTTTGAGAACATTGAGGAATCTGGCAGTTTTTTCACGGGTTTCATTTATGTGTTTGGCCCATCTTAGAGAGCGATCCAGCCAAAGGCCTAAATATTTTACATTGTCCTGTCTATTTTACATTGTACCTGTAAGACTGAATTATTAATATTAAGACTAACCGTTTCATTATTTTTACCTTTTTTAAATATACAAGTTTTTGTTTTTGTTGTTGAAATTTCTAATCCAATATCTGCTAAGAGTTTGACAAGTAAGTTCAGTGACTCCTGTAAGTAATAACTAGCTTGACCTACTCTACGTTCAATAGAATAAGCAACAAAGTCATCTGCTTATTGTGAAACATGGACATGATCGTTGCTTATTTTTTTACATAAATCTATAGTAGCTACATTAAATAGTAACGGATAGAGAGGGTCGCCTTGTGCTAAACCTTTTCCCGTATATCTTATTATACTTGTACTTATTATTATTTAAATCTTTAATATTTACATGTCTCTCACGAAGAAACTCCCAGAGGTATAAACAAATCTTGTTCCCTACACCCAACCGATCCAATTTAAGCAATAACTGAGTTATATCTATATTATTGTACGCATTATCGACGTCTATGAAACAACCGAGCGCGACACAATTGGTACAAAAACCTTTCTGTATCCTAGTGACCAATAGACTTAAATTATCATAGCAAGATCTACATTTTCTAAAACCTAACATAGTGTCCGCAAATAAACATTTACTTTCAAAATACCATTCTAATCTCTTTTGAATAATTGGATGAAAGATTTTACATATGCACGAAATAAGTGAAATAGGTCTAAGCGATGACACCATGTTATTGTCTCTTCCAGGCTTAGGAATAGGGATAAAACCTATTTCTCCCCATAGCAGTATTTAAAAACCGCCGTGAAAAAATAAATATAGTACAATGTTACCATAGGGGTGATAATAACTTTACTAAATAAGTATTTAATCCTAAGTAAACACTGCTTTTCATTACGAATAAAAGGAAAATATAAATAAAATCTTGAGCAAAAAATTTTCTTTCTTATGAATATTCTTGTTATATTATTAACCAAATAAACCCATCCCTTTCCTGACGACTCCTTAAAGCGCGCGGGAACAGTGCGCTCCATCAAATCCGGTACAGGTACTTACCGAACTTGCCATGTTCGGTCAGAACCTGCGTCATGCGGAAGGTGAGGACGCCGTGAGGTCTTTGCAGCCACGCTTCAAAGACTCGCCGGCATAATTGTGGCGTGCCCATGATGTGCCCGTGTTGATAATTTTTCCTTGAAGTTTGTCTACTTTATTGATGGTAAAAATGAATGAAACATTATAATATGATTTTAAAAATAAAAAAAATAGCGAAATTGCGTCAAGCGTCTGATGATGTGACCAATGGAAATAGGTATTCATTTATATTTTTGAGAGCATTAAAATCACACATCCCTTGTAGTTGGTTAATTACTGTTTTTTGCGCATAGGATCAGAACGTGATGATCGCTTTCTTGCAACAAAAACAAGTACTTTGTCTAATTAAATAAATAAATAAATTGTTTATTTGTACTTTACAATATAAATAAATTATTATACAGTTACAGATATAATGTTGTACGTAATAGCAAATTTAAAATGCGAACTGCTGCCTCCTAAACTAGGCTAAAAGCCTATGTTTTAGGAGCCAATGTTCCTCCAGATAGAGGCAAATTATAACAGACAACATTGTAATTGTAGGTGTTAGTTATAATTGGTTACTGAACGCGGTTGCACTGAGACAAAAGCTTCAATAAGTTTGCAATTTCAGTATTAGTTAGCGGACAATTACAAAAAGACTGAAACAGCAACTGCACATCGCTCAGAAAATGGTACCAAATGGCCACAGCTCACTTACAAGTCAGGCTATAATTTGCCACGGAAGACTTAAATCGGATGTGTGATTAATGGCAGGCTGTTATGTTTTCTGACAGCAAGTGCAGATTGATGAAAACGACAAAGATGGACGCTTTAGGGTCTACAAAAGGTCATCGAGGCAATTTTAATAATCTGCTTAGACCACGGATATCGAGGGATATGCCTTGGGGGCGTGGCACGTGGCGCCTCGATATTGTCAAACTAGTCTTATAATCGAAAGGCGGGTGTACGCTTCTTTCAATCAATATAATTTTTTGCAGACCTATCCATAGTTACCTCACGCATATGTTTTTGATGAAAAAAAAATTTGAGTTTCTGTTCTATGTATGGAGAACCCCAATTTTTTTTTCTATTGTTGTGTGAAAATTTTAATGCGGTTCACAGAATACCTCTACTTACTAAGCTTCAACACTATAGTTCTTATAGTTTAAAAAAAAAGTGGTTGTGACCTACGGAAGGACAGACAGAAGAACATGACGAATCCATAAAGGTTCAGTTTTTTGCCATTTGGCTTCGGAACCCTAAAAAGCCATGACGTGTGATTCTTTTGCTCTCGAGTGAGCTTCGCCCGCGTAAAATCTGGTTTAAACCTTGGGAGTGGAATTTCATAAAATTCGTTCTTAGCGGACATCTACGGACCTGCTAAATTTTAAGTTTGTAGATGTTATTTTTCTGAAATTTTGTGATTAATGAGTGTGTGATATTTCGCTTTTAAATATATATAATAACAATAATATAATACTATATAATATTTCCACAAATATCACAAAACACCGTCTAGTCCCAAGCTAAGCAGAGCTTGTGTTATGGGTACCAGACAGCTGTTAAACATACTTATATATTTCAAAATACATACATATTATAGATAAATAACACCCAGACACAGAACAAATGATCGTGCTCAACACACAAACATTTGTCCTGAGTGGGAATCGAACCCACGACCTCTGGCATAGCAGTCAGGGCCACTAACTACTAGGCCAACAGGCCTGTCAATAATATTGATAACGTTGTGTTAAGTCTACATCATCTTCCTGCCCTTGTCCCATTTTATTTGGGAAACAAGTTTTTTTCTTCCATTCTGTCCTGTCACTCATCACGCTTTGACTAACTCCCTTTTGTTTCATATCGCTCCCCACACAAACCATGAATATTTTCTTTGGCTTGTCTCTCCCTTTCCATTCAGCCACATGTAAACTCATAACTCTTTTAGTAACATACGTTTCATCCCTCCTCTTGACATGACCATACCAAGAGAAACGATTCCCTTTCAACTTTTCAGTCACTGCTGGTGTCACTTTCAAACTTCCCCTAATACACGAATCTCACTTTATCCATTCTTGTCACAGCAGTATCCATCTTAACATTCCCCCGCTACATGCATTCTTTTTTCATCTGTCTTTCCCACAGCCCAACATTCTAATCCAATGTTCCTGTTGTGGTTAGTCTATAGTGATTGAAATTCGCCATGAGGTATATATACCTGTCAGCAAAATATGTCATTCCTATTAATTTTGAGTTTTGTTCAACTTCAACTCTTCATTAATATCCCCTTCCCTCCGGACCGCCAACAGGTGTAGACGTGTACCCAACCCGTATTTCTATAATTATTTAAGAAATAAATTTAAAATTCAACTCAGTTAATCACGTATAAAAATAGGAGTGCATAGACCAGAAGAGCTACAGTCTGACCTACGAGTTGCTACACTCATCGACCTCCTCGCTACTCCTGGTACCCTAGTACATCGAAGCTAATCGGCCAATTTAAAGGTACGAATCATTCATTTACCTGCCCACGCGCACAACGCCCCTAGGAAGCGCAAAGCCCTACCTACCTGAGCGCCATTGGACCTTCAATGACAGCCTAACCGTGTGGTGTGGACCACCTGCTGGGACGTTTGTTCGTGCACGACCTCCTTACTTTTATCTCCTCCTGGTGTAAAAGCCGATTTTACTCAATCAAAGGTGTGCATTTTCTTGTACTAAAAATAACTAGCCAGACGGAGAGACAGCATATAACTTCAAACCGGCTGTAACATATCTTCACTGATTTATCATCTCCTGGTACTCGGAATGGAGGAGATGAGTGGCAAATCACTTTCCGAGTCAAACATTTCTGAACAACATGAACAAACCACCCCTCCTAACTACTTATCTCGATGTTACAAGAGGTCGGTAGGAGATCTTTATAACTACGAATCTGACTTCCGCGCTTTGAAGGAGGAAGTCAAAGAACTAATGTCATCATTAATGGCACCACAACAAGAAGAGATTAAGAAGATCTACCACACTCTAATGGAAATCAAAACCACTAATAGCAACATAGAATCCTCCATGGCTTTTCTGGCCGCACAAAATATAGAATTAAAATCTAAAATTGAGCGTCTCGAAGAACAATCCAAAAATGATAGAAACTGCATCACAATTTTAGAGGACAAAATAGAAGACCTGCAAAGAGGTAGCAGAAAGGCGAATTTTGAGATCAAAAATGTCCCTAAAGTAGCTAAAGAATCCAAAGAAGACTTGATAAAAATGACGCTATGTTTATCCAAAGAAGTAGGCTGTATTGTTACAAAACCGGATGTTAGTGACATATATCGTGTAAAAAAACAAAAGAACTAGCACAAAAAATAGCCCAATTATAGTTGAGTTAAAGTCAACGATTCTCAAATCGAACCTCTTGAAGTCAGCTAAATCCTTTAATAGAAAACAAAATGGAAAATTATGTGCGAAACATCTCGGATTTAAGACAGATGAGAACACACCGATATACATCTCAGAACAATTAACTGCAAGAGGAGCTCGATTACACTTTCTTGCGCGTGACCTGGCAAAATCTAAGGATTATAAGTACTGCTGGACAGCCTACGGGAAAGTATATGTTAAGAAGAATGATGATTCTCCTACTATTGCTTTATACTGCGAGTCACAGGTACACAACCTCTTACAGTTTAAATGACTAGTTTTCATCTTACAGGCGACCACCCATTGTTACTTTATTTTCTTACTGTATTCCACCTATATTTTGTTAAATTTTCATCGAATTTTTAAACTCTCAAAATTATTTAGAATTAAGTTAAAAAATAAGTTTAGTTTTGTTTACCATTTGCGCCTTAACATTCATTCTTCATCACTCAAACCTACATTCAATTCGGATACCAATTTCACACACTTTCAAAACACACATACCCACTCACAAACACGCACATCCACCCTCACCCACATACGAAATAATAATACGAATATGATTATGATATTCTGCAACTATAAAACTTATTTAAATGGATAACACTCTACTCACTTTGAATGATACCAACAATCCCGAAATAGCTCAAGTGTTTAATTGTGACATTGCTGACATTACGAAGCATATAGCACCTAACACTTCCGGCTTTGCCATTGTTCCGCAGAATATTAGATCTGTCTATTCTAATTTTGATGATCTTCAATTAAATTTACACAATCTTGGAATGGAGATTGATCTCGTAATCCTCACCGAATGTAGGTTGAACTCAAATAAACCAATACCTCAAATAACCAACTATAACTCGCACCAAACTACAAACCATCTGAATAGAGCTGATGGAGTAGTCGCCTATATTAAAAGCACTCAAAAAAATAAAACAAGAGAAGTAAAGTTAGCTCATGCGTCTTGTCTCGAGATTCATGTTGCGCCTGACATAATAGTTGTGGCGATTTACCGATCCCCTTCAATTATCAACGCAGATCAATTTATTCAGTCTTTAAACAACCACCTCGCTACCGTTGCATCAAATAAAAACATAATAATCACCGGATACATAAATATTAATCTGATATACAATGAAAATGAACAGTCATATGAACGTACAAAAAGACTTAACTATCTCAATATGTTAGCAATGCATGGTCTACTCCCTGGCCACTCGCTTCCTACGAGAGACAAAACCTGTCTTGACCATTTTATAATAAAACTCAAACCCGGCAACCAAACTGCAACCATTGCAGTTATTCACACGACCGTTACTGACCATTTCATGACTTTCTTAAAAATCTCAGACCATACTAACCTAAAAAGATGCTTAAAAACAAAAACCGTTTTTGACTCAGAGAAGGGGCTTGAGCTCCTCAAAGCCAGTAACCTTTTAGACCTATTAAGACTAGATAACCCAAACATGGTTGCTTCTAAATTAATCGAAATACTGCAAAATTGTGTCACACTCGCTACAACTACTCTGAATATACCTTTGAAAAATAGAGTCCTAAAACCATGGATGACAAATGACTTGCTGCGCTGTATTTTGAATAGAAATCGTATGCAAAAGAGACTTAGGCTTGAGCCATACAACGAAGTGCTAAAAATCACATACAAAAGGTACCGTAATTACTGTTGCACTGTTATTCGAAAACAAAAACGTAAATATGATAGAGACCAACTTTCTAAAGCGTATAGAAATCCTAAAAAGACATGGGCTATCATTAACAACATCACACAACGTAAACCTAAAAAAACAAGTAATTCGGAACTACTAGATATACTCACTACCCCACAAAACTCTGTTGACAAGGTTAATGACTACTTTTGTAACATATGCAAACTTCTTGCTGGAAAATTACAACTTCTCAATCCGCAGTAGGACATCATATCAACCTTGACTCAATCTGAGCAGACAGTTCTTTGGCCACATCTTTTGTTCTTCTCGACACGGACCCTGACGAAGTTCTAGCCACTCTAATGAGCCTTAAATCGGATAGCGCTCCCGGCTGGGACAAAATACAAGTCAACTTTCTTAAGTTAGCGCACGAGCAAATTGTACCAATCATTACTCACTTAATTAATTTATGCTTTAAGCAGGGACTTTTCCCCGACGCTTTGAAAATAGCACTTATAACGCCTGTGTACCAGTCTGGGGATAAGTCTGACCCGTCTAACTACAGACCAATTTCGGTACTACCATTCATTTCAAAAATTCTTGAGAAACTTATTAACTCACGCCTAATTAAATTCTTATCTAAATATGAAATACTGTCGCCTTCTCAGTTTGGGTTTAGACAAGGAAAGTCAACTGAGGATGCAGTTCTGTCACTAACTTCTGCTTTGGTAGACGGTGTAGATGGTGGAGCCAAGTGTCTTGTTGTTTTTTTTGACCTCAAAAAGGCTTTTGACACAGTGTCAGTTCCTTTACTTTTTCAGAGGCTCGAACGCTTCGGTATAAGGGGACTTGCTCTTGAACTTTTTAAATCTTACATCAAAAATCGCAAACAAAAGGTAAAAATTACGATGTACACCAGTTCTGAATCAACGGTCACTTTCGGAGTCCCACAGGGCAGTGTCCTTGGGCCGACCTTATTCCTTATCTACATTAATAACCTCTGCAATATGAAGCTTGATGGCGGGCTTGTTTTCTCATATGCCGACGATACTGCTATTGTCTTCACTGCTAAGACCTGGGAAAATGTTTGTAGGTTGGCCGAGCAGGGCCTTGCAAAAATAGCAGCCTGGCTAAGCCATAGTCTCCTTACACTGAATGCCTCCAAATCCAACTACATAAATTCCAAATCCAACTAAATATAATAACTCGCAACCGTCTCAGGATTTCCAAATAAAAATCCATAACTGTCCCAATACCCTGAACCCCGAGTGCTCTTGCTTAAAAATTGACAGGTTACAGCATACCAAATATTTAGGTGTTATGATCGACCAGCGCTTGTCCTGGCACGTGCACACCGAACTTATTATGAAAAGAGTTAGGAAGCTGATATGGACTTTTAAAACATTGCGACAGGTGGCTTCAAAGCAACTTCTGAAGCAAGTATATATCACTTGCCCAATCTATCCTCATGTACTGTCTATCTTGCCGGGGAGGGACAACAAAGCAAAATTTTTTGGAACTTGAAAGGGCGCAGAGAACCTTACTTAAGGTCATGTTATTCAAACCGTACAGATATCCCACCCACAGCCTCTACCTATTATCTGATCTTTTATCTGTAAGAAAGCTTTATTTGCTTCAACTCATACTAAAAAAGCACACATCCCTCCCATATGACCCCTCTAAGCCAAAAAACAGAAGAAACTACTTAGTTACTCCAACTGTCAAGGGTAATCTGCATTCGCAAGAAGGCAATACGCAAGACAGTCATCTGTTATATACAACTTGCTGAATAAAGAATTACATATATATTCTATGAAGCTCCGGGACTGTAAAAAAGTTGTAACCGATTGGCTTAAAACTAAAACCTACGACGATATTGAGTCTATAATATCTGCTCTGCAATAACCAAATCAGTTACATTTAGTTGGATGTGCGCAAGGTTGGTGAAAGAAGGATTATTTAGCTTCAAACAAATAATAAACAGCAGAATATAATTTGGAATAAGTAAAGTAAGCATTGCTCACTATTACTCACATACCACACAACCTCACTAGTCACACTCACATACAGACTCACACACACACTCACTCAATTAAACATACCACATCTACACGCGTGATCTGGACTTTCATTTGTAAAAATTTTATCCGACTTCAAAAAGAAGGATGTTTTTCAGTTTTTCAGTTGCCTTTTCATTGTTTTGCTTTATTGTTTTTAATTATTGCATGTTAACATTGTCTACTGTTTCAATTGCATAAAAATGACAAGTGGAAGAGCGGAGTCATCTAATACAAGCAATTCCTTGCTTAAAAAGTGATCTCCAATAATATGTATCAAAATGCCTAAAATTGTAATTGAAATAAACTTTTTTTTTTTTTTTTTTCATTAATAGTCTTTGTGGAAGAGACACCACAAATTTGCCAATAACACGTACGGACTAATAATATAACATCAAACGCTGGAGAGTATTTAGCGAGAATTAACAGTAAATTTGAGTTTTGTTACAATCTTCTTCTTTGATAAAATGACAGTTTGCAAGCTCGATACTGCCATACAACTCGGTCCATGGAAGTCATTGATATACTCGTATATGTACTACGCACTAGATGAGGCGTGCCGTACAGTCACTTTACTTCACTTAATTGACCTGCAGGCCGAACACTTTTACATTGATGGCATTAGTGCAGTTTTGACGTTCATGCAGTGTCAGCGCGACGCTTATAAATACAAATTTAAGTAAACTTGGACATATATAATAATTTTGTAGTCAAGTAAGTAAAACCATTGGTTGTTCAAGCAATGTAATAGCTTCTACTATCGTAATAGTACGTTAGAGAAGATATTATTTTATTTAAACTCTTCCCCATTTTACAATCATAGACTAAAACATGCAGATGTTCCCTCCCACAAAAAGCTGAATTAGGTTTTTACCTACAGCTAGTTTACCAAATACAGACTTCGCACGGTCTTTTATACTCTTTGAAATTTTTAAATATTTTATTTAACGCTCTTTCTTTTTTGTATAATTAATAACAATGTTTTTTTTTTTTAAAATAAATTACGACGAAATGTCAGCAAATCATGAGGTATCAGTTTTCATCGGTAAGTTTTGTTGTTAAGCATGCTGTCATTCGTTAGCACTTAGGTAATTTACGTACCATATTACGTGCAGGTTAATATTAAATTTGAATTAGGTTCAGTTGAATTTGTAGTCTTATTAGTGATTACTGATTTTTTTATTTGTTTTACTGTTATTGAGATCTCGTTTTTACATACACTATAATTACAGTTTGAAATAGAATATTATTGTAATGAAGTATTGTAGGCAAGAAACTGTGTCACTTCTGCGGTATAAAAATCTATATAGATGACATGTCATCACACTAAGTTGAACGAAACGCGTAAGTACTAGGAAATGCATGGCGCTTTAGACCTTTTGGTCGCGAAAAAGTATCCTCTATAAGCTGTCTTAGCGCTGTAAGTTTTAAAAGTTTTGTTAGACGACATAATGGCAATCTAGCGCTGCAGCGATTTATTGTTTGAACTTTTCAGTATTTTGACAAATAGTTTATATGAACGTGCTTGTCTATCGCAAGAATATAGGTCGATGATGGAAGTATTAACTACAAAGAGTGCAAAAACAATTGCGACACGACTTAGCTACTCGTATTTTTGCTTCAGCTTCGGTTTAGCCTTTGCCTACTCTAGGTATTTCATCTCAAGCCCACGACATGATCGTAATCGCACAAAATAAGACGCGTACATTTTAGACTATGAACCATACCTCAAATATAATTCTGGAATTGACTTTCCATTAAAGCGCGTAGAAAACATATTCAACTAATAATCAGATGATCCAGAACTTTTCAGTTGTGCCCCTCTGTCTGAGAAGCGACAGCATTAGTATTCTCAAAGCGTCGCCGTTCGATAAAAGGGGGGTGCGTGCGTTTTACGAATTCTGTAACAGAGTTCCTCCGACGAACTAAAAGAATCGTTTAACTTTACTTCTGTAGCCGTTGTTTTTAGTATATGAGCACTTCAACCATTTATTTATACATATATAATTATATTTATTTACCTCACACCTTTTTCACCATCATCTTCCTGCCCTTCTCCCTTGTTATTTGGGATCGGCGCAACACGACCAGCTCACACCTTATAAAATATTTTTTTTTGGTGGGTAAAAATCATCTAATGACATCTACCGTCCTTGGCTGGAGGGGGAGATAATGTCAAACTTTTACTGACTTAAAAACCCACCCCGTTTCTTTGTCGCCTTCCATACCAGGGTCGAGCCTTCCTTTCAGAAGTAGACCCTTGGCCCCAGTAGGCTTCGACCCTGCCTGCTGGCAGGCTGGGCTCCTACGGTTTGCTTAAAACTCCTTAAAACGCGCGGGAACAGTACGCGCCATCAACAACTTGGGCTCGGTCCGGTCGGTTACCGGATGGTTGGATAGCGAGCTACTCATTGCTTACCGTCCGCAAGCCCGCACCTTCAGTGGTGGAAAATCGGGATCGAATCCCGACGGCGGCTGGGGCGTGAACGCCGTTGCCTAATACGGTCGGCCTCCTCCTTTACTAGCATTACTGCTTCACAGGAGGAGACGACCGCCTGCCACTCTTCTTCCGAGGGGACTTACCGCCATAATTGTGGCGTGCCGAGTACTGAGTTGCGATCGTTGGTGACGCCATTGCACCATGAAATCCAGCCCGAACTCTTTCAAAGTAAGTCTCAGTTGGAAACCAGTGTCGGGCAACTGCTACGTTATGCTGGCATTACGCTAAACTGATGGAGCGCAGTCGTGGCACACTATTTCGTTGTTATCATTTATATTTCTGTCTACTTGTTTCTTCATTGCGTGTATCTTTCAAATCAAATCAAAGTATTTTTATTTTTATTTTGCATAGGCCTACATGGGCACTTATAAAACGTTAGAAGCTAGTACACGGTTCCAAATTGGTCGTTTCCTATGGAGAAGAACCGGCAAGAAACTTAATTAATCTTAAAAAAATGGTTTATGTTACAATATTTCCATATTACAGTGTAAATTATGTAAAGACAATGTAGACCATTCAATATTGTACCAGAGAGCACAACAAAAAAATAATCTTAAAAAAGTGAGTCATGATAGGAAGACAGTAATCTAAGAATTAGCGGAGTCTACAGTGTTCTCACATTTACATTATAGGTAGAAAGAGGCTATATGAAAGCAAGAAAAAATAAATAATTACAATTATCACTACAACAATAACAATATCCAATAGTCTAAGTAATATAAAAAATATGCAAAAACAATGTGTTAAAATAAAAAAGTAAATACGTGTCATAAATTAAAAACAAAGATGGAGCAGTTAATAGACACATCTACACAATATCAATGAGTTACTAGGGGGCACATGTGCAGAAGCAGTCATTGCCAAACAAGCGTGTGTTCGACATAATCTTTAACCTTATAATATGCTTTTTTGGTTAAGACACGCTTAATATAAGTTTTAAACTTTTCCTGGCTAAGTGCAGTGTCTGTGCGCTAAATAAACATGATTTCTATTATTCTTCTTATTTTCTGTGATTTGTTTAGTCTAAAGATGTTAATAGACTGCTGGTAAAAAATTATATATAAAAAAATAATTTAAGATTGATAATCTAAGAAAACATGACGAATTATTTATTGGCCTCGTAACTGGAGGACCTTGTGAACGACCTTCCCTGAAACAAGCACTAAGGGATACAGAAAAGGATAATATCCGTAAGTACGTCTTTAAAAATCATAGCGTCATGAAATTGGGAGGTTCTAATTATGAAGTCAAACGTTTTTTTTTTATATCTTTGCAGATATGCTTTATATGCTTGTGAAAATTGAGACCACTATCTAAGGTAAGCCTAAGGTCCCGTATTGTTGTCACGTGTTCAAGCTCTTCATCGGCCAGTCTGTAGATTATGGTTACTGGCGTACGAAACCTTGGTTTTACACTTAGAAACGTTTAGCGGCAGCATGTTTTCCCACTCCAATCAACAACGACATCAATATCTCGCTCAAGATCGAGACAATCTTCAGCTTAAATAATGAACAAAAATAGTTTCAAATCATCCGCAAACATAAGACTTAGTGCTTTAGATAGAACCTTTGGCAGATCATTGAACCTAATAAAAAATTGTGGAGGTCCCATTGTGCTACCTTGACATGCACCCGATTGACTAAAATATTCTGGTGATTGATTGCCACTTTTAGTCTAATAAATATTGTTTCCGACCTCTAAGTTCATTAGCTAGAAACTTGTTATGCACTAAATCCAAGAGATGCAAACTTCATCAAAAGAATGTCGTTGTTGAATAAATCAAACGCGTTTTTATAATCAAAATAAACTACATTAAGCTGACAACTTGCTGTGATTTTATTCTTCAAATAGTCAGCAAGGTTGGTCAAAGATGAACTTGAACCAGTTAATGTGCATATTTTAACGGTAACAAATACAAAAATAAAATACAGAGTATATAATAAGTGTAAGTACCTACCTACATACACATTTTATTATTAAAGAAATCTAAAAATACCTTTTTATCTCCAAGGATGGTGTTATTAAGGAAAATTCCGGTAAATAATCTGATCAAGTGGGACTCGGATTCTCTTGTGACGGATCCCGTAAACTCTGCCGAATATCCTTGCAGATCATTTAAGCAAGTTATTAATAGATTTTCTTTCTTGAAAATCTTATTAAAAATGAAGAACTTCATGTAAGTTAGGGCGTTAATTCTAAAAAAATAAGGCCACGCGGCTCAAGGACATATTTCGGTTTTCACTCTACCATTACTGAATGTCAAGAACAACTTTGTTTAGATTTTATTGTGATGAGTGTGAGTTTTTGAGGCCGCAGGTATTAAGTAGAGGGGACCAAAAGAACAGCATAATGTTTTATCTATCGGAGTCTAGTTTTTCGTAGTTATGTATTTTTTCTATGGGCCTCCGATGTCTGAAAATGAAATTATTATTATGTGGACCATTGTGCGTGGGCAATAGTGGACAAATTTTTGTGGGCTTATTACAGCCAGGCTACCACTTTAAAAAAAAACTGATTAGACCTTCCACGTTTTCCAGAACATCTGTCAGGAAATTCAGGGTATCTAGGGTCCGCAAACGTATATAAGTGACACCTGTGCAGTTAAGGAGCACACGCATAATTATCTCCTCTTTTTTCAAGCATGATCTGTCTGTGATGCCTAATAATTGTGTTGAGGTGTTTATTCACTGTGCAGTATGTGGTGATGGACTCCACCACCTGGCTGCTCCTGTCCACTCGCATGAGTATTTTGGTAAGGGTTTTGTCGAAGTATGGTATAGCGTCCTTGACCTGCCTGCATCCTGGTGTCGAGGTGGACGCTCTGTTTGTTTGTGGGTGTGTTAACGTTTTTGGGGGATGAACTGCTCGCGTCTGTAGGATCTACTTAGTTCTGACTACCCTACACGTGTCCCCTGGGTAGTGCTAAACGAGCAGGAAATGCGGTGATAGGCCATAGCATCGGCTGCCGGCTTCAAAGTTACCACCCAACTGACAAAGCCATGCCGCCAAGCGATCCGTCGTGTTCCGGCATGATGAAGCCGTACGGTGGAAGTTGGGTGTGATCAGTTGTGTTGCGATGTATAACGGGTATGATGCACCAGCTGTTGCCACGTCGGACGTTTTATCATGGAGGGTAGCGGAATCCGAAGCACGGTCCTCCGCTGACCGACCGCAGGTAGTTGGGGGCCCAAGTAGTGTGCCAGCCACACATGAAAGGCTGCCCCACCAACTGCGAAAAATCCCAGGGTTGCCCCATCGTGCCGGTTGGCGACCGGACGAGAGGATCCGATGGCGATCCCTGGGGGGTTCGGGCGTCCCCGCAGTCTCCAGATTGACCTTCCAGTGGCGTGGCAACTCTGGTTGTGTTGTTGGGTTTAACATCGCATCACCTCGCTCAACTGCCATCTTCTATGAATCCTATTCACACCATAAAAAAAAAACATGAAAATTAAAAAGAAAAGTAAGTGTGTACAGTGGATGCACGTCCTCTTATTCAAAGTGCACCTCTCAAATATTCGAGGACTGCACTCCAATATCAATGCGGTCCACCACCATCCGGAGACTGACAAGCCACACTTGCTATTCTTGACGGAGACGCAGATTAGATGTCCGTCAGATGCGGCGTTCCTCAACTACCCGGGATACTCATTGGACCACCATTTCCTGCAGCGTACCGGGGTCTGTGTGTATGTCCGTATTGACATCTGCTGTCAGCGTCTCCGTCACCATGAAGACCCAAATCTTTCCATGCTGTGGCTCTTGTTGGACACTTGCATGGACAAAATCGTCTATGCCTATGTCTACCGATCGCACAGCGGTGATCACGAGACAACTCGAATGTTTGACCAGCTCAATGAAGCCACCGATAAGGCTTGGCATCGGCATCCTGATGCACAGCTTGTCGCTCTTGAGGACTTTAACGCCTGCCACCAAGACTGGCTTTTCCCATAGCAGAGGAACGACCAAGCTGGGAGAGAAGCGCAAAACTTTGCGGTATCGTTGGGCCTTTCCCAGCTGGTGAAACAAGCGACCAGGGTGCCTGATGTAGTTGGTCATACTGCTAAATGTCTGGACCTTCTGGTGACCACCGATCCGGACAGATGTATCGTAACAGTTTCTTCACCACTTGGAACTTAAGATCACTGTCTGGTGAAGTGGTGTATCGTCCTTCTCCAATTAGCCTACCCCACCTGACAGCGACTCTCACGGTGAATGGCGGATGTGGCGTTACAAGTCAGCAGATTGGGATGAGATGCGGCACTTCTTTGCGTCTTATCCTTGGCAGCAGGTCTGCTTCTCTTCTGAAAATCCGTCGAGCTGTGCAGATGCCGTATCCGATGTGATACGTCAAGCTATGGAGTATTTCATCCCTTATAGCTACGTACCCATCTGTGGCTCAGTTCACCCATGGTTCAACGCCGATTGCATTCAAGCTGAAGAGCATAAGCATTCGGCGTTTCTCACCTGCGTTAATGCTTGTGACTGCAAAGCTCCGGATCCAAGTTCAAAGAAGAGAGCCTTCAACCAAGCTGCCAAGTCCTAAAAAAAGGCACTAAGGAAGGCTGTTATATTTTTGAGCCGTTTGGGGTTGAAACTTTTGGGCCGTGGGGTCCGAGTGCTCATAGGCTTTTTAAAGAACTTTCCAAACGCTTAGTTGACATTTTGCGTGACCCAAGGGCTGGCTGTTACCTCGGTCAGAGATTAAGCATTGCCATACAACGTGGCAATGCAGCCAGCCTTTTGGGCAAACTTCCCTTTTGGGCGGTTTTTTGACGATATATTTTAGTTAGGAGTAGCCTTTAGTGCATATATTTATGTTTTTGTGTATTGTATATAATGTATTGGTTAATGTAATTAACTCTAGGTAAATCTGAAAATTAGGATAGCTCACAATAGCATATCGGCACAAAGCTCTCTGCACAGCCATCCAGTAGCAGAGCTTTTTGGCCCCCAAGTCAGTCGAAGCGAACTTCTGTCGGCACACACTGACTCCGCGTGAGAGAAAGCAGGTCTCTTTGCAGCTCTCTTAGCCCATAATTCTCATCTTGACACTTGCGGTGCTACCCCACCAACTCTGCCTTTCTACTGGGAGACCTACTAGTTTATGCCACACACTTGTGTGGCGAGGCCCTCGAGAAGAATAGGGAAGCGATTGCTGTTTCCGTAGACGTCTCTAAGGCCTTCGATAGGGTATGGCACGCTAGCTTTTTCAGTAAGCTTCCAGCGTACGGCATTTCCCCGGGCCTGATTGGTTAGATAATAGTACATTTTGATACAAGTGGGGAAAGTTTGTCATTGCAGCCGAGGCGAAATTCACCCGAGCCGTACAGGCGAGGGTGTTATGAAGCCGAGTGCTGCAGTGACAAATCTCCACGTGTATCAAACGACGTTTTTCAATACACTTTCGAAGAAATACGATGAAAAATCCACCAATAATCTATCTTCTATCGGAAAATTACGACGCATTTTTGTTCATTTTGTACTGAAGAAAATTTTCCAAAGTTACCTAATAATTTAGTTTTGATTTGCTGGCAGCAGGCTTTTTTACCTCAATCACATAATCTGGTAGCGTAGCATCTAAAGGATTTTCTTCAAATCTTCTTTTTCACAACTATCACAAATGAATAAGTTAGTTAATATTAGGTGTACTTTTGTCCCGCGCATAACCTTTGCAGGTTGAAGAAGAATCAAAGGTATCAAACCGTATACATCCTAATATTAAAAATATAAAAATTCAAATATTTTTGAATTTAGAACACAGATAATTGTTAATTTGTTGGTATTAACAAATTATTGCTTACGTAATCATATCTATTTATTTTATTCTGTTCAAATACACAATTTGAATTTTCATTAAATATTAAAACTTTTTAAAATATCAACCTCTTTGCTATAAAAAAAAAAATAATCACTCTTGACCATGATGAAATAGGAATGAAAAAAGCCCTTGTTTTGATAAATTGAAAAAAAGCACGTGGGTGATAAACATGCTATATCGAACCTAATCGTAGTGCGATAAAAGGCAGTTTTCGAGTAAGTGTATTGAAAAAGACTTTTTGAGTGAACGGTCTCTCCGAGTTTTCGTCAACGGATGCTCATCAGAGGCTATGATCACTAATGCCGGAGTTCCTCAGGGGTCTGTACTATCTGCAACTCTCTTCCTCCTGCATATCAACGATCTGCTGATGCCCGGTATCTATGGGTATACAGATGATAGTACAGTTGTATACAGATACCTGCCAACTGCTCGGGCTAGTAAAGAGCTGTTCCGGTTTGAAAGAAAGGCTATAGTAGAGCGGACAAATGTCTCACTTCAGGCGGTCTCTGAGTGGGGCGAAGCCAATCTAGTGGGATTCAACGCCACTAAAACACAAGCGTGTCTGTTCACTGCCAAAAGGAGCCCGTTCAACTTGGCTCCTGATTTTCAGAATGTATCCTTGGAGTGCACCGACCGCCTTCAGCTCTTGGGAGTTGAAATTTCCTCAGACCTCAACTTTGGGCGGTTTATTGAGTCCAAAGCTAAGGTAGCAGCTAGGAAGCTCGGCGTGCTTGCAAAAGTTCGACGGTACTTCACACCGGGACAGCTTCTAATGTTGTACAAAGCACAGGTCAGATCGTGTGTGGAGTACTGTAGCCACTTATGGGCTGGTGCTGCAAAATGCCACCTAGCAGCTTTGGACTCGGTGGAAGGGGATACGAAGAGGCTAATTGGTGATCCAGATTTAGTTAAGTCCAATCTACAAAGCCTTGAGCACAGGCGTAGCGTAGCCAGCCTTTCGGTGATTTACATGATGTATTTTGGAGAGTGTGCGCGGGAATTACATGACTTGATTCCGCCATCTCAGTTCTACCATTGGACAACCCGACGTACGACGAAAATCCACCCTTATGTTGTTGAAACTTTTACGGTACGGACTAAGCGTTTTGCCACGTCGTTTATACCGCGTACATCGAGAGACTGGAACAGTTTGCCTGCTGCGGTCTTCCCGTCCAATTATAATTGAGGTGTTTTCAAGGCTAGAGTGAATAGGCTCTTAATGAACTAGTGCGCCTCACCATCAATGATTGCATCACTGCTTAACATCAGGTGGGATTACATTTAAGCACTAGTTTATATCGATTTAAAAAAAAAAACGTAGCCAACCACGCAGCTGAACAAAAGGAATCGGACGATGGGTTGGGACTCGAACGTCACCGCACCGGATTCCCTTCCGGCCAGCAGCCACGTCGTTGCCCAGTTAGTCACTTTGCCCATTAATCCATTACAACGTCACAGTATTACGTTTGGCGCAGCGACTTTTTCTAGTGCAAAGTGGCATTCTCGTACGAGTTTCGAGGGGGTACAGTTTTCTCCTAGAGGAGGTTTCCACTTAAAGGAACGAGGAACTGTGGAGACGTAGGAGAATCCGGATATGCGTGTTCATGTCACTCCTAGTTTGTGTTTTGATGACAACATGATGCTTATTTTCTAATGATGAACAAGAAGAACACGTGTAGGTACGTAAGATTTACGCCAGAAGTTAAACAGCAAAAACCTTACTATATTTTTAATCTATAATTATCAGTAATAAAACCATACACCGTGACTTGGAGTTAAGCTAGCTTCTGCCATCAGCTTCACCCGCACGAAGGTCAAAAGTTTCTTAGTAAGTTTCTGCTTACAAACTTTTTCACTCCCGTTTCATCCCGTTAGGTGGTAAATTTCCAAAAACTTCTCGAAAGACAATAATGATAAAAACTTAAAAATTAAAAATATACATATATAGGTACATACAGTGGACCCCCGGTAATCCGGCAAACATTATGCAGGGCAGTGTCGGACTATCGAATTTGTCGGATTATAGAGCACTGCCTAAGACCCCTATAGTCCGGATTTTTTTACGAAAGAGTACCTTGTAATCCGACAAATTACGAGTTGTGACCTGTTCAAACCTGCGTGATCTATATGTATTAGCAAAGATTGTCAAACATACATGTAATTCTAAGTCATGTCGGATTACAGGGGGCGCCGGATTAGACAGGGGCCGGATTATCGGGGGTCCACTGTATACATAATAATATTATGTGTTATTCAAATAAATGGAAGCCAGAAAGGAAAAGAATATAGGTGGATTAGTAATGGAAGAAATGAAATCAGGTTGAACCAGTATAGTATTAGAGAGAAATGTAATAATAATAATAATAAGATGCTTTAGATTCGGAGCTATCAAATTGTTTTGATAGCAGCGAAGACCTCACTGATACCCACTCAATCTTGTACTGTGGGGCTGTAGCGGCATGTCGCGTAGCTCACTGTAAATTTCCTAATTTTGACAGAGCTACACGACCAACCGTGCCGGCCTGGCAGTGCAGGATTGAGCGCCGTATCGGTGAGGCTAGAGCACTCATCGGCAAGCTTATCTGCTTCAGGGAGGGCAATACTCGCCCTAGAGTGATGCGCTTTGTGAGGCGGGCATTCTCGGGAACTGATATTAGTCCTCGAGATTATCTGCCCTGCGTCACAGAGCGTATCGACTTCCTGAAGCAGAAGATCTATGCATGGGCAAGCCGTATTCGTCGGTATAAGCGCCGAGTGGAGCGGTACACTCAGAATCGCACATTCCAAAGTAATGAAAGGTGGGTTTACAGGGCTTGGGAGCGACCGGACCAAGGTGTGACTGATACACGCCTGCCGGATGATAACGCCATGTGTTCATTTTGGCGCAGCATCTGGTCGGCGCCTGTCAGTCACATCGAGGGTGATTGGATCCGAGAGGTCGAGTGCACATGTGATCTTTTACCAGAAATGGGGGCAATTACCATCAGCCCCCAAGATGTAGCCCGTGCAGTCCGTCCGTTGCCTAACTGGAAATCTCCTGGGCCGGATGGGCTGCACAATTTCTGGATAAAATGGTTCCAAAGGTCACATGCTCGCTTGGCATCTCAGTTCCAGTCTGCCTTAGAGTCAGGGTCGCTACCCCCCTTCCTAACAACAGGAATAACCCACCTGCTCCACAAATCAGGTAGTACTGCGGATCCTAAAAATTATAGACCGATCACGTGTTTACCGACGGTCTATAAAGTTCTTACATCCATTCTGAGAGCTAAAATCAATAGTCATATTGAGACAAATTCTATCATGTCAGCCTCTCAGAATGGATGTAGGAACGGGTCCCGCGGTACTAAGGAGCTGCTCCTCATCGATATGGCCATAAGCCAACAGGTTCGACGTTCTCGAAAGAATTTGTCGGCATGTTGGATAGATTACAAGAAGGCCTATGACTCTGTTCCTCATACATGGCTCATGAGGGTGCTAGAACTGTACAAAGTTGATACAACTCTGCGCACCTTCTTGATGTCGTGTATGGGGCAGTGGAGAACAGTCCTTCGCTATCCGGGATGTCGACAGATTCGGGGGAACAGTGAACCGATAAGGATTGAGCGTGGCATATTCCAGGGTGACAGTCTGAGTCCTCTGTGGTTTTGCCTAGCCTTGAACCCTCTCAGCACACTGCTGGAGGGTACTGGCTTAGGCTTCCGGTTGAAAAGAGGTGGTCAGGTCATATCTCACCTTCTTTACATGGATGATCTGAAACTCTTTGCCCCCAACGACTTGCAACTGATGGAGCTACTAAAGGTAACTGAAACCTTTAGTAGTGCCATCAGGATGGAATTTGGTGTGGACAAATGTGCAGTCATGCATGTAAAGCGAGGAGAGATTATGGAATCCGTGGGAATTCAACTTACGGATTCCATACACCTTAGATCCCTCTGCTCAACTGAAACTTACAAGTATTTGGGTATGTCGGAAGCGTTAGGCATCAATGCTGATGACGTGAAACGGTCGTTGAAGGAGCGCTTCTTCGGCCGCCTGAATAAAGTTCTGAATAGTCTTTTATCAGGCGGGAACAAGGTGCGCGCTTTCAACGGTTGGGTCATGCCGGTGTTGATGTACTCTTTCGGCATACTCAAATGGACTCAGACAGAACTTGACGCCTTGGATAGGAGGGTCCGCACACTGCTTACCGCAAATCGGATGCATCACCCACGGTCTTCGGTGATGAGACTGTACATCCCGCGGAAGTGCGGGGGTCGCGGCTTCTTAAATGCTAAGACCCTACACAACCGCGAGGTGTGCAGTCTCAGGGAATATTTCCTGGAAACCGACGTGGGCATGCACCGAGATGTGGTAGCGGTGGACAAGGGCCTCACTCCGCTCTCCTTGGCTAACGAGAACTGGCGCAAACCTATAATACTGGACACTAATGACCGCAGGGAAGTATGGCAGAGCAAGGAGCTTCACGGACGCTTTTACCGGGCCTTACATGGGCCCTCTGTAGACCTATTAGCGTCCGTATCTTGGCTCCGTTTTGGTGACCTCTTCGGGGAAACCGAAGGTTTTGTCTGTGCGATAATGGACGAAGTTATGATGACGAACAACTACCGGAAATATATTGTGAAGGACGGTACGGTTGACATCTGTCGGGCATGCCACCGGCCCGGGGAATCAATCCGACACATTATTTCTGGATGTTCTCATCTAGCTAACGGAGACTATTTGCATAGGCACAACCTCGTAGCCAGGATTATCCACCAGCAACTTGCTCTTAAATACAATCTTGTGGAAACAGAAGTACCGTACTATAGGTATGTGCCCGACCCAGTTCTCGACAATGGCAATATCTCATTGTATTGGGATCGATCTATAATCACTGACAGGACTATTGTTGCCAATAAGCCTGATATAGTGGTCATAGATCGACTAGAGCGTCGCACAATGATTATTGATATAGCGGTCCCTCATGACGAGAACCTCGTGAAAGCTGAGAAGGAAAAACAAACTAAGTATCTTGACTTGGCTCGCGAGGTTGTCGACATGTGGGAAGTGGACACAGCAGTCATTGTGCCGATAGTCGTTACGGCCAATGGCTTAATAGCCAAGAGCCTCGACCAACATCTGCGGAGGCTCTCGTTAGGCAGTTGGATCAAGGGTCTGATTCAGAAGGCAGTACTCCTGGACACGGCGCGTATTGTCCGGAGGTTTCTCTCTCAGGAGCCCTGACCACCGGTAGCTTGGACCCTGTTCCCGATGCCGGTGGGCTACTATTTTTTATATTTTTAAATGTTTTTTTTTGTATAACCTTCTATAGAAAATATTTAAAAATGTAATTTATATGTATATACAAATAATAAAAGGAAATAATAATAATAATAATAATTTATTTGAAAGACAACACTGGTCCAATGGTTAGTAAACAAAAACTTATCAACTAAAAGGGTTAGTAACAAATAAAAAACTTAACCTACTGCCGCACCAGCAATCGCAACCAGTGATTGATCACTGGCGCATCATGCTTGTCGGCTAAAGTCCGAAGAATGCCATTGGAGCTCGCCTGTACAACATAATGTTCTTCGACAAAGTTTTTAAAAGAATTAACAACTGACCTTACCTACCTGCCATTAGCAGCGCAATCCATAATCGTACCAGGTATCAGGATCGTGAAAGATTTGTCACAGAATTTAGGAGAATGCAAAGGCATCAATAGTTTCAAATTCGCAGATGATCTCAAGTGTCTAGAATGTGTATCATGAAAGAACTTAAAACGTTTATTGATATAAGAAGGGGTTTAAGGAAGAAACAAGATACCGATATAATTATAGATTTCTTTTCCAAATTTCGAAAATTATTATCGGAGTACTCACGGATGGTTTCCTTGAAACGCTGCCCTATAGCTTGTTCAACAGTTAAGGTACCTGCTCTTATTGAGCTCTCTCAAAAACTTCACTCTGTACACTCACACTCATATTTTAATTTTGGTACAAATGTTAGAACGCACCAAAATTTATTAATTGAATGTGAGTAGTATAGTAACACAAATCAGTATTTTATGATCATAGATATTGATCACAAAGTTCTATTTTGTGACTTGGGTTACTG
The DNA here is from genome assembly GCA_958295575.1 of Leucania comma. Classification (NCBI taxonomy): domain Eukaryota; kingdom Metazoa; phylum Arthropoda; class Insecta; order Lepidoptera; family Noctuidae; genus Leucania; species Leucania comma. The sequence continues at coordinate 36,734,369 of OY282461.1, read as the reverse complement.
ATGCTTTTGTTAGCAAAATACTGTTTGTATTTTAATTATTCTTTCAAGTAGTAATCCTTGTGAAAATATTTATAAGAATATTCGAAAGCGAATCAGCAGGTACCTTAGATAATAAATATGTGTTAAAAAATCTTAGGTCCTTACAGGTAACTAAAGATGTGATATTTTATTTTCAGTCCGATCTTGAATATTCCTTCAACAACAGTTAGTTGACTTCCACGCGGACAGTAAGCAGAAGTATGTAATGTTTTATGTTTGTAATTACAAGCTATAATAGTTGTTATGACAATTAATGATGAGATTAAAAGAAAGAGTTATAAAGATTAGGATTAATCTGTTACATATGTATGAAGATAATGTATTTCAGTATCAATAAAGTGTCGAAGATCTCTCGTAAGTAGAGTAAGGAATACATTGAGTAAACAGGCCAGTTGTCACGTAGGAGATAATCCTCTTCCCTCGCGAGCGCGCCCGCCGACAACTCGATTAATGCGAGTCTATCTTTACAGATAGATTTAATGCACCAGATATGTAGAACTTTACTTATTATTATAATAATGATAAAAGTAGGATGATAAGAAGTAGACACCCTAACAATGATTTCTGGTTCCAAGTGACTACCTAACTGCGCAGTTGACTGTACTTCACCAACAAAAAGCGGATTCTACGTATTTTTTTAAACGTTGTCCCACTTTTGGAGTTACTCTTACATGAGCCGCGGATGCGTCCAAAAACTTATATACGCAAGACACCCGGACCCAAAATAACGATATGTAAGCTATACTCATATTGGTTCCGTGCGAGAATCGAACACGTGACATGTAGCGCAGCAATCAGTTGCTCAACCTCGGCGCCCACCGTGCCGTCAATATAGTAGGTACGAGTACATACATCCTTAACCATTTTTTCAAAGACCCAGTCACATCCCCGTTTTAAATAACATGATCTAACTTTAAAAACTGGATGAGTTTGAAAAAAAAAAACAAAACAACAACATCCTAATTAGTTTTACAAAGATTTAAAATAAAACATAAAATAGTTCCATAGCAGCAGACGGAATCCGACTCGATCAAGGGCAACTCATACATAAAAAAAAACTTTGCCCTTGAACTGAAACTTACGAACCTTTTCCCTAATATTTTGGTGCTTCAAGACTTGCCAAACAAAAAAGTTTATGACTAGATTATTTTATACAAACCACTGCCATAACCATAATAGTTTAAGCTATGTTAAGCAATAATGTTGATAGTAGCCACTGGCTTCGCGATACTAGATTTAGTATCTTTTGTGCAATTCCAGGACATGGTCTTCCCTGAGCTTTTGATCCAAATTTCTTCAGCAGTTATTAACGACTGGCAGTATATCTCGTTCCACCCGATAACTGTGGAAGAACGCAACAATGTTGTCCTAGTCGTTCACCCCCTCGTGCATAAATTAGTAGTTCCCTCGTGTAAAGTATAAAAGTATTTTTTTTTTTAGAAAGAAAGAAAGAAAAGAAAAAGAAAGAAAAACAGTTTATTTACACGGAATGACGCAACTAAAAACTAGAAAGAAGATATGCGTCACGTCAGTGCAAAACGGCCAAACGCTTAGCCTAAAGTTGTGCCCTCATGCACAATGGGATGGTTTATACAGCGCTGGTTTTCGGCGTTGGCGTGTTGTCATAAAGACGGTGCAGTGTGCAAAAAGATTTAAAAAAATATATAGATGAATTTTAAATAAATAAAAAAACAAGACATAATTATATGAAGTGACAACGCCATGGCGCGCCTATAGCACATTATGTGCATCTCATAGATTTTTCACGAAATCCATGGTGCAGCTCGATTACATACTACATAGTCTGTAGCAATTTGCATAGACGCTAATAAAAAAATAATCTGTGGCTAATGCCCGTTTGGATGCCAGGACGCGACCGTGACATTGTTGACGAAAAAGGATATGACCGAATGTGACAATTATATATAGGGTTACTGGTAATTAGTGAATGATACTTAAACATGTGATTATAGTCATGACAACAAACAACTTTTAGTAGTTTTTTTTTTTGGCGATTTCAGATTTGGTCCCTTAGTAAAAATTGTTTGTTGTCATGACAACAATCACGTGTTTAAGTATCGTTCACTAATTACCAGTCAACCTATATATGTGTTAAAATGGTTTTAGAAATTCAAATAATTCTTGTAAAGTGCGATAGATGTTTTATGCGACAATGTTTTTGGAGTACTGCAATTTAAAATACTCACCATGAGAATTTCAAAAAGGTACAACATGACAATATAAAAAAATAAGAGAATTGTAGCGTTTGCGGGTTAACTACCTAATATAAGATAAATAATACGCAACACTATCTACAACAATAAATTTATTAATTAGGGTCGCAGGAACAAAAGGCCGTTTTTTCTTTATCACTTGTGTAAATGTTGACGACTATGGAGGTAGGCGCGCTAAGTACTATCCTGGTCTCTTAGACGCTGGAGAACGAGGACTAGGCGCCAGCAGGAAGACGTCCCGCAGGTAGACGTGCCGCAGGTAGACGAAGGTCCGGTGAGCTGCCGAACGGTTGGATGAACTCAGGCCGGGTGCTTGAACCGGAACTTTGGACCCTGGAATTTTCCAGTCGTCGAATGAGTTCCTTGTCTCCCGGCTTATCCGTGTCCGATTGTGACCGCAACAGTGCGAAAGCGCAGAGCAGAGGATGTACTAAGGCGCATAAGGCGAATGTGTGCATGTCACAATCAGAATCGGAGCGGGGAAAATATGAAACTATATTTAAAGCTAGTAAGTACTAGTGAACAACAAAATAATACCGAACAAAACACCAACAGAAGATACAAAAATGGGTGATACAATTTTTGACATGTAATGGCCGTATCCAGCATGATTAAGCAAAAAAGGTAATTGTCAACACTTACCCAATACGGGGTTAACACTGAAGCTAGTTTAATTTTCTTTACAAAAAAACAAAATAAAGATAATATGATCAATGCCGTGAATATTTAAAACCACGTATGATGACACACGCTATGTATTATAAATGATACGTAAGGAGCGTGTGAACGTGTATTACGGCTGATATGTCCGATCGACAATGACCGTGCGTCCTGCAAAAGCCGAATCGTCTAGGATCTTCATAAATTCTTTTTTTTTTTTTAATTAATGTGTAACTACCGCCACTCGGGAAGCGAGTTAGCGAGTTGGAACCGTAATGTAATTACTAGTCGATTTTTCAATATCTTTAAGTAGTTCATTATAGTGTGTACATACTTAGTTATAGCTAGGTTTAGTTTATTTTATCAATATTATCACCTACAAACTGTTCTGTTATCTGTTTGTTATTTATTTTAAGTCATTAGGTTGTAAGGTTCCTGTTAATATTTTTGTTGATCAGTGCAAGTCTTTACCGCAGTTTGCTTTGATAATTTTGACAGGAACGTTGAGATTTATTATACAACGTTACAATACCCCCGCGCGCAGATAAGGATTTTATTATTTCTAAAAAATATAAAATCCGCTTAAGGACTAATGCAAGACTATTTGTTTTCACTTTCAAAAAAATCTTTCATACTTCTCGCAAAACATAAACTAGCAGCAGTCACTGTAGAGTGAGTAACTGTCGCACAATGACATAAAATAGGTAACTAGCTATTATAAACTTGTTACCTTACAAATAGTGGCTCCCAAATAAAGGTGGAAATAAAGCGAAACGGGTTGAAAGGTATTGGTAAATGATACTTAATAGAAAAAACTAAAATTATGGGTCGAAAGGGCTAGTAAGAATGTCCTCAGACGGAAATAATGGACCGCACTTAGCAATTTGTTTGCGTAATTCTTGCACCGTGGTCGCAGGTGTTTCTCCTCTTATAGCCACCTCATACTCAAGCTCAGCCTTTTGCAACGACATAAATTTAACGGCAAATGCCATATTGAAAAAGCTTTTAGAGGAAAAAGAGAAAAAAAAAAAATTTTTTTTTTTTTTTTTTGGGTAAGTGTTGAACAATTTTAGTAGGTACGTGAAAAAACAATAAGAACAATACCTTCAAAAGGAAACTAAGCACTCCGTCTGTTACAATCTGTTTTTAATTTTTTTTAACGTCTTGGTTGTTCTTTCATCAGAATAAAGAAAAGCATTAATTGATAAAAAAAAAATTGCAACCAAAATAAAAAGAAAACAAAATTACACAGAACTACTAGAAAAATATTCCACTACTATATTCCACTATATATATTCCACTACTATCACTATCACACAACACCGTTCAGCCCCAAGCTAAGCAGAGCTTGTGTTATGGGTACCAGACAGCTGATAAATATACTTATATTAAATTTGTAACTAATGTGTAGGTATGTTTCACAATAACTTCGAATATCAAAAAAAATAATGTACACAAAATGTTGTTGCTGACTGTACTAATATAGAAAAATAAAAATGTATCACAGTAATTAATGAGGATAATATTTTAACAAAATAATAGACGAAAGAATAAAAAAAAATTAGACGCTTCTTAAATTGACTGATTCTACTATGATCACTGCTACATAAGATTCGTTTTTATTTTTTGTCTAAAACAATTACGTACACCTTAGTTACGATCAACCAAAATGAAATAAAACGTTTTACAACACAAAGAAAAGACAACACACACAACACCATTAAACACTACTACCTCCATAGAAGCAATAAGAAAATAAAATAAAAAATCTTTGAAAAAACCACGATATGGGCGCCAGTGTGGCGTTGTGTAGCGTTGTCTTTTCTTTGTGTTGTAAAACGTTTTATTTCATTTTGGTTGATCGACTTTGGACCCCAATACGGGGTTAACACTGAAGCTAGTTTAATTTTCTTTACAAAAAAACAAAATAAAGATAATATGATCAATGCCGTGAATATTTAAAACCACGTATGATGACACACGCTATGTATTATAAATGATACGTAAGGAGCGTGTGAACGTGTATTACGGCTGATATGTCCGATCGACAATGACCGTGCGTCCTGCAAAAGCCGAATCGTCTAGGATCTTCATAATTTTTTTTTTTTTTTAATTAATGTGTAACTACCGCCACTCGGGAAGCGAGTTAGCGAGTTGGAACCGTAATGTAATTACTAGTCGATTTTTCAATATCTTTAAGTAGTTCATTATAGTGTGTACATACTTAGTTATAGCTAGGTTTAGTTTATTTTATCAATATTATCACCTACAAACTGTTCTGTTATCTGTTTGTTATTTATTTTAAGTCATTAGGTTGTAAGGTTCCTGTTATTATTTTTGTTGATCAGTGCAAGTCTTTACCGCAGTTTGCTTTGATAATTTTGACAGGAACGTTGAGATTTATTATACAACGTTACACAATAAGAAATATTTTATTTATCAAAGACATTAAATATATAAAGGGTGTCTCTCAGTAAGAGTGCACTTTATCATTTTAAAATAAAAACAAGTATTTTATGACAGAGTTGTGATATTTTTGTTGTATTGTAAAGAAGACATGTTCCGATTAAGTATGGAATAAAATGTCCGGCAATTGACCCCCACGGCTCCGATGACAGGCCATTACTCTTTTAACGAAATTTTTCATGACTTTTGCACAGAGATGTGGCTGTATCTCACCGATGACGCGTTGGATTTCCGATTTGAGCGCAGGAATTGTTTCGGGTTTATTCGCATAAAACCGAGATTTCACAAAACCCCAAAGAAAAAAGTCGCATGGCGTTAAATCGCGCGATCTTGGTGGCCAGTTGACAACAGAATTTCGTGAGATAATGTGTTCTGGAAATCGTTGCTGCAATAAGTCGATTGTTTCATGCGCAGTGTGGCAGTTTGCGCCGTTCTGCTGAAAACACATGTTGTCCAGATTCATGCCGTCCAGTTGAGGCCACAAACAGTCCGTTATCATATTCCTGTAACGAATGCCGTTCACAGTCACTGCAATTTCGGCCTCATTTTCAAAAAAGTAAAGTCCAATCACGCCGCCTGACCAAAATCCGCACCAGACAGTTACTAGTTGTGGGTGCATTTGTTTACATGAGGATTACATGCATGGATAGGTGCACGGATTACATGAGGATTTTCTGAGTCCCAAGTTCGACAATTTGTGTATTCACGAAGCCATTCATATGAAAATTCGCTTCATCGGAGAAAATTACTTTTTCCGAAAAATTGGCATCGACTTTACTTTGCTCCATTGCCCATTGAACGAACATTGCCCATTGAACGGGGTCTGCTGGTTTGAGCTCGTGAGTTACCTGAATCTTGTACGCATGAAAGTGGAGGTCTTTAGTCAAAATTCGCTGCGTAGTGCTTCGTAAAATTGGAAGTGGTTGAGAACGATGTCGAATTGATGTTTTCGGGTTTTCGGTGTCACTCTCGTTTACAGCAGCAATGTTTTCAAGAGACCAACCGGTACGTTGACGCAAAGGATTCTTATTTTCCATAATTGACCTAGTTTCTTCAATTTTTTTGACAATTCTTCGAATGGTTGACACTTTAGGTGCACTTTCTCGGCTGAAAATTTGGCGAAGTTTGCGAGCGGTTTCAGCGTAACTTTCCCCATTTTTGTAACGAGTTTTCACAATTATAACGCTTTGTTCTTTCGAAAAGCTTTCCATTTTTAATAATCGGAATAAACAGAGGTGACAGCTGTCAAATTTTGTTTGAGAGTTGTCACTTGCATGAAAAAAAAATCCAATTTAAAAAAGTGCACTCTTACTGAGACACCCTATAATACGTTAATTCCAATTTAAATAATTAGTCAGGACATAGCGAACAAATTCTGATCCGATAGTTGCTACTTAGGAGTAGTAAGCCGCTCAGTCTAGTGTGTCAGCCGTGTCCTGTCAAGTCGCGCTAGTGTCAGCTTCAAAGAGCTCTAAAGAGATGCTATAGAGTAGACATCAGAAGAAATGTCTTAGAAAAACTGTCATGCTATGTCATCTAGCTCTCAATAGTAAACACGCGAATTAAATTGGTTAATTATATTTTTTTACTAAAATTATTGAATTCTAATTAATTACAGAGTAAATACGAAAAATATTTTACGAAAATAAACTGAGTACTACTCCTAGGTAACAAGTCTCGGATTACGATTTCGTTTGCTATGTCCTGTCTATTGGTATTATATCGATATTTAATGTCTTTGGTCAGCTTTAAGCACCATAAGAAAAATATTTTGCGCATTTCACCATTGTAAATCGCGTTATAGCAAAACGAGTGGACCTAACTTCAGTATATTTTCGTAAATATTTTTCGTATTTACTCGGTAATTAATTGAAATTCAATAAATTTCGCAAATAGTTCTAGAAAATTTACAGATTTGGTGATAGCGCCATATATTGCTGAAAAGCTTAACCTTACCTAGCACACACTGAAGCTCTACCATCAGCTGATCCATTTTATGCCCTATTATGCCCTAAGCCGTACTGTTATAGGGACGTAGCTATAGAGGGTGTATAGCTCCATGACTCTTTTTCGCTCTTACAACTGATATTTTATCATATCATGGTAAGGCCCCTGGCCATCTACCGAGCGATAGTTAAATTTATATAAATTTTGACAAATTTAATTAGCATTGAAATCTAGATGGCGTCACTGAGGCATAGGATGATAGTTTTTCTAAGAAATTTGCTGGCCGCACTATGGTATGTCTTTAAATCTCTTTGTTATTTATTATCTACTAGCTCTTACTCTTTTACTACTTACTTCGTTACTTCCCTTTTTTGGAGCAATCGTGTAAAAAAATTCTATCTATTTTAGAGATGTATACCCACAAGATGCCCACAAGAAAATGACAAGTAGCCTAAGATACTCCTTTTATCATCAACTGCGCGTCAGTTGAGGACGCCATAATTATTGCGGTAAGTTCCCTCTTTGAGGTGTGGCTGGAAAAGCGTGACAGAGTTCTCACCTTCTGCAAGAAATAGGTCCTCACCGATCATGGTATGTTCGGGAGGTTTCTGCACCGGATTCATGAAAAATACCCGCTCGGGGGTGTCACCATTATGCGGACCATCCGGAGATTAAAAGGGATCTATTGCGGTCTGGTTTCCGCACTTAGTCCTTATTGGACCATTGTGCATGGGCCATGGCGGCCTTCACTATACCTCTCTCCAGAAGTAGATGAGTCTTTTCAGTCTGCTCAGGGAGTCTATTAGTGGATTCGATGCCCCAAGGTTTGTGTTCTTATTTCGTTGATGGCCATGCACTCGAGGAGCACATGCGCGACAGTTTCCTCCGACTCCATGTATCCTCTGCACATAGTGCTATCCGTGATGTTCATTGTGTGTTTGTTCAGTGAGCAGTGTCCAGTGATGGTCCTTGCAACCAGAAGCAGGCTGCTCTGTCTAAACGCAAAAGGTTTTTGTTTAGGGTTTTATTTAAGTATGGCATGGCTTCTTTAGCCTGCCTGCAGCCCGGTGCCAGGGACCACCGCCTTCCCGCTTGTACGTTGGTGTGCTCTCGTAGCCAAACACGCAGCTGACCAAAGGGTATTGGCACGATGGGTATCTTATCTTATATTTGTTTCCAGGCTGAATGTTGTAGCATCATAAAGTCAGTCATTCAAAAACATGAAGCTAATTAATCGCAAGTTCTAAGTGTAGATTTGTATAGAAAAAAAAAAACTCTATACAAGAAACTTCACGGATAATCTACAGGTTTTCATTATTATTACTGGCTCGGCTCGCACTTGACCTATCTAACCGATGATGTAGTCAACGTACCTTTGCCTAGATGTAACTTATCGACCCCTATGATGTAACTATCAGGAAATATAGACTCCGGCAAGGAATCCCACACCTTAGCTTTGATTTATAAATGAGTCAAAACCAACAAAAACACTCGTCTATTAAATAATCAACTTCGTGTCCATAACTCCTTCAAAATATATTTTTCCTGTTTTAATATAAGAATTTATTATGGTACGTACATCACTTCACCACAGGGAGTGCCAATATCCAGCTTGCCCATCTGGCGAGCGCCTGGCTGGTCGCCAAAGGCTATTTGTGAATTTTAGATACGACTCCCTGTAATTATGTTGGTAATGCAATTCGTCTGATATGACACAAGTTTGGTTTCCAAAGGGTTGGATAAATTTATCAACTTCTCGAATTGATTGTATTGTTCGTAAAAGCAGAAATAATAATATGTAATTATTTCATCAAATAACTGCGTTTATGTATTTGTAAAACAAAAATTAAACTTTGCGCAAAATTGTAGGCGTGAACGTTGCCTTTATTGATACAAATGTTGTCCAGTTGCTCCCCTATCTAACATCCATTCTAAACAAATATTATAAAGCTTAAGGGTTGGTTAATTTGGTTGTACTCGTATATACGTGTAATCTCGAGAACCGCTGATTTCAATTGAAAAAAATCTTTTTTGGTTACCGAAATTTAAAATAATTTATCAAAGTATTCATCTTCCTCGATAAATTGGAAAACTAAAGATTTTTATACAAGATTTTTTATAAAAAATATAAAGTTACGCTACTACCAACAGGATCGAAACAATAACTATAATTATGTAGACAAGGGTAGAAATGCAAAGCACGGCTTGTTGTCCAATAAAATAAAAAAAATAACATACGAGAATCATTAATCATTTTCAAATCATCTAACTAAATTTTCCAGCACCCAATGAATTCTAAAAGAGTTTCCAAGACAGCTTTATTCCACCAAAATAGCAATACTAGGAATGAAAACAGCAATACTACAACCCCTTTGAAATACCAAATAACCCATCTAAAATTTCAATCACGTCTTTTGTCTTGATAAAAGAGCCACGATACAATAATGACCTTTGTCTTGATAAACGAGCCACGATACAATAATGACCTTTGTCTTGATAAACGAGCCACGATACAATAATGACCTTTGTCTTGACAAACGAGCCACGATACAATAATGACCTTTGTCTGGATAAATGAGCCACGATACAATAATAACCTTTGTCTTGATAAACGAGCCACGATACAATAATGACCTTTGTCTTGATAAACGAGCCACGATACAATAATGACCTTTGTCTTGACAAACGAGCCACGATACAATAATGATCTTTGTCTTGATGACCGAGCCACGATACAATAATTACCTTTGTCTTAACAAACGAGCCACGATACAATAATGATCTTCGTCTTGATGACCGAGCCACGATACAATAATTACCTTTGTCTTGACAAACGAGCCGCGATACAATAATGATCTTTGTCTTGATAAACGAGCCACGATACAATAATGACCTTTGTCTTAATAAACGATCCACGATATAATAATGACCTTTGTCTTGACAAACGAGCCACGATACAATAATGATCTTTGTCTTGATGACCGAGCCACGATACAATAATGACCTTTGTCTTGATAAACGAGCCACGATACAATAATAACCTTTGTCTTGATAAACGAGCCACGATACAATAATCACCTTTGTCTTGATAAACGAGCCACGATACAATAATGACCTTTGTCTTGATAAACGAGCCACGATACAATAATGACCTATGTCTTGATAAACGAGCCACGATACAATAATGACCTTTGTCTTGATAAACGAGCCACGATACAATAATGACCTTTGTCTTGACAAACGAGCCACGATACAATAATGATCTTTGTCTTGATGACCGAGCCACGATACAATAATTACCTTTGTCTTGATAAACGAGCCACGATACAATAATGAACTTTATCTTGATAAACGAGCCACGATAAAATAATGACCTTTGTCTTGATAAACGATCCACGATATAATAATGACCTTTGTCTTGACAAACGAGCCACGATACAATAATGATCTTTGTCTTGATGACCGAGCCACGATACTATAATGACCTTTGTCTTGACAAACGAGCCACGATACAATAATAACCTTTGTCTTGATAAATGAACTACGATACAATAATGACCTTTGTCTTCACAAACGAGCCACGATACAATAATGATCTTTGTCTTGATGACCGAGCCACGATACAATAATTACCTTTGTCTTGACAAACGAGCCACGATACAATAATAACCTTTGTCTTGATAAATGAACTACGATACAATAATGATCTTTGTCTTGATAAACGAGCCACGATACAATAATGACCTTTGTCATGATAAACGAGCCACGATACAATAATGATCTTTGTCTTGATAAACGAGCCACGATACAATAATGATCTTTGTCTTGATAAACGAGCCACGATACAATAATGACCTTTGTCTTGATTAAACGAGCCACGATACAATAATGACCTTTGTCTGGATAAATGAGCCACGATACAATAATAACCTTTGTCTTGATAACCAACCCACGATACAATAATGACCTTTGTCATGATAAATGAACTACGTTAAAATAATGACCTTTGTCATGATAAATGAACTACGTTAAAATAATGACCTTTGTCATGATAAACGAGCCACGATACAATAATGATCTTTGTCTTGATAAACGAGCCACGATACAATAATGACCTTTGTCTTGATAAACGAGCCACGATACAATAATGATCTTTGTCTTGATAAACGAGCCACGATACAATAATGACCTTTGTCTTGAATAAACGAGCCACGATACAATAATGACCTTTGTCTGGATAAATGAGCCACGATACAATAATAACCTTTGTCTTGGTAAACGAACTACGTTACAATAATGACCTTTGTCTTGATAACCGACCCACGATACAATAATGACCTTTGTCATGATAAATGAACTACGTTACAATAATGACCTTTGTCTTCATAAACGAGCCACGATACAAATAATGGCCTTTGTCTTGATTCCATTCAACCGGAGCTGCTGTTTGCAACAGATGTCAGAATCTAAAGTTATGAGAACAACACGAGCTCTTCATAGGAGAGTCGCGGACTGAGAGTGCTGGAACGCTGCAGTTTGAATGACAACTACAAGCGGCGGGCGTCGCTCGTTATGGATGAGGGCTCTGAGGGATATTCTCATATTTTTAGGAACATCCACATTCGCATCACTGGTCGCGATTTGTCAAAAACACCCATAATTAAGATATGTATGATATTGATTGACACTGATGTGATTTAGCAACTTTAATTTGTACGTTTTAAGGATCCGCAACCTCAGTCGGCAAAAACCCTTATAGGTTGACTGTGTCCTAAACCTGTAGGGTGCTTTCTGTTGATCTAGAATTATTTATTTGGCATGAAACAAGGTCTCCTAGAACTAGAAAAAGAAAAAGAAAGAAAAAATTGTAAAGTAGTTACGCCACAAAAAATACTTTTGACGATTCGAAAAAATTTCTGAGACATAAGAATTTAATTATTTACATAGGGTACGGAACTCTCGGTGCTTGAACGGTTTTTTAAGCACGTAAATTGACCTACCGGTTTTGTTTTTCGTTCGTTTCGTACATTTACAAAAAAATTTAAATGATCATTAATTTTCAATCATCAATTTCATTGTAACATTCTCAGAAAACTTGGATAGCTGTGTAACATTTGTATCTTTTTTGGAACCATTGACAAAAAAATCATACCTTCAAAAGCACCTAAAAAGATTTGTTTACAGAACCTAGAAGACTCGCATCTTCGACTTCACTGGCCGAAAATTTCTTAGCTTCTGACTTCAGTCATATAAAACCTAATGGATTACTGACTACTTGACCTCGTGTGTGAGAGGCAATAGACTTTGATGTTTGTAGTGCCAGACTTTCAGCGCTCATACGTAGATGCTAGTTACGTGAGTGTCGAGTGTTGCATCGTTTGCCGTTTGCGTCTATGGAGTCGTTTTTGTAAATACAATAATTGGACCGAACTTTTGCGGGACGTCCCATCGTTTTACAAAGAGTAGGGAACGTACTCCTATTCCTCGTAGTATAAATAATAATAAAAATACATGTGCAATCAGTCAGATGTCAAACCACATGTCAAACGGATTGACATGTAGGTGGTTACAAGTCGAGTAGGCGCTTTACTTTATGTAATTTATTTCATAACTACTGCTCTCAAACCGGTGAAAGAAAACATTGCAAGGAAACTGGCGTGTCCTAGATCCAAAAAATTTAAGATATATAAATAACATCCGGGGTCGCGAGTTGGATTACGGCCCATCCATAAAGAAGAAGAATAATAATAATAGAATTTCAGCAGTGGGACATCATCCTCATTAAACCATTATACCACCACATTGCATTATTAATAACCATATTACCATAATATTTTAACCATTATTATTTAATTGGCTAAATGTCATCTATCATTGTTTTTCTTTTGAATAAGTTTTTTTTATAAGCTGTAAGTCCTCCAAGCTGTATTAAATAAATTAAATTAAATTAAATTCGTTAACATTTTCATCTCCGCAGGCAGGCAATCGTAGAATCTTAAAACTACCCCACCCAAGCTCGTTCCCGCATGTTCTACTTGAGGGTTGTCGGTAACCAGTCGTATTACTTGCGGTCACCATGATATCACTCACATTAACTATGCGAGTATGATACATTCTCATTATGGGTGCACATTATTAATCAAGTCACTGATTAGGCTGTAATAGCAAAGTCCAAGTAAATCCCTGTTTGCTTACCGTTACGTTACGAACTAATCTGTATAATGGGAAATTTGTGTCCGTTTCGACAGCTCGGCCAAAGTGTCGTAGTGGAATAATGACTACGCCAGCATTATTAAGGAATTTGTAAAACACTAACGATGATAGTCGCAAATTCGTAGATTCAATATTCAGAAAGTTATAGAGGTTTAACCGTGGCCGCGCGGACGAAACATGAAGAACCGCACGGCCATGACGTTTTTCATTATTTCTTCGTTCAGAGCGTATGTAGAGGTCCTATTCTTTTTGTTAATCACTGAGACGATTACACAGAACTTAAATGGTATGGCCGCAGAATGAATGTAGAATGGAACCTCTACATAGGCTCTGAACGAAAAATTAATGAAAAACGTCATGGGCGCGCCGGTTCTCCATGTTTCGTCCGCGCGGCCATGGTTAAACCCCTGTAACTTTCTGAATATTGAATCTACGAATTTGCGACTATCATCGTTAGTGTTTTAAAAATTCCTTCGTAATGCTGGCGTAGTCATTATTCTACTACGACACTTTGGCCGAGCAGTCGAAACGAACATGGAAATTAGAGTGTTCTACTTTTATGGCAGTGTTTTGTTTTAGCTACAGTCATAATAATTACATCATGTCTGAAGAGATAGGGAGGCTTGTAAAAAATGCCAAATTTTCCCGAATATAAAGAAATAAAAGTAGATTTTAGTCAGTAAAAATCTAACATAAATAATGAATTTTCACTCTACCTAGAGTAAGAGAAATTATTCGATTATTTCCCACACAAAAAAATAGGCAAACCAAATACTTGTTGTAGATAAAAAAAATATTGTAAAAAGCGAAACAATTTTACTTGACATTGAGTCAAATTTCAGAGGAGTAACAAGGAAGAAGTCTATGTTTATGAATACAAATCAATCTAAATACATTAAGAAGCAAATGGACCTTTTTGAAAATGGAATTAATTACAAATATTAGATTATTTATAAACCGAGATACGACAGCTTTTTTAGATTACTCAAACCTTGTTCAGCTTGTTCAAATCGCAACTCACTTTGTAGGTGATATCAGTTTGCTCATTGACATAATAAATGCACTAATGCCACAACGCGAAATGTAGTGGTGGATCACATCAGTGAGCTTAACCATCACTCATTTATCACGTGCGAAACTGTCTTCAGAAAACCTAAGGTCAAGCCTAGGTTGGTTGAGTTTCGTTCTTTTTCCGACATCTTGCAGGATCAGTTCAATGCTGATCTGAACATGCTTCCATGGTCAACTATAGAGGATTTAAGTGATGTTGACGCTATGGTGCACACTTTTAACTCATACATAATCCAGCTGTGTGATCTTCACGCTCCTCTTAAGAGTAGAACTTTCAGGAAGCTGCCTACACCATGGATAACTGACAATATACGTCTGATGTTCAAATTGCGAGTTTTTTTTTTAATATTTTTTTTTTATATATTTTATAAACTAGCACTTGACTGCAATCCTACCTGATGGTAAGCAGTGATGCAATCGTCGATGGTAAAGCGCACTAGTTTATTAAGAGCCTATTCACTCTAGCCTTGAAGACGCCTAAATTATAATTGGCCGGGAAAACCGCAGCAGGCAAATTGTTCCAGTCCCTCGATGTACGCGGTATAAACGACGAGGCAAAACGCTTAGTCCGGACCGTGGAAGAGATGAAGCTAAGGCCATATATCATTTGACCAGAGAACAAAATCATAGGAAATACTATCTGGATCTTAAGCATGAAGCAGCCGCAGCGTTAGTACGGGAGAAAACAGCATACTTTGCCAAAAACATCGATGAGCAAAGGAGGGACCCCAAGCGGCTGTGGCATAATCTGAAGTCAACATCTGACTTCAGATTATGCAACATATACAAAGAAGCAAGTTTCTGCAATTCTTTCAACTAAACCTGAGGTCAAGATCAGGGGAGAGGAAATTGAGAATGTAGAGCAAGCATGCAGCCTGGGGCTGATTCTGGATCCAGGGCTGCGCTTTGAGGCCCATATAAAAAGTGCACTTAGATATTGTTTTTACAGGCTAAAGGTTTTATATACGATACGGAAATACCTTAACATCCCACTCCGTAAACTACTTGTTGACAGCCTAATTTAATTTTTATCAAAACTAAACTGTTGTGACACTATTTATGGGCCATGTTCACTTGCTAGGACAGACAGAATGATTCAGCGCATCCAGGATGCATGTGTTCGCTTTTGTGTATATGTCCCACGTAAAAGTCATGTCACTCCATACATAAATTAACTTAAGATCTTGAAAATGGCTGCTAGGCGTAAGCAGCATTTAGCCAGTTTACTGTTTGGTGTTGTACCTACTCAAAAGCTACGCTACATATTTGATAAACTTACTTGGTGACAGACGCACTACAAGTATGGTCTTCGCTCTGTGGTGGGTGTAGCATACACGATCATAACAAACATACAAACAGACACACGCACAACTATACAACCACACACACACACTGTCAAACATCTGTCGTCTCGATCCTACACTCCACGCAGCGTGCGGGGTGGGGAGAGTCAGTCTGCGTCCCACTGCCGCAGAGTGAAGACGTGTTCTAGTGAGGATAGCGAGCCGATATATAAACTTAGCAAATGGTTCATTACATCATCATACATAGTTATTTCATTGTAGATTAGTGTCTACTACATTTTGGCGACGAGGAAAACTGTAAGTAATTTGTTTGACCTATTTAAATAAAAAGGGAAAAGTAATACGTTTGGTTTCGTAATTAAACAAACATATTTATTCTTTCAATGTAAGACCCTTTTTAGATCCGTAGCAATTTTTATTTATTTCAACCGCCAATAAAGTATAATCAAACAAATGCTCGAATAGGTAGTTAAAATTTCATGAACCTACCTTTTATTATTGTACCGTAGCTTCAAAAAAAAAAAAAAAAAGAAAAAGAAAAAAAAACAACCGTTTTAAACTGTTTTTTTTTGTTCCACTGTATGTACTTTTAATTGCAATAAAGAATATAATAAATAATTTTGCGCATACCTACTTACCCATCATTTTACGAAATAATTATCCATGGTGGAAAATTAACAATGTATCTTTGTTTTGTTTACCTACTGCTTGTGCACTTTAGACACGGGTACATATTTTGATTTGCATAATGTTCCAGTGATCTAAGGGATATGTACAAGGTTGCCTATCTTCATGTTTTAGTTATATAAGTACCTCGATAACCGCGCATTACCAGAGCGTATTAATGACAAATAAACTTACAATGTAACTTGCCTAGTCAATCAAAAAGATGGTAGATATTATGGCAGGCAAATAACGCACAGCTGCTACTTTTGCGTAGGGATTGTTATTGTTAGTTATTTAATGATGTTATAGGTAAAACATAAACAGAAATTAAGTTTTAACGTATAATGCTACGCGCGTAGGTATTTTAACAGTAAAGCGCAATTTAGACGGTACGAGTTTCTCGCCTCGAACATACGAGAATCGTAAGAGCATAGAAAAAATGTCATCGTCTAAACACATACCTAGGTGGTGCGAGTTTCTCGTCTCGAACGTACGATAATCGTAAGAACAAAAAAGCATCTCCGTCTAAACATTCATACCTAGACGGTTCGAGTTTCTCGACTCGAACATACGATTCTCGCTAGAGTGGACGAGCGAGAGGTACTATGACTTACCTCTCGCTCGTCCACTCTGGCGAGAACAAGGATCATATAATATCCTAGGGACAAACTGGATTGATTCCGGAGCAAAATTAATATGCAGTTAAAAACAAAAAAAAAACACATGTAGGTATTTATTAATTGTATTGATATGTTTAGAGCTTATTTGCAACGTACTATAACAACATCTTGAACTTCTTTAGAATAGAATTGTCCCAATTGGGCACATTGCTCGCAGACCAAATGGCCGTTGGGGCCGAAAGGTTTTGGAGTGGTGACACTGTGAAACGCGGAAGGCCTACAAGGTAGACCGATGACCTGGTAAAGGTTGCGGAAATCCAATGGATGCGAAACGCTTAGAACCGCTCATTGTGGCGACATTTGGGAAAGGCCTGTGTCCAACCGTGGACGTGTTTGGACTGAAATGATGATGATAATTGGACGAAATTGTTCTAAACTGGCGCGTCTCAAGTAAGATTACTAAAATTCTCTTTATACCTAAAAAAAAACCTCTTTCTCGTTGTCTTGCTTGGAACGTTTTTTCTTCTTTTACTTGTCAATGAAACTTATGAACCTAATACACATGAAAATATTTTAAATATTTTTTTCACTTTAGAGTGTGTAATATTGCTCCGTAATCAATCCAGATTGTCCCCAAAATATATAAGATCTTTGGTAGGTATAGACAAGTCGAGATTCTCGAAAGCAAGAATCTTCTCATTATATTTTTGCTGTCTAAACAGACGCAGGACATTATCGCCTAGTGATTATTGCTTACGAGTCTCGTATGACATAATCGTAGGTGAGAATTTATTTCTTACCTGTGTCTAAACACTTTGATACGATAATGTCATGGCGATTATTGCTTACGATTATTGCGTACGATTTTCTCGAACAAAACGTTCGAGAAACTCGTACCGTCTAAATTACGCTTAAGAAGTAGTGCGATTACGACATATCGTAAACAAAGCCGCATTTTGATATTTATGACTACTTGTATGTAACATGTAGGCTTGCCAGATGGCCGGGAGGTCCGGGATTGCCCCGGAATTTCGCCTCTTATCCCGTGTCTAGTAATTAGACCTTGCTGTCCCGGATTCCGAAATTATTTACTACTAAGGTTTTGGTCTGGGCTTCATCTTAAAATTATAACTAGCGTTAATTACCTACTGTGAATGTAGATAACTATCTAATAAAAGTATGCATTTAAAAATAAATGTTAATTTCCTCTTTAAGTACAAACATAAATATATTAAAATAAAAAAAAAATACTATGGCCACGGCCCGACACTGTTGTCCTGGAGTGGTCCCGGATTTGATAGGATTCTATCTGGTAACCCTAGTAACATGGCATTAAATTGCGAATAAAAGAGTTATGGCATTAAATTGCGAATAAAAGAGTTATGACATTAAATTGCGAATAAAAGAGTTATGGCATTAAATTGCGAATAATAGTGTTGTGGCATTAAATTGCGATGACATAATAAGACTATGCATTTGATTGCGTTAATAGTATCAATAATTGTGCATTCGACTGCGATGTAAGGAATTAAGCATTAAATTGCGGGCCATTGAGCTAGTAATAAACATGGGAATTTATGAAATGCATTAAATTGCGTAATCCAGCCGTCGGGGAGTCAAGACGTTGTGGGGCTGTCCGTTTTGTTGTTTGTACCTGCCTAATAGTGGTGCACTGTGCCGAAATGTATTGAGAAGTGAACTGATTCGGTTCCTAACCGTTTTTATTCATTGCACGATGACCGCTTGGGCCCGCCTGGTAGATGATCAGAGCTTGAACCATCCTGAACGGGCCGTCGTCGGTACTGGGATAAAATCGTGCAAATGATTCGACAAGCTGTGTGAGCAACAGTCGCGAGACGCTGTGAAGAGGGTTGGCGGTTATTATTCGAAGTGCAAAGATTCATAAGTGAAGGCCGATAGGCTTGAGTGGTCTGATTAGGTTTTTCTGGGGTTTTTCCCTAATCCTGAGCAACAAATGTTGGACCATAGTGACGCTGTGTCCCCAGAGAGCGAGCTGCAGCGTTCTTTCCAGATTGTGAGTCTGCCCGGATTCGATCTGGAGAGACGGTTAGCGGGTCGGGGGTCGCTATGGAAAATTTGGACGTAGGCAGGCTGAAAATAAGAATATTCAAGCTTCAAGACCTCCAGTAACGAGGCAGCAAGATTGGCCAGAATTAGCCTTGGCAAAAAAAGGTCACATGGAGATGTCTGGGTGGAGACCCGGAGCCCTGATGGAAGAGGCGCGTTAGCAACAGTGGCGCCAAGGCAGCAAGCAAATTACGCAGCGAGCAACGGGTGTATGGGTCGTCGATACTTCATCAGGAATTCAGGAAAAGGTCAGGTATTCACATTCCATTTTGATTCTGTAGCAGAGTGTTAAAGTTTACACCCTCTGTCATATAAATTTATCGGTAGACGTAAAACAAAGGATGGCAACATTGACAGGTTTAGATAACGTATGACAGTCTAGTGTAGGTACTCGGTACTATTAATTAATTTTGTAGTTAAAATGATAATAGCTTAATCGAGTTTTATTGCGATTTGCCCAACATCCATTTGCGAGATGATATCTTAGGCCGTGAAAAATTGTCGCAAGGGTTTAGTTCCAGAAGTGTGACCGCGATACATTTTAAAATTGCTTAGTTCACGACGTTAACAATATAATCAAAACAACCCTCATGCTCGTGGAAAAAAAATGAATGAGCGGGTAGGCCAATTATTTGTGTGTAATTATTATAAATTATTTGACCAAGTAATGTGGTGTTTGCTAGTCCAGCTCTTTCGGTTAAAAACAAACGTGATAGTCCGTGACGTTATTGACTTCTACGTGTCGTAGAACATAAATCTGCGGTTGTTTCGGTGTTGAATCGTCCGTTATTTGGATTATTTTATAACCGGTAGGCGTTAAAGCATGTATCAAAAAGTGAACCTATTCGTTTAATTGGTTCATCTATGACTGTATAAAGACGACCACCGCGGTTTAGTGTGAAGGAATGCGTGAGGGGTTAGATAAATTAAAATTAATGCCTGAACGGGTGATGAATTATTGGGTGCAAAGATTATTCGATTAAGTAATTCGGTGTTTGTTAGTTTAGTTCTCGGATCAGATATAATATCTGGTGAAAAGATTGCTGTAAACTAAATAAAATCGTGCATAACCGGTATTCATTACCAATGATCTCAGACAAAATAACTCGTTTACATAGTGCGCCTTATTTTACAAAATTAGATTTTGTATCAGGCTTTCAGTAGTGCTTATGACGGCGGACGGCCAGTACAAACATTTGAAGTTTAGAAATGCGATCTGAGTTTTCTAACGGACAATTTTTATTGTCCTAAGCTAATCGGTAAATACCTACTACATAGTTTGAGCAGTCGATATTTTGATTATGTTGGAAACTTTTGAGTTCGTGATCGCGTCGGGAGACTTGATGTAGTTTTGAGAACGTCGACTAAAGCCGGATTAATGTTACATTTTAAAAAAAGTGGAACTTTGTTTAATGAAATTTAAGTTGCGAGGCTTGATCCGTGGCGGATGATGCCATTCGGCATGGTTGGATCCTAGGCGGGTGACGTCAGGTGTGGCTAGATCCTATGCGTGTGATTTCACTGTGTGTGACTAGATTTTTAACTGGTGATGCCAAGTAAGGAGACTAGATCCAAGGCGGGTGAGACCATGGGATATGGCTGGATCCAAGCGGATGAAGCCCTGTAATAGTGCCACATGGAACCTCTTGTCACGAAATCATTTCTCATCGATTTTGGTCGCGTATTCTCTACTGTTGTTGACGAAAGATGATGTAGACCGCTAGGTTGATTTAAATATCGTGAGAGATTATGCGTTACGCAATATAAAATGTGTAGCTTCCTATTAAAAGGGTATGTTTGATCTGACGAATGACGAGTAAGGACCTTTGTTTAGGTTTGAAACGAAGAGATCAATTAAACAAAGTTAGATACATTTAAAAAGTCGAGATTATGAGATAATTAAGTTCACACGATGATTGGACTTTAGGAGATTTGATTTATAGCCGTAGCCGAAATCAATATCTAGTGGTCACATTAGTCTGTGAGTACGTAGTACTGCGATTAAATCAGTGACTTGGCGATCCTGGAGGGATGCTCAAGTACGGTTGAGTAACTAGAGGTTACTGGGCTATGAGTAGCCAGAAATCACACGTAAAGCTAAATGATTAGGGTTTTGGATCCGTTTGATTGGTTGTGTGTATTGTAAAGGTACCACGTTGGTTAAGAAAGATGTCAGAAAGTCATGTACCAGTCGAAGTAGATAGTGATCACAGTGGTGATGAGCGAGCGCCTAAGTTGTATGGAGCACGCGAGTAAAGTAATCTATCGGCCGCAGTAAAGTTGACGGTTCCAGTTGTAATGTTTGTAATGAAAGACTTGATGTGGAGAATGCTTGGTTTATTACACTATGAACAAGTACATGAGATTACAATATAAAGACGATATTCAGTCCGTCACACCTATATCGACAAATGACCATAGAACTCACTAGGGTTGTGACAATTAGTATTACTATCTAGTGATGTGATATTACAACATCCCCCCTGTTAAGTTCAAATTAACCTTTAACAAGCAATATAACATAGGCTGTGCACGGACTTGAATACACTAATACACTTTAGTACATTCAATCAATTTCATCAATTAGCCTTCTAGTTGGCTTTACAATTCCACCAAAACGGGTTGACCTTTGACTTAAGGATTGAGATGAGTATTCTTAAGGGGCTGACTCCTGACTATCACCTTCCTCTCTTCCCTGCGACGAGTTGGATAACATAGGAGAATATTTGTGCCTTAGGTGAATTCTGTTTCTCCTATACCTAACTCCATTGACATCCTCAATGACATATGACCTATTACCTGACAACCTTTGTTTGGCCTGGAATGGCCTGTTCCCAATTATATGGGTCAGACGAATTTTCTCTACATTTTTTTAACTACGCTTAGCTCTGCCGGAAGTCATGGTCTGTAGTGATCGTTGTGAGTAGTGGACGTGGTCAACAGGATGGTTCTAGTAGCTAGTACGTGCGCGTTTAGCTCTGATGGAAGTCATAATGAGTGATACACAATGTGATCCACGGCGTTGGCCGGTGGTGGATGCACAGGTGAGAGAGCAATTGTGATTGGTGTTCGGCAATGAGTGCCGTGGCGTTAGAGTAGTTTACTTGTGGAAGCCCCGGTGAGCACTGGCTGGCTGGTTGGCGGCAGCCAAGTGGTTAGACGAAACATTCTGCAACTAAAACGAGTAGAAGGTAGAACGGGTAGAAGGACTGTGGAAGGTAGATAACGAGAGTGGAGATATAGACGGAGACGATTCTAGCAGGAGTGAAACCGATTCTGATAATTAATATTATATACAGGAATTACAACTAATACTAATGATTTGAAAATATATAAATAAAGTTACAAATACATAAATGAGGATAAATAACACCACACCACAAAAAAAAAGTAAGGGAGAGAAAGGGAGAGATGTAGCATACAAGATCATAACAAACATACAAACAGACACACGCACAACTATACAACCACACACACACACTGTCAAACATCTGTCGTCTCGATCCTACACTCCACGCAGCGTGCGGGGTGGGGAGAGTCAGTCTGCGTCCCACCGCCGCAGAGTGAAGACGTGTTCTAGTGAGGATAGCGAGCCGATATATAAACTTAGCAAATGGTTCATTACATCATCATACATAGTTATTTCATTGTAGATTAGTGTCTACTACAGTGGGTCCACTATCAGCACCGCGACACAGTACCGCAACCTTCAGGGGTTTCTTCAAGTACGCTGCTGCGCATATTTGGAATGACATTCCACCGCCGCTACGGGGCGTAAAATCATCACAATCCTTTAAAAATAAGCATAAAAGTTACTCTTAAAAGCATAATTTTCACTACAATAAACTTTTTGTCACCTTATGGGTACCTCCTGTGTTTGGTTCAGCTGTTAGAGTGCGAAGCCACACTAACTAACTTTTCACATCATTCTAAGAACCTGCAAACAACACCAATATTAATTACATAAACTTTTTTTATTATTATTATTATCTTATACTTTTTACATTAATTTACATATAATATAATGCATATATCTTTAATTTTTACTTTGGATCTCACTTCACTTAGAAATCCATTGTTTACTTGTTCGAATTATAGATACTAATTCTATACATGGTCCCGATGTTTTTCCTAGCAATATATTCGTGGATTTTTCCACAAAGCATTGTGAGTGGAAAAACCAGTTGTGTGTTGAGGGTATGAGCTTTTTCAGTTTACGTATTTAGTAGTGCAGTATCTTTTAAAAAAACACCATCTTAATGACGAAGAAATAACTTTCTATATATTTATCCATGTACACTCAAGGGACATAAGTCGAATAGCACGACAATGATCATATTCGCGTGCATAGCTGCGTGTATACATTCATGTGTAAGTGAATTCAAAGCAAACATTAATTCCTCATACAGTATACGAGCGAGTAGGTGACTGTGTGAGGTCAAAGCTAGACAAAGATAACAATATAGTTTTGTTTTCTTCAAATTACTGTTTACACTGTGCCAATCCAAGGTAAAGCTCAAAAAAACATTAATTATTAGTTCATGTGGCTAAGTTCAGAAACGTGTGACTTGCAATCAAGTGGCTGTCGGTTAGAATCCAACCCAATTGGCTAGGTCGATTTTGTATTATTTTTACTTTTTTAATATAAACATTTTTTATGTTTAAATTAATGTTATATTAATTAGTAATATTTAAATACTTTATAAATAAATATTGGTATATTATATTTTTTAACCAAAAATTACAAAAAGAAATTGATTATTCTTTTTGTAAGTTAATTAAAGGGATAATATATTTTAAGTTAAAATAAAATAATAGGAGGTAATTACAAAAATATTTAATAAGTTAAGAAACCTAAATTTTTATCAAGTTTGTTGTTATAAAATTAAAATCGTTCCTATGTTTTAACTTTATTGAGGAAATAGCTTAATTTTTCATTTTCTTAAGCTTAACCCCAAAAATAGCCTGTTAATTAATATTTCGTATGACTAGCATTATTGTCAATGCAACTAAGTAGACGTCGTCGCATGGAGGCCAGAATGTTTGCACATATATCTGTGCCACATAAATTCTCTCATAATTAATTAATGTTGACTAAACCACTCTTTTACAACACGGACACTATGTATCGGACAATTATCTTGAAGAAAATTAAGTTCACTAAAGTCTTCCGAGGGTTAAACATTATTAAACATTCCGAGGGTAGCATTATATCATTTAAAACTTCGACGTAATTATAGCTATTAATTGGCACGCATAGGTATGAATTCCGACTCGCCCGGCTGGTTGATCTGGATACATTTTAGTTGGAATCTTCCACTTCTCACATGATTCTTCAAACTACCTTCTTCCTCAAATCTCTTTATCCAACGGCTCACAGTAGCTATTTCTCTAAAAAAAAAAAAATTATTAGACACTTGCAATTTGCTATATATACTATGAAAAAACAATACACTACAACTATGTATCATCATACCTAGTATAATTTTTAAAAATAACTTCAGTTGAAATTTGAGAAATATTGATCCCATTATTATGCAAAGCCACAACATTTGCCCTGGCATCAATAAGAATATTTGCTTGCATCTCGAATCAAATAGTCAAACAACACACTAATCGCAATCATAACACAAACACTCCTAACAAAGTTCGCCAACTAACAATATCGTAATTACTTACTCAATGTGGTAAGTTTACTTTGTTTCACATTCACCCTCATCTTTTTTCTTTTTTACAAATAACAAATTTAACTAATAGTTAAGGAAACATTTCATCAAGTCTAACTTATCGTAGATAGTAATATACTATTTAGGATTCGCAATTAAAACACAAAAAGATTGTTGTTGCTGGGGTTCGAAAGCAGGCTTGCACGTGTAAAGTTTATTTACCAATGTGTTAACCGCTAAGCCAGAGACACATACCGGCAAGGTTGAAATTCAAAACGACCTTAATATACAGCCACGACATGACACATTACTTAATGATTATTACTTCGCACTCTTTCTGACTTGATAGTGATGAACGAGTGCGATGTACAAGATTGTGAATGTGTGCAAAATGTTTTTTATAGTAAAAGGTCGTAAGTGCGACTCGCTTTGATGCGATAGATTTGTAAAACTGCTAATGGATTTATGACCGGTTACTGTACAACAGTTCAACAGCATCGCGGTTGCGTCCAATCACGTATTCACGTCTATCCAATTTACCACAGACTATAAAAACCAGTTCATAAATTGTGTTAAGGACGCGTCGTGGTGTTGCAACTTTATTTCATTGTATTTGTCACCTTATTTTTGTTTATTATTTTATTTATATTTTTTTATTTAAATCTTTGGACGCTACACCGTTCGGCATCTTTATGTCTACTCCGCTACCGGCCTTCGCTGAAAATAAGCGCTGTAAGCTCATCGCTCTAAGCATGAGGCCACAGCTTTATGCTGAGCGTTCGGCCGTTTTGCCCGGATGTGACGCATATCTTCCTTATATAGTTGTGTTTGTTAATTAGTTTTAAGCTTTGTGTCATTTCGCGTAAATAAACTGTTTTTCTTTCTTTATTCTTTACAGAAAAGTTTCTGCCAAAGTGACACGACACTGGTGCTCAATATTTTATTAATATTATCATCATCATTAATACCACATACTTCTAAACCACACACTTACTTCTAAACCACATACTTCTAAAGATATTTTTAAACATGGCGATTACTGTCAATCTACTTCTAAAGTAGATGCGCGGTTAGGTGTTTTAAATGTACACAAATGTCAATCAAAACTATATCTATCCTGTTTATACTTGAGCAAAGTGTAAGAACATAAAACGAAATAGACATAGAACCCCACTTGTTAGACATCTGTCAACATTTTTTTAGTGAACGACCGCGTAATTTGAACGCGCGTTTCAAGGTCAAGTGGGCGCTCGAAGTTTGAACAGTAAGTGTTGTTTTGTTTTTTTGTGGCCGGTGTCGGTTTTGATTATTAATGTAAGATAGTGTGTCTTAGAATTAATACAACAGTTGTTATACGTCAATCGACTTCTAAGAATATAAAAAAAAAACCGTTTATTGTCGAATCGACTTCTAGAGTCGTTGAAGTTCATGGTTAAATTAGTAATATATTACAAAGTCAATCTACACAAAACTTACATAATTAAATAGCTTATTTCATAACAATTTCAAGACCGTAAGGTTCATAGAGCTAGAACGCGTATTTTCTGAGATATCGTCGTTATAGTAAACGTGCGGAAGCGGAGACGGAGGTCATGCGGATGTCGTAACTGTGAGAGCGTTTTTAGAGCGCGGGCGTTGACAGGCGGGTGGATAAGCCCTTTGTATTTGCACTAATTAAAAAATAGTGGTGTATAATATTTTCACAACTCTCACACAACGCCGTCTAGTCCCAAGCTAAGCAGCGCTTGTGTTATGAGTACTAGACAGCTGATAAACATACATATATATTTCTAAATTATTTTTTTTAATCTGGTTTATTAAAAATTTGCTTTAAAAATAAAAAATACATACATATTATAGATAAATTACACCCAGACACAAGACACGGCATAGTAGTCAGGGTCACTAACTACTAGACCAACAGTTCAGTCAATTAGATTCCATCACATTTACTTCACTGATTGACATAGTTGCATGTTGTTTATTTATATAATACATTTATAACAGAATTCCCCTAAGGAAAATATACTGATCATATTTTCCAACGTATCGACAAAAAAAAAGACGTTGTGTGGGTTGTTACGAAAATTACGACGCACATTAAATAGCACTGACGCTTCTAAAAAAACGAAACCAATTGTTACCATTTACGCGCAATAAAAGCAATCAATATGCTTACCATGTTTTAATGTAAAACAATTTGCATAATTAATCAAACCTTTTCAATCGACAACTGAGATATTATTTTATATCCATCACTACTTATTATATACATTAAACTATCTTCGGTTGCGGTACGAGATACAATCGATACCAAATTCTTTTTTGGTATTTATAGTTTATTCAAATGTCAGAAATTTGTGCGAACCTAGCAAAATATAAAACAATAGGCTATCTTTTAACTAGAAAAACTTCAAAATATGTCATTGTTTTTTGGAAGATATAAATTATTTTCAAAATTGTATCTTTATGAGACTGATTAGGTCTCTAACGCACCAAAGGGTAGGTTAGTTTCGAGATCTTTTAGGTCTCAAAGCACCAGCTGAAATTTCTTTGAAAATGATGGCGCAGTGAACGTGTTAATACTTGGATTAGGAACAAATGAGGTTAACCTCGGTTCAGATCGGCTAAAGTGCATAATATTTAATGGGCTACTGTGTAAAATTTTATTGTAAAATACCACTTAAGACTCCATCTAATAGAGGAGAACTTTGTTTGCAGTTTGTGTTCGAGCGGTGGTGTATGAGTGCTAATGAACCCGACTTACAAGTCGTAGATCGCGAGTTCAAACCCAGCTAGGCGCATTACTTTGTGTAATTTATTTCATCACCACTGCTCTCAAAACGGTGAAGGAAAACATCTGTGACATCCCTCAACCCGCAATTAACCCGCGTGGAGGATTACGGTCCACCCCGTTTTTTAGAGAGGAGGCGCAGTGGGAACATAACAAGGTTGATTATTTGTTTTTTAGTGTCAAATTGACACGAAGTATAAGTGAATGGCACATTTTCGGATAATAATATGAATTTCTAAGAAAAGATACTGAATCGGCGCTTGAGGGGTTAATTTTCATCTAATGTGAAGTAATAAATTTCATATTCAATAGGACATTCACCCTTCTAAGCCAACCAATTTACAGTCAAACTGGTATAACTGCATTAAATATTATAATAACATACAAACAAGTAAAACACAAACTAATGGTTGCTCAAAAATTCTCTCAATTCTCGTAGTGGCCTACGCCGTAGCCACGTAGCACCGTTGCCCGTAGCCGAGTCGTAGCGTTACGCAAGAGTACTACGTTGTGTAACCCTGTGTTGACTTTGCATTTGTTTGTTTCTATGTCAGACTATTGGCATGCTTATGTTTGGATATTGTCAAACCAGTCCGGTTAGTGTTTTACCGAAAAAAATATTGTAAAGGTTTTTTTTTTATATTTCACAACTATCACACAACGCCGTCTAGTCCCAAGCTAAGCAGAGCTTGTGTTATGAGTACTAGACAACTGATAAATATACATATATATGAATTAATATGAATATATACATATTATTGATGAATGAACGAATAGGAATAAAGTACACAACTCGGTTTTTTTACAGGAGACTTCACGGTCCCATAAGCTCTAACATAGAAGTAGCCCAAGAGTTTGTGAATTATTTCACTGATATACCTCTTAGAATAACGGAAGCTCTAAAGTCCTCCCCTGAAGCCTCAATTGCTTTATTGAAAGCAAACTTGCCAGGCTGTCCGGTTGAATTTAAATTCAAACATATAATAACAATCTGGTAATTAGTGAACGATACTTAAACACGTGATTGTGGTCATGATAACAAACAACTTTTACTATGGGACCAAACCTGAAATCGCAAAAAAAATCAGCCAAGTTCAGTTCGTTTTGACAGTTAGGCGAACAGAAATGTACTGACCAGCAGATTTTTTTTGCGATTTCAGGTTTGGTCCCATAGTAAAAGTTGTTTGTTATCGACTACAATCACGTGTTTAAGTATCGTTCACTAATTACTAGTCACCTTATATAGTGGCTGTACCCTTATGACGGCAAGCTCACTATAAATTAGGTGTGTTGGGAAGCGGAATGGCTTTTTTAAGGTTACTTTAATAACAGGTCTTTCTACTTCAATTTACGTGCTTTTTCCAGCCGCACCCCAGAAAGAGATACCATACTAAGAATTAGTGTGCATTCACGTAGAATTCTCATAACATGAATTAGTTTCCTAACTCGATTAGAGAGACGGTGTATGTATGGTTTATATGAAAGATTTTCGTCTCTTGTAATGCCCAGGCATTTGATAGAGGAAGCGCGGTCTATGATTGTGCAGGAGCAGTTTGGTAGTAGAAGGGTTTGGTCTCTACTGCAGGTATGGTATTTGAGTGCTAGTAGTCCATCCTCTGCAAGGCGGTACACTTAGTCCCACGTTTTAGCGTGAAATACTATGGCAGTATCATTAGCATGTGATAGAATTTCTGCATTCTTTAATTGCATATTTAAAATGTCATTCATATAAAAACTAAACAATGTCGGACCGAGAGTACTGCCCTGTTTAATTCCAAAGTTAATGGGAAGCAGGTTACTTGAGTAGTCACATACTGTGACCAGTTGTTTTCTGTTAGATAAGTAACTCCTGAACCAGTCAAGTGAAGTCCCCCAAATTCCCGAGCATTCGAGCTTTTTCAAGAGGAGGTCAATCGAAATTGTATCGAATGCCTTGGCGAAATCTAAAAAAACTGCCAAAGTCTGCTCTCTATTTTGAGTGTAGGTAGCCACTAAGTTTGTAAGTAATGTAGCTGCATCTTCAGTTAACTTACCACGCCGGAAACCAAACTGCCTTTCTAACATAGGCTTGTGTTTTTCAAAAAAGTTTACCAGCCAGCTATTAACTATATTCTCTAATATTTTGGATAAGATGGACAAAAGAGCGATCGGATGATAATTTTCCGGTAATTCTGTTGGGCCGTTTTTGTGTATAGGCCTAACAGATGCAACCTTCCAGCACTCCGGAAATTTTGCAGACTGAAAAGATAACATTTTTGATTTTTAGAATTAGTCTTGTGGTGATATCATCAAGTCCGGGAGCGATTTTAAGGTGGTATATAAATTTAGTTATTTCTATTTTGTCTGTTGGATGAAGAAAGAAGAAGTGTGAAAAATTTTCACGTGGTCTATATTTGTTTATTTATTTATTCACAAAATCCACAGCTCTTTTACAAATTTTACTTAATGATAAGCTTATGTTACAGTCAATTAGGGATTTACAATTTATTATCCAAACATCTATGCATCAAAAACAAACAGAAAAAGAAATAAAAAACGCTAGTACCATCTCCAGAGAGGCCTGAGTCTCAGAAATTCGGTTTAGTATTCGGTCCGATAAATTTTTCTCTAGCGAAGTGAAATAGGCGTTACAGCTGTTAAGCGCATTAACAGGATCCTCCGTAGACATGGGCGTTTTTGGTTTTGAACGCAAACGGATATATATCCAATTTCTGATTTTGAAATCAATTTCAATATCCGATTCCTGTAGCACTTAATTTCACCAATTCGTTCCTCAAAATATACAGCATATAAGTTGAACCAAAACGGCGATCGACCTTGAATGCGCTCGTAGTAACCAATTTTCGAAGTGGACGGTTGCGTGTAGCCATATCAACGACGGCCGTTTTTGGTTCAACTTACTTGTCGCGTAGTAGGCATACTTTTTTGATTTACATTACAAATCAATTAACATAAAGTCTGAACCAAAAAATCTTAATAAGTATTTAACTATTTACATTTATTAAGTATTTTTAAACTAGCACATATAAAAAGTCGGGATTTTTTTTTCACTGATATGGTGATACGAAGACGCGCGCACTTGACACCAAGTTCAAGTTTGCATCTCTGAACGAAAAAATTAGATATTATACTCTAGATAGTTAAATTTATTTCAGTGTAATTTTTCAATAAAAAATATATTTAATTTTGATACTCTAGATTAAAGCCAAAATAAATCAACGCATAATCACTCAAAACTAGTTTTTACGTTCACTCAAAATAAGGGTGACATTGATCGCATAATGTGCAATAGATTTTGGTTGAATTTCGATAATCAACAAACCGATAGCCAAACGAATCCAAATTGACCAAAAATCTGGATATCATAAAACGATTTATGTGGAAATCCAAACGCAAACTTCAAAAAACGAAAACTTCAAAAAACGAAAACTGCAAAAATCAGTGAGGAGGGATGGCAGGTGGTCGCCTCCTTCTGCGAAGCAGTAATGCTAGCAAAGGAGGAGGCCGACCGCATCAGGCAGAGGCAACGGGGTGCTCGCCCCAGCCGCCGCCGGGATTCCGATCCCGATTTCCGGCCACCGTAGGCGCGGGCTTGCGGACGGCGTGCAGTGGGTAGCACGCTGTCCGATCGTCCGGTAACATACCGGACCGAGCCCAAGTCGTCGACGGCGCGTTCTGTTCCCGCGCGCCTCAAGGAGCTGTCAGCAAACCGTAGAGGCCCAGCCTGCTAGCTGCAGGCAGGCAGGGTCGAAGCTTGCTCGGGTTAAGGGCCGTTTTCTGAGAGGAAGGCTCAGCCCCGGCATGATAGGCAACGAAGGAATGGGGTAGATTTTTAGTCAGTAAGAGTCTGACACTACTTCCCGCTCCGCCCAAGGGCGGGAGTTGTCATTGGATGATTTTACCTACCATAAAAAAAAAAACTGCAAAAATCCAAATCCTAGAGAAATCCAAATCGTATCTGAATATTAGAAAACTACAAAAATCCAAATCGTATGGATATCCAAACGCAAACTGACCGATGCGATATGAAATTCGCCTTCTCTCTTTCTAACTAAGTGGAACGTTGTGGGAATAAAAAGGACAGGGCGAATATATCGCGATTTCGGCTAGATTTCAGATTTTAGTTTTGTGTTTGGTTTGGATTTCTTGAAATCTGATTTTCAAGTTTGTGATTTATCGATCGATTTGTCTCGATTTGTGACTGGTATCAGATTTTGAATACGATTTGATATATCGGACGCATGTCTAATCCTCCGCATTAGATATTAGCTGAGATGAATCACTACTTTGATTATTTGGGCTATATATTGATTTAAGTGTATTCCATAGTTTTTTTAGGGGTTTTTTGGTTTTTATTAATACGTTGGCTATTGTACTCTGTTCTCAAGTTATGTAAAAGG
Organism: Leucania comma; assembly: GCA_958295575.1. Classification (NCBI taxonomy): domain Eukaryota; kingdom Metazoa; phylum Arthropoda; class Insecta; order Lepidoptera; family Noctuidae; genus Leucania; species Leucania comma. The sequence goes on along the minus strand of OY282461.1, from coordinate 36,702,201 downwards.
TTATTGCAGAAGTTTCTGTATCTAACGTTAACTAATTATGTTATATTTTTTGTCTTTAGGGTGAGAAGTTGCAGATAGATGAAGCTTATCACGATGTGTCATGCATCTAATTAGGCCTGGAGTAATCCAGGGTTTAATAGTGAATCTGCTTCTACTTATTTTAACTTTTTTTGTGTGTTTATTTATCAGGTTGGTGAGAATGCTTACAAACTTGTTTGTGGCACTGTCGGCACAGTTAGAGTTGAAAATATCCGATCAGTCAGTGTTTAGTAGGTCTTGAGCGATTGCAACGTCGTCAGTTTTGTTGGTCCATCTGGATCTAGTTAGGAATTTCGTATCACCTTTTTTTGTGATGTAGGTAGCTATAGCTATTTCGTGATCTGTTATTGAACATTTTTCGATTATTCCCACGGACTTATGACATGATTTTATGAAAATGTGATCTAAATAAGTGTGCCCTCGTGTTGGTTTAGTGATAGCAGGTAGAAAACTATGGGAGGCCATCAGGCAAAAGTATTCGGTGTGATTTGAGATAGCTGTGTTAATTATGTCGATGTTTAGATCTCCGGTTACTACTATTGTTGGATATTTATTTATTTGTGACATAATGATGTCTAGTGATGTAATTAAATTATCTAGATTCGTAAAAGATAGCGACCGATAAATACCCAGAATGGCTATTTCATTATCTAATACAAGTAAGAGACTATCAGCTTCTGCCACGCCCGTTTCTATCACCTTAACGTTCCTGCTAGTTTTCATGTAAATTATAACACCTCCATTTTTGTTAAATTGGCAATTAGAGCGATTCAAAGAAAATCCTGGCAGCGGCTCAGTTATTGTTCCTTCGTTTAACCAACATTCTGTCAAAACAGCAGCATCAAAGTCGGTATCAAGTAGTTTGAAAGCTATACAAAAGTGATCAAAATTGCGCGGATAACTTCTTATATTGTAATTTTCCGATATAAGTTTCCTAAAATCTTCTAATTTTTCGCATGAGTGACAATGTATATTTACGTTTTCATCAATATCCTCTGTTACTACAAGTAAAGCCATTGATAAAATAATAGATAAAAAAATATTTTTATGGATATTTACAATTTTGGTTTTTGTCACAGTTATCGGTTTCGTATTGAAATGTAGGAAAATTTTGATATTGGAATGTTGGTTTGCGTGGGTTATAGTTTTTGTGTGTATTTTATTAATACAACAGTAAAGTTCAAAATAGAAAATAGAAAAATAGAGTAGAACAGTGTTAATGTAAACGTAGACGGTAAAGTGTAAAGGTGCTTGCGTTTTTGTGCGATACACAGTGTATTAATAAAGTATAAAGGAACAATAATAAAATACTCAATAATAAGAAAATTAAAAATAATAATAATGAAAATAAAGTTAAATTTGTGAAAATTAAAAATAATAATGAAAATAAAGTACCAATAAATTTTACAATAAATTACCTCCCCACATATTAGAACTCAATGAAACCAAATTTAAATCTTGTGTTAAACGCACACTATGTAGACAAGCGTATTATAAGTTGGAGGATTATATTCAAGATAAGAATGCTTGGCTCAATGCTGGTCCAGCTCCACTACCACTAGGGCGTACAAATTGATTAGTTTGAACAATACTACTTTTTTTTTTAATTTGATATTTTTATAGTACTGTATAATGTAGAAGCATTTATTTCTTTAACAAATTTTGTAAATGTGAGTACCATGGGGCAATTCATAGTTATAGTTTAAGGTCATGGACTAGTTTGACGTAAATGAGCATGGCAGTTGAGAGTTTTTCATGCTCTCTCAAATTTCTCACTAATGGTGGTGCGTGTATTGGATCATTCGGTTCCCTTTAAAATGGTTGAGCTGAGTGGTGCTGATATACGCGTCATGTTCGTTAACGGGCGCTGTCAGTTGAGACTGGTCATCTTTTAGCTGCAACTGGTCATTTTTTAAGAGTGTCCATGGAGTTTCTTGCACATTCTTCTAATAATGTGCAATTAGCATCATTTTTTTCTGACAGACCGACTTCTTGACTTTTCAAAAGTGCCTGTAAATGGTTTATTTGAAATAAAATGCTTTGAATCTTTTAAAAAGTAAAATTAGTGAAAATTAAAAATAATAATGTAAATAAAGTAAGATTTGTATTGTTTGAGATCAATCCAGTTAGCAATTTCGTTGGAAATCTGTTGATGCTGCCGACGCGCAGTTTCACGGTGGCACGGAGCATATATGCACCCGGTATTCCCTCGCACACTTGTATCGAAGGCTGTGGCTGCGGTGACTTCTGCTGCTCTGGCCTCGGGCTGGCTTTATCCTGTAGGGAGTGAGGGGTTAACAACCCCATAAATACGTCCAAGAGAGACTCACGTCAAACTACTACTCTTAGATACGATGATTCTTATCTTCTTGCACGCATCCTAAATTATTTGGGGGAGGATTTTTCTGCTTATTTCATTCATCTCAGTTCATTGCCATCATAATAGGCACAGTCTCTTACGTAGCCAGTCCATCGTTTTCTTGTATATCTTTACTAACATCCAAATTCACACAAAACAATTACACAAAACCTTTCCGTCTACTTCATTCACATTCATCTACTCTTTTGTGATTAAAAAATGTTGGTAGAGGTAATAGAAATAACTACTCTGTGAAATTTTCAACTGCCTACTTATATATGAGATACAGACCGCTGACAGAAACATGGACTGCCGGATGAACGGATGTAGCGTGGGAGTAGTGACTTAGGTCCCATTGGTCAGTCTTCGGGTATACAACCCTAAAAATGGTTTGGTCATGAGATAATAAATAACTTTTAATAAGAAAGTAACACTGCCAGCGACTTCATATGTTTTTACAAAAACTTTAACACCCTGTAAACCGTATTTTGAGGGTAGTTTTAAAAAACCAAAAATGACACAAGGAACAAAATTCACTCATAGAACCTTTAAAACTACTCCTATAAAATAATTTAAAGATGTGTACCTTTAAATGGTTTTATAGGGTTAATTTTGGAAAACGAACAATGAATCCCTGTATCATTTACTTAGTTTACTATTTATGCTAAGTTTCTAGTATATGATACCCAAAAACTAAAATTTTGCACACAAACTAAGTCCCCTTCTTCACTCCATATAAGGTTGAATTTAAAATCATAAAAGATAAAAAAAGCTTTGTGCAAATATTCACGTTGATGTGTCAGTAATTATTCAGTTTCTCCGATTATAAAATATAGAGATAAAAGTTAATAGACTTTTACTGCTTTAGAAAAATTACCTCACCCGTGCGGCCGCTTTCTTTGCTAGCATTACTGCTTCGCAGAAGGAGGCGCCCGCCAGCCACTCCTCGTCGCTTCGGACCATGGTGTGCCCAGCACTGGGTTGCGACAGTCGCTTTCACCACCTGAACTTATGTTATAACATAGGTTTTTTTTTTACTATTATTTTGACTAATTAGGCAGTTATAAAACCAAAAGTTTTAAGTTTTTGAACTATAGTATTTAAACATCTCAAAAGTAACTGTAATTAAAACTACATATTATCATCACAAAAAAAAAAGACAAAGACTTGACTGACTAAAAAACTGGGCAATTACGAGTCGGAATCGTACACCGACGGTTCCATACAAACTAACTTATGTAAATAAATAGTTCAACTCCTGAATCAAGTTTCGTAGATTTTTTCGAATCGAAAAAAGTATACGTTTTTGACGTAACTGCAAATTCACATTTTTCAGATTTATTCATACTTGTGCTTTAAGATCTTGTTTCATGCCAAATTGCAAGGTTCTAGGTCAACGGGAAGTACCCTATGAATTTTAATTCCCTTGAGAGTACCGAAATGTACTTTTTTGCGACATAAACGGCCAGATCTTTTTTATCGTTAACTTAGGGCTGATTTCATCATTCAATATAAAAACTTAGTTCAACTAAACTGAGCTCAGCATAATCTAGTTTAAAGAACCGTGTCGTAAACATGGGCATGGGCAACAAAAGAATTGAAACTGAGTTTAGCGTAAACTAGGTTCAATTCATAACGGTGAAACGCAAAATGAAGCTATAATTTAGTTGTGTTTAGTGGTATGTTTTGTGTTGCAAGTGTTGCAACGAATAAATGTTTTATTCATCTTCTTTAAATTCGTATATTAGTTAAAGTTAGTCACAAGCAGGAAAGCAACAAATGACTTCTCCAGCTTTAGGGTGGGACGAAAGGTTGTGTCAGATTTTTACTGACTACGACTCACCTATGTCTTTCAATTGCTTTTCGCGTTCCTGGACCAGGGTAACACTTGAAACGTTCCCTTAGACGTGTTGTTATACTTATCACAATGACGATGATTTAGAAAGGGATCGAGGAACCAAAGTTATGATTATATAAGACGAATAGATTTCAAAATAACGTGAAGGTGAGAATAAACAAATAATTTTCTGAAACACAATTCCTATTTAATTGAATGATGGTTACATAAAAAGCCTTTTCTCCACGAGTTTTAGTACTCGTGGAGAAAAGGCTTTTTATGTAACCAAAACCGGTGTGAAATACAAACGACGTATTATGTATGCCATTTGAATCGCGACTTTATGACAATACCTTTTTTCTGTTAATGTTTTTGAGTTTAAGATTTTATATGGTTTTAATCTTTTTAATAATAATATAATTTTACTGTTTCTGAGGTAAATACAATAAGAATAAGAAAAAATGTTCCACCATTTTTTTTACATTCAATTTGTAAACAGTTACTTCCATGGTTTTGTAATAAATACTTTTGTCTAAGTTTGAAGAAGCAATGTTATTACTTTATTTTTTTTAAAGTCGGTATAAGTAAGAACTTAAGCTAAAGTTTATTCGTGTATCAAATTTCGTCTTGAACTATTTCGCCTTGCTGCTAAATTGACTACCTAATTAATAAATATGGACTTTCTCGTATTTTTAAATACCAGCACATTTATAGAAAGTAAAGATTTTTTGTATTTCATATAACATGAACACTCAGGGGACATAAGTCCATTAGCACAACAATGACCATATTTGCGTGCACAACTGCGTGTATACATTTATGTGTGAGTGAATTCAACGCAAACATTAATTCGTCATACAGTATACGAGTTAGTAGGTAAATGTGTGAGGCCAATACTAGACAAAGATAACCATGTAACCGTTTTGTTTTCTTCAAATTAGTCTTTCCACCGAGCCGATCCAAAACTAAAGCTCAAATGCTAGTTGATAGTTCATGTAACTAGGTGCAAAAACGTGTGACTTGCAATCGAGTGGCTGTCGGTTCGAATCCCATCCAATTGGCAAGATCGATTTTGTATTATTGTTACTTTTTAATAATATAACCATTTTTTATGTTTAAATTAATGTTATATTAATTCGTAATATTTAAATAATTTATAAATAAATATTTTAATCTCAATTCGTTTTTAAAAATTAATTTTTAACCAATACATTATATACATTACACAAAAACATAAATATATACACTAAAGGCTACTCCTAACTAAAATATAGCGTCAAAAAACTCCTCCGCATCGCTGTTGACTGGAAGTGTGCCCAAAAGGCTGGCGGCATTGCCACGTTGTATGACATTAAATTGTAAGGCTTAATCTCTGACCGAGGTAAAAGCCAGCCCTTGGGTCACGCGAAGTGTCAACTAAGCGTTTGGAAAGTTCTTTAAAAAGCGTATGAGTACTCGGACCCCACGGCCCAAGAGTTTCAACCCCAAACGGCTCAAAAATATAACTGCCGACGAGGTTGTTATATTTCCACCGCTTAAAGGTATTACATCGCTCAATGACCTTCAAGAATTTACCTCTACACTAGTAGAGAAGAATTGACCTCTAAACAGGCATTGCAGGGGGTGCTGCGCGCGGGGTGTTAGTACTGATGCGAGTTTTTTCTTGATTACTTATCGATATTCAATGAAATTCGAAAAAAAATCAATACAAGTTATTCAATTTATCGTAACATATATTTTGGTATAAATTCAATGTATAAATATAGAGCCGTTTTCGAGAAAATATGGAATTAATGTTCAAAAAAGGCCTATTTACCAGATTTTTTTTCTAGAGTTAGGGTATTCTTTTGAGAGACGTAATCAATACAATTTATCAGTAATGTCCTTAAGTATCCCCTTCTTTTTTTATATGATAATCGTACATAAGGAAACTTCAATCAACCTAGGTGTTTTTTTGGATTTGGGCGATGTAATCCCCTTAAGGTTCTCCGCTGCCGCAGCGGCAGCACCAGCACAGCACGATGAGCTAGGAAAATATTGGTATATTAGATTTTTAACCAAAAATTACAAAAAGAAATTGATTACCCTTTTTGTAATTTAATTAAAGGGATAATATATTTTAGGTTAAAATAAAATATAAGTAGGTTTTTTCAAAAATATTTATTTAAATAAGAAACCTAAATTTTTATCAAGTGGCTTTGAAAGTAAATTGTTCCTATGTTTGAACTTCCGAGAGTAGTATTATGTCATCTAAAACTACGACGTAATTATAGGTATTGATACGCGTAGGTATGAATTCCAACTCGCCCGGCTGGTTGATCTGGAAAAATTTTAGTTGAAATCTTCCACTTTTCACGCGATTCTTCATACAACCTTCTTCCTCAAATCTCTTTACCCATCAGCTCACAGTAGGTATAACCCTAAAAAAAAACAAAAATATTTGATTACACACTTGCAATTAATGATTTATTTACTATAAAAATCATACACCATAACTATGTAACATTATATTCTTAATTCTTAATTCTTTATTGTACACAAAAATATAACATAGCATAAAGAGATACAAACAGTTCATGTACAAAGGCGAGCTTAACTCAGCAATGAGTTTTCTCTCAGCAAACTTTTGAGTTATAGAGAAAAAACATATTAGAGGGTAGGATCCAGTGGACAATATCATTCTACATAACTAAGTCTAATATAGGTATAATTAAATTTTATTTATATTATACATACTAACACAAACTAATACATAGTATATACACTAATAATAATATTATGTCAAAAATGAAAGGTGCTCTTTAAGTTTCCTCTTGAACACATCCAGAGAAGGGCTGTCGCGAAGAGAATGAGGCAGAGATGCTTTTTCTCTTTGATATCCTACGGGGTCACTTGGATAGCATTGATCTGCTATCATGTATACATTTCTGTACCCCTAAAACGCGTACTAGACATACAAAATTATTCAGTATCCCTGGTCTGCCTCGGATATACTCTGACTATTTCGAAAATGTCGATATATTTCATTTGTCCAAACAATCATACTGTAAACAAGTCAAGCAGATTTTGTTTAGTAAGCGAATTATACCGTAACTCAATTCGTTTTCAATAACTATATAATTAAATATAAGTATTTCAGTAGTTAAGCGCATTCTAATCTTATTATTATTATTGGGTGTAAACTGAAACTGAATCTTACTGTTTAGAGTTCTCGACATAATATTTTGTTCTCCTCGTAACTGAATTGATATAACTATATATATAATATATAATATTATATACCTTAACCTTTTAATGTTTGATTACACTACTTTCTGGTTAACTTAGTTCTGTAAATGCCGTGAAACTCTATAATTGGTTTTGTAGGATTGTATAGAGGAGATATAGAATATGTATATCTCGCCGACGCCAAATCGGCAGCCACCTTAATCTGGTCTGAAACTCCGACACATGGTCGTGTTTGCGGAGGCCAAAAATAAAGCGGATGCACAAATTCTGCAGTCGTTCGAGTTTATTTAGAATTAGAAGTACCTCCGTAGCATCTAGAAAACAGACATCCGCATAGTCTATGAGCGGAAGAAGAAGAGATTGTGCAAGATTAACCTTAGTGTGAAATGGTAGGAATTTTTGAAGACGTTTAAGAGACTGAAAAGAGTAAAAGACCCTCCTACTCACATCAGCAACATGGACCTCCCAGGATAGGTTTAAAGGTTTTTAACGCTTTTAGAGTACAATATGGGCACAGAATCATACACCACAGGTGGAAGCGACTGGTGATCCAATAAATTAAGCATGTATCTGCCTCCAACTATGAGCGCTTGGGATTTAGTTGGGTTTAGTAAAAGTCCAAAAGATTTAGCCCACTGGTGAATATTTTCAAGATCATTGTTGATGGCAGCTACAGCTTCAGTGATTTCGTCTACCTTACAATGACGATATAACTGCAAGTCGTCTGCATAGAGATGATAATTCTAAAGTAGGACCTTAGTGAGAGCATTTATAAAAAGCGAGAAGAGAAGAGGAGAGAGGACGCCACCCTGAGGGACACCCGCAGCCAACTCACACCAGTCAGAGGAATCCTCATCGGATCGAACAGACTGCGAGCGTCCCCGAAGATAAGATTTGAACCACTCAATTACTGGTCCTGAGATATTAAGAGAGGAAAGGATTCCTAAGAGGATGTCAAAGTCAACTGAGTTAAAAGCACTGCTGAAGCTATATATACCTAGTATAATTTTTTAAAAATACTTACACGTTTCAGTTGAAATTTGAGAAATATTAAGCCCATTGTTATGCAAAGCGACAATATTTGGCCCTGGCATCAATTATAGGAATATTTGCTTGCATCTCGAATCAAATAGTCAAACAACACATTAATCGCAATAATAACACAAGCACTCTTAGCAAAGTTCGCCAACTAACAATATCGTAATTACTTATTCAATCCGGTAAGTTTGTATTGTTTGGTATTGTTTTACATTCACCGTCATCTTTTTATTTTTTCAAATAACAAGTTTAACTAATAGATAAGGAAACATTTCATCGAATCTAACTTATAGTCGATAGTAATATATTATTTAGGATTCGCAATTAAAACACAAAAAGACGGATGTTGCTGGGGTTCGAAAGCAGGCTTGCACGTGTGAATTTTCTAATGAGTTAACCGCTAAGCCAGAGAGACATACCGGCAAGATTGAAATTAAATACGACTATCATAATATGCCGCCACGACATGACAGATTACTTAGTGATCATTACTTCGCAATCTTTCTGACTAGATAGTGATGAAAGTGTGCTTGACCTCGAGAAGGCATACGACCGGGTACCTCGTGAAGTTCTGTGGTGGGCCGCTATGGAGAAAGGTGTACCTGGGAAGTATGTGCTGTTGATCTGAGCGATGTACAGTCGATTCAGTACCCAAGCCTGATCTACAGCGGGCACCACTAGCAGCTTCAATGTAGCTGTCGGCTTGCATCAAGGCTCGGCTCTATGTTAACAAAACAATATTCGCATAGCGCAATACAAAGTATTTACAATAATTAGTTGGAAATTAGAAAACCCAGGGCGGGTGTTGCACAGGTAATTATTATATAATTTTAAATTAGCGCAATTTTAAACAGTACTTATTTACTTTAGACATTGAAATAAATAAAAAAGGAACTTTTTTTTATAAACGAGCTTTTAATTAAATGTGCAAATAAGAAGAAAATAAGGTTTTCCATTAAAACTTTACTATTAACTTATAAAGTCATTATACAATTTATATGATATAAACGCTTGTCGCAAGATTTTGAAGATATTAAAATCAATGAATGATGTTATTTAATTTACTTGTATCTCTACACAGCTAAATCTAGCGCTAAGCAAGTTATTATTACTTTTTAGGTTTTTTTTTTATGGTAGGTAAAATCATCCAGTGACAAATCCCGCCCTTGGGCGGAGCGGGAAGTAGTGTCAGACTCTTACTGACTAAAAACCTACCCCGTTCCTTCGTAGCCTATCGTGCCGGGGCCGGGTATTCCTTTCGGAAGTTAACCCATGACCCCGGTAGGCTTCGACCCTGCCTGCCTGCAGTTAGCAAGCTGGGCCTTTTCGGTGTGCTGACAGCTCCTTGAGGCGCGCGGGAACAGAACGCGCCGTCGACGACTTGGGCTCGGTCCGGTCGGTTACCGGACGATCGGACAGCGTGCTACCCATTGCACGCCGTCCGCAAGCCCGCGCCTGCGGTGGCCGGAAATCGGGATCGGAATCCCGGCGGCGGCTGGGGCGAGCGCCCCGTTGCCTCTGCCTGATGCGGTCCGCCTCCTCCTTTGCTAGCATTACTGCTTCGCAGAAGGAGGCGACCGCCTGCCATCCCTCCTCAATCCAAACCGTGGCCTGAACCAAGGCCCGGCGAGAGAGATCGCTGCCGCCGATTGCCCCCACGAGGACACGGCGATGCTCCGCCTAGGCGGGGCAGACCTCTACAGTATGCTCCACCGTGTCCTCCGGGTGTTCCGTACAGTGACGACACCCGGGCGAATCCTCCGCACGAATCCGGAACAGGAACTTGGCAAGCTTTCCGTGTTCCGTTAGGACCTGCGTCGTGCGGAAGTTAAGAGTGCTGTGAGGTCTTTCCAGCCACGCCTCAAGGATGGGCCTTATCGCCTCGATTGTGGGGCGCCCAGGCGCGCCCCATTACTTTTTAGGTAATTATTATGTGGAAATAAAAAAGGCCGATCACTGGAATAACTTTTGAAATTAACTGACCTGTTGGTCTAGCGGTTAGTAGCCCTGACTGATCCGAATGCTAATCTAATCTGCCAATCTAGCGCTGCAGCGAAACTTTTTACCCGACTGCGCCAGAAGGAGGGTTATGTTTTGTTTTATCTATTCTGTGTTTGACAAATAGTTTCCATGCAAGGTCTTCTCTATTGCTAGAATATAAATCGATGGACCCTTGTTACATCATTTTTGTGAATATATAATCAATAAATAAATAAACAAAATAAATAAATATTCCACAACTATTCCACAACGCCGTCTAGTCTCCACTAAGCAGAGCTTGTGTTATAAGTACTAGACAACTGATAAACATACTTATATATTTCTAAATACATATATATTATAGATAAATTACACCCAGACATAGAACAAATGAATATTTGTTTTACGCACAATATGTTGATTTGGTGATTTGGTTGATTTTGGTGATTTGCGAGAAGATTGAATAAGAGGATTAGTTTATACATTTCTGTTATATTTTATTAAATGTGTTACTTCATTTTGTATCTGATATATGTAAGTGTAATCAGTGTAATTGGCATTTTTGTCGTTCTGATTGAAATAAATAAATGTTAAAATCAAGATCAACAATATGATAATGATCTTAAGTTTAATTCGTAATGAATATTTTCCTAACTTACAGACGTAGTGGCGGTTGTATTCTCTGTCAGTCCGTTAGATAAGAAGTTATGCAACATAATATTATGTACCTAAATCGTTAAATACGAAACCGGATCACTTTGTTGTCCGTCTATCAAGACTCTTTTTCTCAGGAAGGCGTCGAGATATCAAGTAAAAATTTGTATCAAATCCTCAAATCTACTATTATTCACGCATAACCCACTATGGGGGAGTGAAGTATCACCCACTTGCGACACGGTCCGTAGACAAAATGATTGTACACCCGGTCCGGTACGTCATCAACGCGACAAACTTAAACTTAATTAACGCGTATGTAATGAACTCTCTTGCTCTGACCACAGAAGAATATGCTCTCACTGTCAGCCGGATCCATACGGAAGATATTAACTTCAACAGTCTGCAATGAAGTAGGTTTCTACGCTATTGGAGTGCAATCGTTTTTTTATTCTTTTCTGTTGTTATTAAAAACTAGCTTTTTTTACCTTACTCTACCCTATTCTACCCTGCTCTACCCTACAGTACCCTACTTTACCCTACTCTTCCGTACTCTACCCTACTCTACCCTTCTCTATCCTACTCTACCCTACTCTACTCTACATTTAACAATTCATTTTTATATTATAGATTATTTTTAAACAGTCGGGATTTTTATTTTTTTTTATTTTTTTTTTGGAGATAGGTGAGCTGGTTGGGACAAGATCACAAAAGTTAGGCCGTAAAAAAGTGAGTCTGTTTCGTGTTTTTAAATTGATGGCTACAACCCGGGAATCTTTAAGTCAAGAGTGAATAGGTAAGCGCGCTCCACCGCTGACCGCATCGTCGCTTTCCATCAGGGGAGATAGCGTTCAAGCGCGAACCTATCAACAATAAAAAAAAGTTTATAGCTCATATTTTGACACATAAAAAATCAATACTTATGGGGTACTATAGGGTGCTAGAGGGGGCATCGTTTACCTAAAAATCCTGAAATTTGGCAAGAAACAAGGTCTCATATCAAAGGTGGCTGTTTTGCGATTCATATAAAACTTCGAAATTCTTTTTTCACATAGGTAAGTTTGTACGGGACCCTCGGTACTTGTATCCAAATGGCACCTGACCGGCTCTTCATTAACAGCAATACGTCCACACACACACATCGGTATACCGGAAACTAATATTGGTTACCTCACTTTGATATGTGTTTAGATTGTATGTCGCCTTTGAGCAGTAAATGAGATTATCTATTGGCTATTTCGTATTGGCTGCTCTTCGCAGTGGTAACGACATGTTGTCTGTTGACTTGCAGGCCTACGCAAACATCGTGCTCGACTATGTACACAGTAGCCTAATTGCAATCTGGTTTTGATTTCCTCGATTTCCATGAGTTTAGTTCATCAACATAGATGCAATATAATGCCGCGCCGTGTCCTAATTAAAGCGATCGGTGCCAGCGACCTCTTGTGCTGGACTCTTCTTCAGGTCGTGACACGAAGCGAGGAGGAATAGCAAGCGGTCGCCTCCTGCGAAGCAGCAAGTTAGCGTAGTAGATTTTATTTTTTATTTTTTTATTTTATTAGGGACATAAAACAGCTATATGCTAGAGAAAATACAAGAAAATCCTTAAAACTAGATGCAAAAACATGTAACCCACTCCAATGTCCACATGTTAACATAAAAATAAGAGAAGTGAAGGAGTGTGGTAAGAGTTTACAGAATACATTGCCTTCTGCGAAAGCTTTTTGTATTACAAAATAATTTGTTTCCATAATCATAATTAATGTTATTTATAATATAATTCAATTCAATTATTAGATGGCAGTACGTTTGAGGGAACCGACATCCTTACGCCCCAGCCGCCGCGACCTCGACACCGACTATCAGTCAGTAGCCTTGAGCTTGCGGATGACGAGTAATGGATGTAGCTCACCGTCGGGCTTTCCGGTAATCATTCGGAACTCGAGCCGTCGACAGCACGGAGAGTTCCACGCGCTCCTCAAAGAGATGTCGGCAAACCATAGCGGCCCAGCAGGGTCGATGACCGCCAAGGCCGCTGGAATTTTCTGAAAAGGAAAGCAGTGGTCTTAGATAACTGAAAGACACAGGTGGAACAAAAATCTCTAACCAGACACACCCTCACGCTCCACACAGATTTTCAAATCGGTTTTCATTGACTTATATTCTACTTCATATCGATGGATTAAGCTGAATTTGGAATACCTAATTAGATAGTGGTGGCATCCAGCGAAATAGAAATTTTAATTAGTCAAGTACTCACAGGATGCAAGAAGACGGATGATCACCACACTGGATTGATAGCTGCTGTATTTCACGATATTTTCAAGATTTTGTTACTCGTGCGCGGGTTCATGCGGCCGGCTCGTTGTTTGAGTCCAACACTGCTGCTTTTTTCTTCCGCCGCAGATGGCAACGCGATGTGTGGTGGAATGGCGGTGAATTTGAAGTATGGAATAGACAGAAAGGATTTCACGAAATTGTCCCAAAGCCGGTTCATATCTCTCCACTTGAAATCGACTAGGGATTTTATAAGATAAGATATATGAAGTTCGAGACTCGTAAGTATCGGACTCGTAACTAATGCCGGAGTTCCTCAGGGGTCTGTTCTCTCTGCAACTCTTCCTGCTGCATGTCAAAGATCTGTTGATGTCCGGTTTCGGTGATCCAGATTTGGTTAAGTCCAATCTTCAAAGCCTTGAGCACAGGCGTAGGGTAGCCAGCCATACGTTGTTGAAACATCTACTGTCCGGACTACATCGAAGGACTGGAACAATTTGCCTGCTGCGGTCTTTCCATCCGATTATAATTTGGGTGTCTTCAAGACATATACAGAGTGAATAGGCTCTTAATAAACTAGTGCGCCTCACCATCAACGATTGCACCACTGCTTTCATCAGGTGAGATTGCAGCCAAGCACTAGTTTATAACAAATAAAAAAAAATATTTAAAAAAGGTTTTAAGATTAATTTTACTTTAATGTTAAGTTGCTTAAATACAATACATAATTGAAGAATAGTAATACTCGATACCTTAAAAAATGGTTGAGTATTTATATATTGAACATGGATAATTAATTATTTTGTTCAATTAGAAAAGGAGTAATTTTGACGGCAGACGACTTTGTTAGATAAATTCATTCTAACATTGCAGCAACAAATGCTATTCAATTTGATAGCGAGCGTTAGCTTCAATAATAGGTTGATAGTTACATGGCAATTGTTATTATTTTAATATTAAAATAATTTAATTACTCGTTTCTATCTGTATTTCATTGACAAAAAAAAAATATAGTTTAGTCTCTTCGTTATTAAACACCGACTTCCGAAATTAAAGTTTATTTGCACTTTTTTGCGTTTTTTTCATTGAAGTCGGTTGTATTTTTTTTGTTAAAAGTTTTTTATTTCACACTTTTTAGTTGTAGTACCTCTCAGTCAAACTTGAACAGATACCTTCCGCTATTCGGTTCCATCAACAAATCATCATGAAAATTCCAATAATACCAAACACGGCTAGGATACACTGATTTATTACAGAATTCCGGTTCTTACCTACCTTCCGGTCCGCGGACGCCGCCGCCGCTAGGAGGGGACCCTCGCAGAGGGCACGGGAGGAGACTGTAATGGACTGTCAATAACGGCTCCATTACGTCTCCTCCAGGCGAATATCAACCACTGCGCCCCCGCTCAGGATCTGTTGCTCCAGAGCATGGCGCAGTGGTCGATCAACATCGCCGTTGTCTCCGAGCCGCACTTTGTCCTGCCCAGAGCCGACTGGGTTCAGGACCTGAGCGGCTCGGTGACACTCATTTCGTCGGCCGCCGCCGGTACCCCGGCACTCGAGGCCGTCAAGAAAGGCCGGGGTTGCGTGGCAGCACGGTTCGGGGACATAGTGGTGGTAGGCGTCTACCTGTCCCCGAACAGATCTCTCGCCGAACTAGACAGCTCCCTTTTGGAGCTGGATGCCGTCGTTGCTGGGTTTGACTCCAGCCTCCCCGTGGTCGTTTGCGGGGACTTCAACGCCTGGAACGAGGCGTGGGGTTCCCGGTTCACGAACCAGCGAGGTCGAAGGGTGGAGGAATGGGCCCTAGGACAGGGCCTAGTCGTACAAAACCGGGGTTCTGTCCCCACGTGTGTGCGGATGCAGGGCGAGTCGGTGGTGGACGTTACGTTCGCCAGCCCTGCACTGGCACCGCGCGTCGTCGACTGGCGCGTCATAGAGGAGGTGGAGACGTTCTCCGACCACCGGTACATCCGGTTTGACGTCTCCGCCCAGACCTCGACCGTGCCGGTCCGACAGACCCCGTGTGGTCCGCGTTGGGCGCTGAGGCAGCTGGACAGGGACCTGCTCCAGGAAGCCGCGATAGTACAGGCCTGGGTGCAAGCACCGGACAGGCCTGTCGACATCGACGTCGAGGCGGACTGGTTCCAGGTGGCCATGTCGCAAATATGCGACGCGGCCATGCCCCGAGTCCGGCCAGGACGTGCCCGGCGCCAAGTACACTGGTGGTCGCCAGAGATTGCGGCACTGCGCGATGCGTGCAATGCTGCGCGACGCCGGTATACTAGACACCGCAGGCGCCGCACCCGTCCACCGGGTGCGGAGGCCATAGAGGCGGAGCTGTATGAGGGATACAGGGCGGCAAAGCGCACCCTCCGAGCGGAGATAAAGCGGGCCAAACTCGAGGCCCGCAACGTGTGGCTGGAGTCTCTGAACGTCGATCCGTGGGGACGCCCATACAAAATGGTGATGGAGAAACTCCGCCCATGGGCTCCCCCGCTGACTCAGAGTCTCCGGCCCCAGCTCGTGGAGGGTGTGGTGAGCGCTCTGTTCCCTACGCGAGGGGAGCATACTCCCCCGCCTATGGCTCCGCCACCAGCAGCGGTGTCCGATGCGGACCACGACGGCAACGACGGCAACGACGGCAACAATGCTCCAGAGGTGACCGAGGTGGAGATGAGAGTGGCGGTGCGAAGGCTGAGTGCCAAGAACACCGCCCCAGGACCCGATGGCTTGCCTGGAAAAGCCTGGGTCCTGGCCATGGAGGAACTCGGGTCTCGACTGAGAGGGCTCTTCAGCGCATGCATGGAGAGGGGCCAGTTCCCGCTTCGCTGGAAGACGGGGAAACTGGTCCTTATCGCGAAGCCGGGGCGCCCCGCGGACTCTCCGTCCGCGTATCGGCCCATTGTGCTGCTCGACGAGGTGGGCAAGCTCTTTGAAAGAGTAATTGCAGACCGCCTCGTCGTGCATCTGGCACGGAAGGGGCCGGATCTTGCGGACGGCCAGTTCGGTTTTCGCAGGAGGCGCTCCACTGTGGACGCCATCATGCGCGTGCGAGCCCTCACGACGGGGGATGCGGTGTCCCGGGGCAGGTGTGTCTTGGCGGTGTCTCTGGACATCGCCAACGCCTTCAACTCCCTGCCCTGGAGTTGCATTGGTAGGGCACTCCGGTACCACCGGGTGCCCGACTACCTCTGTCGGGTGATCGAGGCCTACCTGTCGGTCAGGTTCATCATCTACCCCGGTCATCAGGGGGAGTTGAAACGGCGAGAGATGTCGTGCGGTGTTCCGCAGGGATCGGTACTAGGGCCGCCCTTGTGGAACATCGGGTACGACTACGTGCTGCGCGCCGACCTCCCCGACGGGGTCAGCGTGGTCTGTTACGCAGACGACACGCTGGTCCTGGCGCGGGGACGGTCGTACCAGGCGGCGGTCGAACTAGCGACGCGCGGGGTTGCGACAGTCGTGGAGAGGATACAGCAGTTGGGACTCGAGGTGGCATTGCACAAGTCCGAGGCCATGTGTTTTCACGGCCCTCGGAGCGCGCCACCTCCGGGCTCCCAATTAACGGTAGGAGGAGTTCACATCGGCGTCGGGTCGACGATGAAGTACCTGGGACTCGTCCTCGACAGCCGGTGGAACTTCAAGGAGCATTTCCGACGTCTGGCTCCCAGATTGAATGCGACCGGGGCTGCGCTCAAGCGGCTCCTGCCGAACCTGGGGGGTCCAGACGCCTCCTGCCGGAGGCTCTACGCAGGCATCGTTCGGTCCATGGCCCTTTACGGTGCGCCGGTGTGGGCGCCATCGCTACGAAAGCGAGTGGCGGCCCGGCTAACCGCCTGCCAGAGGGTCATGGCCATCCGTATGATTCGCGGATACCGTACGGTGTCCTGCGAAGCGGCGAGCCTCCTTGCTGGCCTACCACCGTGGGATTTGGAGGCAACAGTCCTTGCACACATGCATGATTTACGCGTGGAGATGCAACGTCGGGGCGAAACTCCGCTGCCGCGACAAGTCGCGGCATGGCGGACAGAGCTCCGGCGGGATCTCATGGTGAAATGGCGAGAGCGATTGTCGCAACCTCGTGCTGGGCACGCCACGATCGAGGCGGTAAGGCCCCTCTTTGAGGCGTGGCTGGAAAGGCCCCACGGCGTCGTCACCTTCCGTTTGGCGCAGGTGCTGACCGAACACGGCAAGTTCGGTCCGTACCTGTACAAGATTCGTGCGGAGACGACGCCCGGGTGTCGCCACTGTGCGGACCGCCCGGTGGACACGGTGGAGCACACAGTCGAGGTGTGCCCCGCTTGGGAAGAGCAGCGCCGTGTCCTCGTGGGGGCGATCGGCGGCGATCTCTCGCGCCGGGGCTTGGTTCAAGCCATGCTCCGGAGCGAGGAGGAGTGGCAGGCGGTCGCCTCCTTCTGCGAAGCAGTAATGCTAGTAAAGGAGGAGGCCGACCGCCTTAGGCAAAGGCGGACACGCCGCCGCCGCCGCCGGGTTTCTGATCCCAATTTCCGGCCACCGTAGGCGCGGGCTCGCGGACGGTGGGCAATGGGTAGCTCGCCGTCCGTCCGTCCGGTAACAGACCGGTCCGAGCTCAGGTTGTCTACGGCGCGCACCGTTCCCGCGCGCCTCAAGGAGTTGTCAGCAAACTGTAGGGGTCCAGCAGGGCCGAAGCCTACTGGGGCCAAAGGTTATGTGAGACTGTCACCAAAGGCCCCAGGATAAAGGCAAGGAATGGAAAGGTAGGTTTTTTAGTCAGTAAAAGTCTGACACTGTTTCCCGCCCCACCCAAGGGCGGGATTCGTCATTGGATGATTTTACCTACCAATAAAAAAAAAAAAAAAAAAAAAAAAAAAAACCTACCTTCCGGTTTCATCATCAGATCAGTTCTATGTATCCCCTCCCCTTCCTTCAGGCACTCACCGACTACATGTACAAACAAAGCAATTCTACTTGTTACGACAGTTCTGCTATGATTTTTTGAAGAGTTTCGTCCTATATCTTTGAAGTTCATCATCAGATCAAAAAGATATTTTTATGGGACCAATTCGGAAGTAGAATCTTTCAATAAAACAAAAAATTTTGAAATCGGTCACAATTGACCGAGATATCGGTGAACGTACATAAAAAAAATACAGCCGAACATAGAACCTCCTCCTTTTCGAAGTCGGTTAAAAAAACGAATTAACAAACGAACTTTTATTAATACAATTAAAATATTTTTTCTTGCGTACTTCTAATGTCAAATACAAAACGCAGATACTTAATTATTTTTATCAAATTTACGATTAGCTTAGTATTTTTAAATTTAAACGTAGTAACAGTCAGTCTTATTTAAGTATGGCACATAAGCATAACACAACCAAACACATGATATGAAACATACTATACTGGTAAGTAAATGCATTGCTTATGGAGGAAAAAGAGCCTTAAAACAGACTAAGTAACACAAGTAGACAGTTTTTTCAAATTTATGGGTAGGTGTTTGAATATCGAATTTTAAAGTCGACAATGATCATCATGACATCAAACGTATGGCTAGTAAAGTTAGGATTACAAAAATGTTATCGGAAGACAGAGAACCATAGCGAAGTTATACCTAATCCTAAATAATGTTTAAGTTACTTTAATGTTTTTTAGCACTTGCTTGATTTTTTTCTATACGGATTTCTTCGATGATCTCGAAGTGAACGAACGGCGACCAATCGCGTTCACAATAAACAATCGAGTAATATGCATAAACAAAAGCTCTTCTATTAGAGTCTGACTCGTGACTCGAACAGTAGGTATAGTCTTTGTAAATACGCGCCTGGGTGGAGCTGGACGGCGCGACCGCTCTCCATTCATTAGCGGGTAAGTTTGGTTCATAAATTGTTACAGGATCGTTCAATTTTGGCTGAGTGTTGCCATGCTTAAATCATTTCATTCGCTGTTGCAAGGTATGCAAATAGTCCCAATAGCCAAGGGCGCCAAAAGCTCTGAGATCAAAAGCCATCGAGCACGTAAACTCTCGTCTTCAGCATACATGTTTCAGTACCTCTACCATGAGTTTTAAGCAATAGTATTCGTAGCTACTCGATATCAACGCCGTAAATTTTTTGTAAGGCAAATTTTGCAGCGCCTCTAGCGGTCACTTGCAGAGCCAAAATCGGTAGTATGAGTCATCAAGTACAAAACCTATCGAATAGGAACTCGCTAGCGACTAAAGTTTTTAGCAGTTTCCTATAGAAAATCGGTACCATGAGTTACAAATTTGACAGGTGCTATCGAAACAAACCGTTACTACAGTAGTAAAGTAACTCACTTGCATATTAAAGGGTGAAAGTGTTGTGAAAAGTGTCGCGTAAAACAATATTTTATTTATTTTTGCATAAATATGTCCGATAAAACTTATTTAACGTAGAATATGTTAGGCACGGCTTCATATAAAGACGAATGACGCGTCAAAGGAAATTTCCAAACTACTATACGAAAGGTCTTGGTTATATTAGTGAATACTTACACATATCAGTGAAAATAATTTCACCAAACAATGTAAGTAGGCTCAATAAAGAAGCTTTCGAACATTTATGTGGTAGAAGGTCTTAAAGGATTGAAATCTACAATATTAGAAACACTTGAATTGAAGATAAATTAGAAGTATGATAGAAAAACTGTAAACTTACTTGTACACACATTTCATAAGATAAATAAACACTTTTTACGTTTTATGTGCACTGTAATTCCATTTCTTTTTTCATTTAAAATTCACAACATCACTGAACCATCAAAATATTTGTACAATAAATACATTTTCAATAGGCCGGGTTATAGAGAGAATCGTTGTTTCAAATTGGTAGGGTTTAAGGTCTATCTACCTTACTCTGTCTTTTACTGTAGCTAGAAAGAGAGCAAACTTAAGTGTGAAGTTAGCTACAGTGCGGTTTTACCGTATAAACTATCGAGTTGTCGCTAGCGAGTCCGTACGACTCATGGTACGAGTTTAATAGTAAACTATTCGATGCGCGTTTATTCGATATCGACTGCGGTAAGATAGTGTCGTTTTTCAATAGTAACTGATGGTAAGGGTACAGGTAGAGATACGAAAGGTCGACCGATAAGGAAGTGACCAGCTGTAAGAGCGTTAACCTCGCTGGGATCGAAAGAGAGATCTACATAGTATCCACTAAGTATCAAGTTAAAACATGCCATTTCTAGTTACGGTAGTAAAATTAGTTACGGTTTCTCTTAATTTACTTTAATCTTTACGATTGAAGTAGATTAAGAGAAACCGTAACCAATTATATGTAAAAGTCTTATTTTATTGTTGGATAATAATTTTTATAAAGATGTACAACGATTTTTATAAAGATGTACAACGCTAAGGCTCAGAACTATTTAAAAGAGGCACTTGAATCTCATTTAGATCGTGAGGTACAATTTAGGATGCCTATCATATGATACAATTAAGGAATCCGGTATCCTATAATGTACTTTTTTAGATTTTTTTTTTAACTTTTATTTAAACTGTTAAAAACCGAGAGTCCGCACACCTATTGTATTTCTATTGTGTCTCTAATTACGGTATGTGGCTCTGACTGCTATACCAGTAGTCGTGGGCTCGAGAACGAATGATCGTGCTTATCACATAAACATTTATCCTTGGGGAACCGGGACAAATGTTTATGTGATGAGCACGATCATTTGTTCTGTGTCTGGATGTAATTTAGTTGCTGAATAGATCTGTGCCAATAAACAGACGTGTATGAAATCTGTAGAAGATAATTATGGTCGTCGGAAAATTTATGTAAATTGAGCAGAAGTGTTTTTGGGTAATATTTTGTCGAATGACATTTCTTAGCGATTTATTGTGGTTTTTTTTCTGTTATCTTAAATTTCAACACGTTTTTTTTTCTACACTGTGTGTATACGAAATGAAATATTTTTATTTCATTCTTTTAATTTTTATTAACAGAGCCGAGACAAACACCGGTCAGTTTTTGAACGTTGTTTAGGTTTGCAGATCGCGGTCAATTTATTAGGTAGTCCTTTTTACAGCCTTTTATTTATCTTGCAATACATATATGTATGTAGCTATGTTTGTTCGGGTGCGACTCAATTATAAAGCAGATAATTATATCCGAACCGATTGAGCTGACGTTTAGTTTACATGACAATAATAATAATAATAACGGTTATCATGACGAATAACTACCGGAGATTTATTGTGAAGGACGGCACGGTTGACATCTGTCGGGCATGTCACCGTCCGGGAGAATCAATTCGTCACATTATCTCCGGTTGTTCTCGTCTGGTTAACGGCGAGTATTTGCATAGGCACAACCTTGTAGCCAAGATTATCCATCAGCAACTTTCTTTGAAATACTCTCTTGTAGGATCGGAAGTGCCGTACTACAGGTATGAGCCCGACCCAGTTCTTGATAATGGTCATATCACTTTGTACTGGGACCGGTCCATCATCACTGACAGGACTATTGTAGCCAATAAGCCTGATATAGTGGTGGTGGACCGAAACGAGAGGTTTGCAATGATTGTTGACATATCCGTTCCGCATGACGAGAACCTTGTGAAAGCCGAGAAAGATAAACAAATTAAGTATATTGACTTGGCTTGCGAGGTTGTCGACATGTGGGAAGTGGATTCGGCGATCATTGTACCGATAGTCGTGTCGGGTAATGGCTTAATAGCCAAGAGCCTCGACCAACACCTTAGGAGGCTCTCGTTAGGCGGCTGGATCAAGGGCTTGATTCAGAAAGCGGTACTCCTAGACACGGCTTGTATTGTTAGGAGGTCCCTTTCTCTAGAGCCCTGACCGCCGGTAGCTTGGACCCTGTTCCCGATACCGGTGGGACACTATTTTTTATATTTTTAAATGTTTTTTTAATGTGTTTTTTTTTCTAAGAAATATTTAAAAATATTATAAAATATGTTTAAGTAATAAATGAATGGAATAATAATAACGTAGACTATTTGCATAGACACAACCTTGTAGCCAGGATTATCCACCAGCAACTAGCTCTTAAATACAATTTTGTTGAATCTGAAGTACCGTACTATATTATGGTATGTGCCCGACCCAGTTCTCGAGAATGGCAGCATCACATTGTATTGGGAACGATCTATCATCACTGACAGGACTATTGTTGCCAATAAGCATGACATAGTGGTGATAGATCGACTAGAGCGTCGCACAATGATTGTCGATATAGCGGTCCCTCAAGACGAGAACCTCGTGAAAGCTGAGAAGGACAAACAAAGTATCTTGACTTGGCTCGCGAGGTTGTCTACATGTGGGGAGTGGACACAGCAGTCATTGTGCCGATAGTCGTGACCGACAATGGCTTAACAGCCAAGAGCCTCGACCAACATCTGAGAAGGCTCTCGTTAGGCAGTTGGATCAAGGGCTTGATCCAGAAGGCAGTACTCCTGGACACGGCGCGTATTGTTTGGCTACTATTAAACATAAATAATATGTAGGTATTTAAATGAGTAAATGGAATAATAATTAAGCTCTAACCACCGATAGTGTGTACCCTGCTCCCGACACCGGCGGAAGACAATTTTTTTTTTATATATTTTTAAATATTTTTTATGTGTTTTAACTTTTAGGAAATCTTTAAAAATGTTAAAAATATGTCTAGCATATAAATAAAGGAAATAATAATAATATTCCACAACTATCAAATATCGCCGTCTAGTCCTAAGCTATGCAGAGATTGTGTTATAGGTACTAGATAACTGATAAACATAAGCATATGTGCTTCATCGTCGGACACATTTTCGCTTTACATCAGGTGAGATAGTGGTCAAACGCGAGCCTATAAACAATAATATATATATATATATATATATATTTCTAAATACAGACATATTATAGATAAATAAATAACACCCAGACATAGAAAAAATGATCGTGCTTACCACACAAACATTTGTCCTGGGTGGGAATCGAACCCACGATTTCCGGCATTGCAGTCAAATTCACTAACCAGACCAACAGGCCAGTTACTATGGTTAGCTACGTGACTTTATTCGATATGTCATGTGTAGTTTTAATGAATAGTAACACACAAATAAGTAATAATAAGTAAGTATACAAGTACTTACTTATTATAATTATTCTTCTTTAGGTTAATAACTGCCATTTTCCGCCCATTATAATAAAAACATAACTTTATGTTTCCTATTATTTTCATATGCGTTTGTATAGTTAATGACATATATGTATATTTTAAAAAGTGGCATTTATGTGATAAATAATATAGTAAGTCCAAGCAATTATTGTCTAAAAACAGAGGGTGTCACCATTTGTTTGTAATTTTTTGTTGTTCTTTAAATTTAGGTTATTATTTCTGAAACAACCGCTCCATGAGTCATATTTAATTGGAGTCTGGCGTATCATAGCGTGCACCGCGATTGTGAAAGTGGGTTATTTTTTCGTCTGAGATAGACGCGTACAGTGAACCAAAATAAACTAATAGTCAGATAAAAGTTTATTGAGAGTAGTATCATCGAGATTCGAGTGCGTCTGATATCATTTTATACGGCTATTTGACATATTTTCATTTTAATAACGTTCACAAGATAAAGAGATAAACGAGATACCAACTGTTGATATAATTTATTTTTATTTAACATAATAAATTATACCTTCAACCGTATTTTTTTTTTTTCAAAATCGTTGGGTCAATAATATATATTTGTCATAGCTATATCTCATACCAAGCCGAATTAAAAGTTGGCACACGATATCGAAATTAGCCCTCCTCCTTTTTAAAGGAAAAATATGTTTATTATTTTTAGCGCATTAAAATAAAAGCTTTTTTTAACTTTTTTTTAGCCGTCACCATCTCTCTGCTGGACAAAAGCCTCCCGCAAGTGCTCCCAGGCACACTTTTTCTGCGCCATCAATAAGTTTATTTTTTAGTTTTTACCTTCAGTATTTAAACCTGATGGGATACAACCGCACTTTACAGCTTAGACGGTACAATAATGAATGAATATGTATTGTTTGTTGATGTGTAAGTTGTTATGTGTATTGTTGCAATTCGTAATCAGTGAAGTCCTATGACTTTAAAGGACGTCATTGATGTAATGGAACATTGTGTCTGATTTCTAATTTCATATTGTCGAGTGGTCCAATTAACGACATTATCTGTTGATAAGTCCTGGATGTTTTAGGTATGAGGAAAAAAACTCACACCCCACACTCTACTCTTATTTTCAAAGGCCGAGCGCCATTTGAATTTTTTTTCCACAACGTTTTCCCTCATTCGTGGACTATATCTTCAATTAGATATTTTTTTAGCTAGAAACATAAAATCCCAAAAACACAACATGAGTTAGTTAGGTACTTACGTGCTACACAAAACTCAGCGTAGATATACAAGAAAAAACTTTTACTAAAATAATCAAAATAACTTTAATTTCGGAAGTTGGTGTTTCTCGGTATTTTTTGTTTCTTACTTAACACCGATTTCCGAAATTAAAAGTTATTTTGATCGTTTTAATGGTTTTTTTCTAGTGAAGTCGGTTTTTTTTTTAAGTTTTTTATTTCACTCTTTTTAGTTGCAATGCACTTATAACCAGAGTGCCTATTTTTCATGATAATTCCAATAAACCCAAACACTGCTAGGATCGATAAGGCTCATCCTTGAGGCGTGGTTGCAGGTCCTTACCGAACACGGCAAGTTCGCTAAGTTTCTGTTCCGGATTTGTGCGGAGTATTCGCCCGGGTGTCACCACTGCTGAACACCCGGAACGGTGGAGCATACTGTAGAGGTGTGCCTGGACGGAGCATCGCCGTATCCTCGTGGGGTCGATCGGCGGCAGCGATCTCTCTCACCGGGCCTTGGTTCAGGCCATGTTCCGGAGTGGGTAGGGATGGCAGGCGGTCGCCTCCTTCTGCGAAGCAGTAATGCTAGCAAAATAAGAAGCCGACCGCATCAGGCCGAGGCAACGGGGCGCTCGCCCCAGCCGCCGCCGGGATTCCGATCCCGATTTCCGGCTACCGTAGGCGCGGGCTTGCAGACGGCGTGCAATAGGTAGCACGCTGTCCGATCGTCCGGTAACCGACCGGACCGAGCCCAAGTCGTCGACGGCGCGTATTGTTCCTGCGCGTCTCAAGGAGCTGTCAGCTAACCGTAGAGGCCCAGCCTGCCAGCTGCAGGCAGGCAGAGTTAAGGGCCGTTTTTTGAGAGGAAGGCTCAGCCCCGGTATGATAGGCAGCAAGGAACGGGGTAGGTTTTTAGTCAATAAGAGTCTGACACTATTTTTCTCTCCGCCCAAGGGCGGGATTTGTCATTGGATGATTTTACCTACCATAAAAAAACATTGCTTGGATATATTGTTTTATTATGTCTCGTGTCTTCCTTCCACCTTCCGGCTCCATCATCAGATCAGTTTGATAGTACCTTATAGCCAAAGTGCATCTCGTGACAATTCTAATAAGCTCAAACTCGACTAGGATACATTGATTCATTACGGAGTGCTGATGCCTATCTTCCGGCTCCATCATCATAGAAAGAAAGAAAAGAAAGAAAAAGAGTTTATTTGTCATCATCATCAGGTATCATTTTCAACTAAACTATTCAGACCCATTTATTTGTTTGTTTTGTAATAGTCACTTAACTATCTTCATTGTGATATCTATGTGAGTATGAAGTTCCGTTAGCCATTTCTGGTCTTTTTCATCAGTTCTATTTCATCAAATGTTACTTTTTAACTGTAAATGCTTAAGTCCTCGATAAAAATACCAAAATGGCTGTACGGTTTCTTATAAAATTTGAAGAGTTCTGTTGATTTCGCCAAGATTACAACATCAGATCCCAACTTGGTGACTATGGGACCATTTGGAAAGTATATTTTTTCCAACAAAAAAATAATTTTTCAAATCGGTTGCCAAGCGACAAAGTTATGCGCGAACAAACATAAAAATTACAAACATCCGAATTGAGAACCACCTCTTTTTTTAAAAGTTGGTTAAAAAAGAAAAAAGTTATATAAACAAATCACTACTGCAATAAAACTGCTCACTTCGATATGAAATAATATATTTATTGCTCAAGAAACTCCATGAACACTCTTTTAAATTATTTTGTTACATTATTTTCTTAACGCTATCATAATGCAAGAGGTCAATTGTGCGTCCTGCCTCAACGGCTGCCGAACTCTAGGTACATCCCCCACTTATTCACAGATACGTTTCGGTGTTGACAGCACAATTAGTCAATTGCAAGGAATAATCGAATACAAAATAATCAATCAATATTTTTAATTATAAAAACAGACTCCATAATCTGATTACGTATCAATACCTAAAACTCGTCCATCCTGACAACGTGTTTGTCCTCATATACGCCATCAAGTAGACACTAAAACTCTACGTACAAGTCAACTCAAACAATAAATACTCAAGTGAACTACAAATAAAGTGAATTACTATTAATCTAGCGTATTACAAATTAAGCGAATTATAACTCAAGTGAATAAAAAATAGAGTAAACTATAAATCAAGGTCAACTACAAATAAATTCATTTACAGATGTAGTCGATTACAAATAAAGTTAATTACAAATTACACTAATTACAAATCAAGTCAATTATATATCAAGTTAATTACAATTCGAGTCAAATTACAAATCAATCGATCACGGGTGTTTAATATAATATAGTGAAACTTGATTAAGTGGGATCTGGATAAGTGAGAAACCATCTCAGCCGGAACTCATGCTGAGGTCCCGATACTTTAGCACTGAATTACCTCTGTTAGTGAGACAAAGCAAACCCCTATATCTGGGATTTGTTTTCGATTCTCTCATCATAGTTACCTCTATAATTGAGACAGTGAGTGAATTTTTCCTCCTTTACTAAGCTTTCTTTTAAAGAATGCCTTTTCTATATTTTTTTTCTTTGAATTTTATAGGCATCGGTCTTTGTAACTGTTTTATATAAATCTTCCCATTCGTCTTCAACTCTTGCAGTTCTTCAACTTTTGAGTTCCATAAGCTCTTCCCATTGGTCTCGGCTCGGTTCGTCTTGGTTCGGCTCGTTTCAGCTCGGCTCATCTCAGCTTGGTTCGGCTAGGCTCGTCTCGGCTTGGCTCAGCATGGCTTGGCTTGGCTCGACTCGTCTCGGCTAATCTCGCCTCATTTTGTCGCTTGCTTGTCGCTTGGCTTGGCTGACAAAGTTTATGACCTCATACATGTATCAGGTGATAACCTCAATCGGTTGTCACAAGGCAAAGTCCTGTAATTTATTCGCACGTAGACTCGTTATTTCTGAAACAATCTATTGTCACAAGGCTAAGTTCTGCGATTTAATTGCACATAGACTCCCTTATTCCTGACTCAATCTATTATTACAAGGCTAAGTCCTGCGATTTATTCGCACATAGACTCCCTTATTCGTGAACCAACCTATTGTCACAAAGCTAAGTCTTGTGATTTATTCACACATAGACCCCCTAATCATGACTCATTTAGTCATTGTCATTTATTCAATAACAGGAAAGTTGTATCTGAATTACATAATTAATCTGTCCTAGCTCAGAGGACACCGGTGTCCTCTCACATCCACGCCACTATAGGCCTTAATTCCGATGTTTAGAGTCTACTTTTGTATGAACAAGTTGGGTAGTTGTGGATCGAAGTGTTAATAGATAAATTAATAAATTAAACATTTCCAATGCAATAATAATAAATTTAACAAAACAAATTCCACAATAATAATTATAATTAATTAACAGAATATAGACACTTATTCAATGGAATATCCTTCAGCTGGGTTTTAAAAGTACTAGTGTAGATAGTGGTTTTAATATCTAAAGGCCATTTATTAAATAATTTGACTGATTGATATTGTGACAGTGTTCCCCAATATTGAAATTTGGTTGTATTTTATTATATTTGATATCTTTTCTAATTTTCTAATTTATCGTTGTTCTGCAGTCTCATATTCATGAATGTGCTTGGCCATGTTACTCAAAAGAACGAATATTTAAATGCTCAGCATTGTAAGAATACCTAGATTTCTAAAATGCTGTTGGCAACTCTGTTTGTGGTATTCATAATTTCATACCATAGTCCGGATTGCGCGTTTTTGTAACACGAAGGCTCTATTAATATTACAGTCATAGCTGTTTTTCCAAAGAAGTACACTATATCTCATTTTTAATTCTACTAACGCAAAATATAATATTTTCAGTTGTTCTATACTGATTACACTTTTAAAGGCTCTCAGAGCATGTAGCTGTTATCGACGCGTCAATTGCCTTTGATTCTGGTTTCCAATTAAGTCGTTCGTCCATATGGATACTTAAAAATTTTACTTTACTTACGAGCTCGATTTTCTCATTATTTAAAGTTATTTATTTATTTATTTAATACAGCTTGGAGGATTTACAGCTTATAAAAAAAAACTTATTAAAAAGAAAAACAATGATAGATGACATTTAGCCAATTACAAGTCCTCACGTGTAGTGGCAGAATTAAACTTGAGAAGTGAGCATAAACAGACTTTAACAGAATGAACTTATTAAAAGGTTACAATTAAATACACAAAATCAAAATTAAATAGTTAAAAACATATTACAGAAAGATAGGGAAGCAATTAGGTTACTTGAAAAATCTGAGGCCTATGCGTCTTCTGGCTGACGTCATAGTAGTCATAAAGGGGTCCAAGTCATACTGTTTACATATATTATTGAACTGTCTACTTGCTTGTATAATAAAACTATTCTGTCTATAATTTGTTGATGCTAGATGTACACGTAAGTGTGGATTATAGCGGAATATTTTTTGCGGCACATTAAAATAAAATTTAGATAGAAGTTCGGGGCTGTCAATATTGTTATTGAAGATTTTGAAACGTACAAAAAGTCAGCAATGTCACGTCGATCTTCGAGAGGCAATAAATGGATTTTTTTACAGCGCCGAAGATAATTAATCGATGGAGTGATAAGGAATTTTCTGATGAAAACATAGATATTTAATGAAACGCCTTTGGATGTTTTCAATGCGATCGATGTACTTATGATAACGCGGGTTCCATATTTGTGATGCATACTCTAGCTGACTTCTAACAAAGGTCCAATACAAAATTTTCAAAGTTTTAGCATTGTTGAAGCACTTAGAGAGACGCATTATAAACCCAAGCAGTTTAGAGGCTTTTTTGACAATGGTGTCAATATGGGTGTCAACAACTAATTTGCTATCTTGATGAACGCCTAAGTCACGAACAGTATTACACTTTGGCAAGGTATGGCCAGATAATGTATAGGTGGTGGCTAGGACAGCACGTTTTCTAGTGTAAGTAACTTCTGAACATTTAGACGGATTCAGATCGAGTTTATTAGTCCTACAATAGTCTTCAAGACGACATAGGTCAGCTTGAATTGCTAATCCATCTTCAACCGATGATACCTTAGTAAAGATTTTCATGTCAACGGCCACAAATAACAGGGGTCCGAGCAACGAACCTTGGGGCACTCCGCTAGGCACTGAAACCCAACTAGATCTAGAGAACTAGATCACTACGGCTTGCGACCTATTATCAATATAAGATGAAAACCACCTCAAGAGATCCCCACGAATGCCTATAGACTTTAGCTTCTTTATCAAAGTGTCATGGTCAATACGATCAAACGCTTAGCTGTAATCAGTATATACCACATCAACCTGGCTACCATCATCCATAGCATCCGTAATAAAATCATTAAATAAAATCAGATTAGAAGTCGTAGACCGTCCTCTCAAAAAACCATGCTGAAAGAGCTGAGCGAGGTAGCAATAGCAGGATACAGTTGGTTATAGATAATACGCTCGAATAATTTAGCTATAATGCAGAGTTTAGATATAGGCCTATAGTTAGTAACTTCAGTTTTAGACCCCTTCTTATGAACCGGCGTAATAAACGCAAATTTCCACACTCTGGGGACAACACCTTAAGATAAGGATTTGGAAAATAAAATGGAGATAGGCAAAGCAATGGAAATAGCTCATTCAATAAGAAATTTTGACATTATTTTATCAGGACCAGCTCCTTTTGATGGATCCAGATTGTGGAATAAATCGATCACAACATCGATTTTGATTTCAATGCTAGAAATATCAGAGGGAGTTGCAGTAGTGTCTGATGGGGACACAGGGGCTGGGTTGGGATTATTAGCAGAGGTGAGAACAAGAAAGGTAGATAGAAAATAAAAGGAGAAAGCCTCACAAATAGAGTCACCAGTTTGCAATAATTCGTTGTTGTATTTTAGTGTATTAGGAATAGCATTAGAGTTGCAGCGATTTTTAACAAATGTCCAAAAATGTTTAGGGTTATTTTTAATAGAGGTTTCAGTTTGATTAAGATAACAGTTATAGCATGAGGCTTCCATAGTCTTAACTCTTTCACGCAAGCATTTATAAGTTAATTTTTCGGATTTATTCCTATAAGTTTTGATTTTTTTCAGATATTTATGTTTTTCCTTAATGGTTCTGATGAGCGATGCACTGAACCAGTTGGGATATGTTCTTTTTTGAATAAGCTTCTGTGGTATATACTTATTTTGGAATTCTTTTATTATGTCTATAAAGTACGAAACTGAATCATCCAGTGATCGAGACGACAACTGTTGCTCCTAGACTTAACTGCAAGAATCTCCTTATTAATAGATTCAAAATAGGCTTTACTATATATATATCTTAACCGCGGTGCATGGTCCAAGGAAGGCAATTCAAAAAGTTCGACATCAATTAAAACGGCGGGATGATAGGGATCAATAGTCACTAAAGGGTCAACGCACTCAATAATATAGGCTAATTTATTTGAGAGGACCAAATCCAACAGTTTCCCATACCTATTAGCCACTCCATTGTATTGCTGGAAGTCTAAAGTACTTAACTCGTCGGTGAGCATACATTCATCGCTAGTGGCGGGGTTCACTGGGACTAGCGAATTATTGACGGACGGAACCCACAAAATTCCACTCATGTTAAAGTCAACTAAAAACACATCGGAAGAATTATTTAAGGTTATATGGTTCAATTTAGTAAAAAAATTGTTAAGTTGATTCGAAAACGAATAACCCTGGTTTTGTTTACATAAATAAACAACGCAAACATATAGGTTAACGTAGTCTCGCGAGTTTTTTTTTAAGTCTCATACTAATCCAAAGATCTTCCGCTGACGAGTGAAGGAGCGGTTCCTGGGTAACGGGTAACTCTTTCCGCGTTCCTTCCGTTATATTTGAATTGTCCTTATTACGGGATGTCGTTCTAAATAACATAATCTGGATCTTTGAAGTATTCATTAGTAATTTATTCATAGTAAACCACACATGGAAGGCTTGTAATGCAAAATTTATTAAATTAGTCAATTTAGTTAGGTATGTCACTACTATGGCATTTGTATTATCAGAAAAAAAAAAAACTATATGAATGTCAGGTAAAATTTGATTCATATTATAATTAATCAAATCATTTATAAATTATAATAGATAGAATAGGTCCACACCACATACACACCACACCTCCACCCACCACACACCACTGCCGATTCGCCAGAGAAGAAGTCTGCACGCTCTGACTACTCTTTACTCTCTACTCATAAGTCATTTATTTCATAACAATGGAACATTGTGTATTACTCAAGAGACTCCATCGACAATGCAAGAGAATAATTTATTGAGTGTCTTGCCACAACGGCTACCGAACTCATACTGTCCCCGCCATTGCGCTACATCTCCCACTTTTTCACAGATACGTTTCGGTGTTGCCAGTACAATCAGTCGATTGCAATGAATAATCGAATACAAAATAATCAACCAATATTTTTAATTATAAGAACAGACTCAATATTCTGATCACGTATCAACACTTAACACTACATAGTATAAAACAAAGTCGCTTCCCGCTGTCTGTCCCTATGTATGCTTAAACTACGCAACGGATTTTGATGCGGTTTTTTTTTAATAGATAGAGTGATTCAAGAGAAAAGTTTATATATATAATACATGCATAATATTGCATTGCACCCGTGCGAAGCTAGGGCGGGTCCGGTCGCTAGGAAATAATAAAAATAACGTTTCTCTATTTATAAACATCAAAGCAAACAATTTCAATCAAATCAATCAAACACTTTAACCACTTAAAAAGTCCCAAGCCGCTTCGCACTGAAAGCGGTTAAGTCCACAAATAGCTTTAAGCTAGCCTCTGCACCAACTACCAAAGGCTTACGATGCATTCGCACTAAAGCCTTTCATTACCATAATGTGATGCTGGAGTACGAGTTCAGGAATATCCACTCATGCTCACACTCACACTCGTGCTATATAGTCATCCTAGAGAACTGCCTCCTACGTCCTTTCCATAAAAATCTCACTGTGAAAATTAAGGTGAACTGTCTGTTCTTCGTTTTTGTAAGATTTTTACAAATTAACAATACAGATCCTACGTTTCAGTGTGGTGCTCTGGTTACGAAATATGAACGGTTTGTTGAAGAACTAGGCTCTGCTGCAAGCGGCTTGGCCCGCATAACAGTAGGTTGTCCCTAGGGAACATACTCCTATGATACAAAGTATCGTATGTTTATTTTTTATGTTCTATTGGAGCACATTAGCTGTGCGTTAAATTTCATCCAAATCTGTTCAGCCCTTCGAGTGTGGAGAAGTTGCAAACATACACTCACAAAATTTTATCTTCACTCAGGTGGGTGTTATTATATATTTTGGTCAGTATATACTTCTTATATATACGTAAAATATTTTTTTTGGTGAATAATATTTATGGCTCCACAATTAAGCCGAGGTGTTAAAAGATTCCTCGTGTTCCTGTCGTTATTCTCTTTGACACATTTTCTGCGCCAATCATCAACGTAACGTAACTTTATGGAGAAACTAATATTTTCCTCCATAATATCCTCGTTGTCTCCCGAGGCAGTCAGGGGCTACTCTGTAAAATACTTTCATATAGTATAAGAAGTCCCCTGACTGCGATGAAAATTTCAGTTTTGTAGATCATGTAGTTTCCGAGATTCCATGTTTAGTCATTACTTTTCAATAAAATAACAGAAACTTGTTTTTTTTTTTGTTTTAAATAGCAGTCGTGTTTTTATGTTTTTAAATTATTTGATTTTATTTTAAACTTTTTAGTGATATCTCACAAAACCTTAAAAGGATCCTCCTCCTTGCGTCGTTTATCCTCAATGCTGAGGGTCGTAACCTCGACGAATAACTTATGGACTATATTTCGCCATGTTGTTCTATCTTCGGCGATGTGGATGGCGTCGCAGACTGGAGTCTCCAATGTGGCACGGATTTGGACTGACCAACGTATCGGACTCCTGCCCCTGGGTCTTTTCCCGTCTTCTTTCCCTGTAAGCAGCAACTTTTCCAAGTTATCACCTCTCTTTCTGGCAATGAGGCCAAAGAAACCAAAAAGTCTTCTCTGGCATATGGTAGTGAGCCTCATGGGTGACTTGAATTCGGCTATTATAGAGTCATTGATCCGATGTTCTGTCCAGTGAATTCCGAGCATCTTCCTTTAACACGACATCTCAAAAGCATCAATCCGGCAACGGTCAGCTTTTTGAGGTCCAGGTCTCTACACCATGTTCTCTACCAAGTTGGAGAAAATGACGGTTGTGACGAGCTTTTTTTTGGTCTTACGCGAGATGTCCCTGTCGGCCCAGATGCGATTCAGCTGAGACATAGCGCTCTTTGCCATCCCAATACGTCTTCTTATGTCCTGCTCACAAGACCCATTGTTAGTTATGTTAGAGCCTAGGTAGACAAACTCGTTTACTGTGTCCAATTTTAGTGTACCAGACAGAGTGAGAGACTTGCTTCGGTCCACAGCCATGACTTTTGTTTAAGTTCTGTTTATATGGCGCCCCAACTTCTAGCTGGTTCGCTCTACTCTTGCCATCAGCACTGACATCTCATCTTCACTAGCCGCAAAAAGTGTGGTGTCGTCGGCATAGCGCAGGTTGGTAATTTTAACCGCCAATCGTGATTCCACCCTCCCAGTCTTCGCAAACGCGTCTCATAATGTACACTCCAAATATGCTAAAGAGTGTGGGAGATAATATACATCCTTACAGTAGATGGCGCTGTCATCTTGTAAACATCGAGTTCATGTCAAAGATTTAGTAAATTAAATTTTAAATGTGTTTTCCACGATAATTGTCTCGTATTGTGCATCAAAGTGAAAGAAATCTTATGACTAACGTGTACAAGTGTTATCTTAAAACTTATGAGTGGTTTAATAAAAAAAAAAACTGATATTGACAAAGTGGCAGTGTATGTACGTGAAAATAAAAATAAAACATCAAACTGCATCTTTTTGGTAACTGTGTGAAGAAATCGAACTAGTAAACAGTGGAATCATCATAATAGTTGTGCAGAAACAGTTTAATTCGCTAGCTCTTATTGAAACAATATTGAGTGACCGTTTTTTTTTTTTTTTTTTCCAAATTATTAAATTGTGCTATGACAGTCAGCACTCCGTGCGGACAGTAGATGAACTATTTGAGTGACGACATCTAGCACAAAGTAGCAGCGAACGACACACTCGACAATTCTATAAGTCGTTCCTCATCAAATATCTAGATGGCGACAGTTTATGATGGAGTTAGTATGACAATCAGCGCTTGGTGCGTGTGAGGGAGGAGCGACATCTAGCGCATAGTAGCTGCGACCCGTACGATCGATACTTGATCTCCTGACATTTAATTTTTCAACTAATAGATGGCGCTACTACCAAAGGAAAAATTATATATGCACCATATTTAATTTCAACACCATTGTTAGAAGTGTTAATAAATTTGAATAATAATCTTTGAATCTTTGAATCTTTGAATCTTTGAATCTTTGAATCTTTGAATCTTTGAATCTTTGAATCTTTGAATCTTTGAATCTTTGAATCTTTGAATCTTTGAATCTTTGAATCTTTGAATCTTTGAATCTTTGAATCTTTGAATCTTTGAATCTTTGAATCTTTGAATCTTTGAATCTTTGAATCTTTGAATCTTTGAATCTTTGAATCTTTGAATCTTTGAATCTTTGAATCTTTGAATCTTTGAATCTTTGAATCCTTGAATCTTTGAATCATCTATTTTACCGGTCATAATGGGTATTTCGAGGTTATCGTCTTTCTTTGCAATGTGACCGAAGTATCGCAGAATCTTACGAAGACGCTCGGACGACAGCTGCGAGAAGATTTTTAGTTCTCGAATTATGGATACGTTGATCCGAAATGCTGTCCAAGGGAAACGGAGCATCTTCGTCCAGCACCACATCACAAAAGCGTCAATGCCTTAGCAATCTACAATTTTCAGTGTACAAGTCTCAGCGCTATACGAAAAGATCCCTCCAGATTTTGTCAAGCTGAGACTTGGCGACCTTAACCATGCAAATTCTCCTGCGGACTTCCTTCTTGCACGAGCCATCGTTACTAACATTCGACCCCAGGTAAATAAAGTTGTACATTGTTTCCAGGTAACTGGACCATGAGCTCCAATTTCCTAGACCTGTCCACCACCATGATCTTGTTTTTCAACCTGTTGACTACGGAAACTGGACGAGACTGTTGTGTACGGAAAGCCCCATCTCCTCGCTAATCCTTTACACTCGGTCTAGGAGTGCAACTATTTCCGATTCATTTGCTGCAAGAAGAGAAGTGTTATCGGCGTAGCGCAGATTAGTAATGTTTACGCCACCAACTGTGAGTGCATTATGAATTTATGATACAAGAGTATAATGTTGGTGATACCGCTGAGACCCTATTGAGATCCAAGCTGAAGGCGAGAGCCTTAAGAGAGCCGAGGACGGTAATAATTAATATTCACGCGAATCATAGGACGTACCAAGAAAAATAATTTAACTAACTATTTATTTAACAGCAAAAAAGTAATTGCGTATTTTTTGTGACTTGGGGTCTTTTATCATTCATTCATCATTTATAAATAAATATCTTTTTACATACACTTACTCAAAACACCGCTGTTATCCTACTGCATTAAGGCACGCAATCGACTGTTTTTATATAATGTTTTCATGTACCAATAAAATTGTGGAGGTGCGAGCACGCACACTTTTCCGCACTTGTGCGGAAAATAATCCATTGCGTACCTAAACGCAGTGGGATAAGAACGGTTTTTCTAGTGAGTTTATTGAAAATACCACCCTCCCCCACGAGTCGTAAGTGTATTGAAAAACGTCGTTTAACACTGTCACTGCAGCCCTGGGCTCCATAACAAATCGGATTCTGCCTCGATCGCAGTGACAACCTTTCTGCACTTGTATCAAAATGTACTATTTAACCGACATCGAAAAGGAGGAGGTTCTATGTTTGGCTTTATGTTTTTTTTTATGTATGAGTACCGATTACTCGGTTAATTTAAGGTCGATTTTGAATTTTTTTTCTTTATTTTGATTGAAAGAATACACTCCTAAATTGGTCCTATTGAAATATAGTTTTGATCTGATGATTAACTTCGAAGATTTAAAACGGAACTTTAAAAAAAATCATAACAGAACTGTCATAACAAGTAAACTTGCTTTGTTTATACATGTAATTGTAGTCTTTGACTGGCTGAAGAAGGAGATAAATAGAACTGATCTAATGATGAAGCCGGAAGGTAGGTAAGAACTGGAATTCTGTAATAAATCAGTGTATCCTAGCCGTTTTTGGTATTATTAGAATTGTAATGATGATTATATGATGGAACCGATTTTTTTTTTTTGATAAGAGTCTCAGTTTGGTTACAAGTGCCATTATATCCTCCATATTTTCCTCCGCCAGAAAGTGGGCGCCGCGTCGCATCGAATAGATACTGACAGTGATTTAGAGAAACTGCGTTCTCAATCTAACCTCTGACTAGGAAACATTGTATGCCATTATCTTTTACGCTTTTATTTTTGTCTTGTTTACTGCATGTTATTGATTATTTTAAGTTTAAACTACAAATATTGGCATTTTATATTATACAAATTTATAAACTGCTCCCATCTTGTACCACAAGTACCCCAAGCACTAAGTCTATCAAACTCGAACACTAAACATAATACACTATCACTGCTTGTAAAATTGCAAAACTGTTCCTGTAAAATACTTAGAGGATTTTCTTTAAACATTACTCAAGTACAATTCTATTTTGTAACTCATGTAATTATGAGAAACACTTATTTACAATATTTGCAAATTAAGATACACTTTATAGATCATTTTACGAAATAGCGATGGCCCTGGATAACATATCGAATGACATTGATTCAGTTCAAGTATCAGATTCCCGGATTTGCTCCCCTGAAAGCCTGATAAATCATATCGATTTGTCCCGAACATCCCTAACTGTAATGCACACAAACATTCGCAGCGTAGCTTGTAACTTTGATAGCCTTGTAGTTCTGCTTGAAAGAATCAATATACAGTGTGATATCCTTATACTGACCGAATGCTGGTTAAGTAAATCCCCGACGGTTCCTGTTATTTCTGGCTACACATCGTACTCTTCTGACTTCTTGAACCAGAATGATGGCGTTCTAATATACGTAAAATCTGAGATTAGTCATAAAATAATAAAGCCATCGGTACTAGACGCCAACTGTCTTGTTTTGCAGTCTGGAAATGATTATGCTATTGTGGCTGTATACAGGCCGCCCTCATATCGCAATATAAATAGGTTCTGCGACAGCCTCGATCAGTGTCTTGCATCACTGAAAGCAGTGAAGTCTGTAATTGTGACAGGAGATATTAATATTAATATCTCACCTCTTGGTAACGACCCTAACTGCAATACTTATTTAGATCAGATGGCTTATCATGGATTTCTTCCTGCCCATGTCTTACCTACTCGTAATACTAGCTGTTTGGATCACGTAATGCTAAGATCTGATAGATTATCAGCTACTTATGTACTGGACTCATTCATTACTGACCACGCACCTCTCATTTTTAGTCTTGATTGTAAAATAAAAAGGAACACCGTCAAATCCTCTTTTTTAAAGATTGACTATCCCTCTTTAGTCCCAGCACTGGCTGATACTGACTTCTGTTCAGTTTTTTCTGCCAGTGATGCCAATGTATGCGCTAACAATTTCGTAAACTTGATTTCGTCGACTATCCTTGCGCACTCAACACCTAAAACTATTCCTCACCGTCAGAGAACAATCAAGCCTTGGTTGACATCGGGCTTGTTACGGTGCATCAGACATAGAGACAGGTTGCACAAGAAAGCAAACCTAAATAAAAACAATGCAATAACGCAAGTCACTTATACGAGATACCGCAACTTCTGTAACAACCTCTTGAAAAAACTAAAAACTAATTATGAAAAATCTGAATTCCAAAAGTATAAAAATAATCCAAAAGGAATGTGGAATACTATAAACAAAATAGCCAACCTTAAGCAAATTTCACCCTCTCCCCGTGAGTTACTAACTCTTACTCCAGAGCCTATAGAGTCATTAAATATAGTGAATAACTATTTTGCTGGAATCGGAGAAAAACTAGCTAATGATATATTGAATAAGCAAAATGTTACTGGAAGACGGCCACGCACTTCAATTATAGGGGACCTGTCTAACTCGCCTAGAGATTCCATGGTACTGTTCCAAACGGATTATGAGGAAATCGAAAATATTATTATCAATTTAAAGACTGAATCTGCTACGGGCATTGACAACATACCTACACTAGTCGTAAAAAGTGCGAAGATGAGTCTAACTCCACCTCTTACACATATGTGTAATCTGTGCTTAAGTACTGGCGTTTTCCCGGATATTTTAAAGAGAGCTTTAGTACATCCCATTCATAAGAGTGGCAGCAGAGACAGTGTTGGAAACTATAGACCGATATCTGTGCTAACAGTAATTTCCAAGATTCTTGAGAAACTTTTAAACAACAGACTAACCAAATTTTTGTATCAGAATAACGTTATTGCAAAAAACCAATTTGGCTTTGTGAAAGGTAAGTCAACAGAGGATGCTACTTTATTGCTTTCAGAGATTATAGCTCATCACTTAGACAATAAAGAGAAAGTAATAGGTATTTTCCTCGATATGTCGAAAGCTTTCGACACTGTTTCTGTTCCAATGCTGCTCTCAAAAATGGAGTCGATTGGTATTCGTGGGATCGCACTGGAAATTTTTAGCTCTTACCTCTCCAACAGAACTCAATGCGTTGGGATGGGTGATTGCATGAGTTCAAAGGTTTCTCTCTCTTTTGGCGTGCCTCAAGGCAGTGTTCTCGGACCCACTCTCTTCCTGTTGTACATCAACACCTTGTGTTTAATGAACTTACCTAACTGTAGTATTATTACATATGCTGATGACACTGCGTTGATTGTGCATGGAAGAGACTGGAAAGGTACTCGATGCTATGCAGAGCGAGCTCTTCAAGATATATTGACTTGGCTTAATGACAATCTATTGACGCTTAATGTCGAAAAGACCAAATATATGACCTTTTCTCACCGCTCTATTACCCAACCTCCGTCGGATTTCACAATTGCTGCACATACGTGTGACCCTTCAGAGAACTGTAGTTGTCCCATACTAACTCGCACTACCAATATTAAGTATCTGGGTCTTATAATAGACAGTTCTCTGAAATGGTCAGCACATATAGATCAATTGACTGCCCGCATAAGAAAATTAATGCCGACTTTCAGAAAGCTCAGAAATTCTGCTGATAGGGAAACTTTGCTGTGCGTCTACTTTGCCCTTGCTCAAAGCTTGTTGCAGTACTGCGTTGTTGTTTGGGGTGGGGTTGGTAGGACTGTCCTGCTTCCCCTGGAGCGTGCGCAAAGGGCAGTCTTGAAAGTCATGCTTGGTCGCCCCCGTAGATACAGCACTGAATCGTTGTATAATGACTGTCCTGTTTTGACTGTCAGACAACTTTTTGTACTGTCAACCACTCTCTGGAAGCACAGAAGTATGGTATTTAAACCAATCCAAAAGCGTAATCAATCTAGAGTTTGCTCATCAACGCCACACAGAACGACTCTTGCTAGACAGCAGTATTATGTTATAAGTAACCATATATATAACAAAGCGAAACAAGTACATAACATCTTTCCTCTACCTATCAGCAGGTGCAAGGATGTAATACGTCGCTGGCTTCTACGGTTAAACTATTCCGAAACAGAAGAGATATTAAATAGTAGAACTTCATAATTACAATCACACTCTCACCAACACATTACACTACACACTTCACCAAACTCAAGGGTACTTGTACAAGATTTTGTTATTTTTTATTTTTTAAGTAGTTTACAAATAACCATTATCAGTATTTTTTGTTTTTGTCTTGACGCTATGTATCGCATGCATTGTAATTATTATTAATCATTCATTTTGAGTTACAAAGTTATATCACAAATAAATTAGAATTGTATTAAATTACACAAATTTTAATCAAATTATA
The DNA here is from genome assembly GCA_958295575.1 of Leucania comma. Classification (NCBI taxonomy): domain Eukaryota; kingdom Metazoa; phylum Arthropoda; class Insecta; order Lepidoptera; family Noctuidae; genus Leucania; species Leucania comma. Next base: position 36,661,379 of record OY282461.1, on the reverse strand, counting down.
TTAAATCATAAAATTTATATTTAATTGTATTAAATTATAATATAGGGAGGAGGATGCTGTCGACTGTGTCACAGTTCATACTAGTACAGTCGTCAACGTTATCTCTTAAACAGTTTGCTATGAAAAATAAAAAAATAAAAATTGTCTGTGAAAAATTATAGATTAAGAGAAATTTGTGAAATTGAAATATTAAATAAATAAATATAAAAATATAAATATAAAAAAAAATATATAATAATATAATATATTAGGTATGCGGTGCTATCATAAAATAAAAATCCAAATATACGGCACATACGAGTAATTACTAAATAAGTCTTTATATTATGTGGAAACCTTACTAACACACATGTTGCTTCGTTCCGTGGAGGGTAATCAAACCACAACCCTAATTAGAATTTCTAATTGCTAAATTTCATATTTAAAACTTTCCGTATACATTATTAACGATTTCATGTTCAAAGTCGGACAAAGTAAATAATATGTTTAACTAGCGCACGATAATATAAATTATTAATAATACAGTTTTGAACCATGTCAATAAGAGTGGCTATAATTACAGCTAACAACAAACAGCTCACCACTCTCATAACACTCTTACAACTACTGTTTGACATATCTGTGCTTACAACCATACCTGTTACATAACTATCGAGGAATGACTTTGGTGTAACTTCACTCTGTAGAAGTGTCTCTCAGAAATGTCTTGTTTTGCATTTTGGACGTACTATGGTTATAAATATTGTATGTATAAGTTAAAATGGCAATTAAGACACTAAGTTATACTATTGAACGCAATAACAATATTTTTGTTTTCAAATATCAAAGCGACTGTATTACTCTTACAGTAAATACGCTCAGTAACTGGACAAGCAATGTAAAAATAATATAACGATACTTTATCAGTGCGGTATATTTCATAATACGGCCGTTGCTAGCCGTAGCGAGCTAGTGGTGCTCCGGTAAGTAGGTAAAGCTTTACTATAAATGTAGACTATCGATCAGAATATCGATTGTTTGGATATCTGAAGTGAAATAATGTATTTTTATTTAGTAGTAGAGAAATACGTAAGCAACTGTAACGACTAATAAATTCGATATTGACGTTCTAAAATGTTGTATAATGGCCTAACGGGGATAAGTAATGAGAGTTTCTGAGTTTTATGAAAAAAAATGTGTTGTTCTATTATTAAAATAATTAATGTTGTAGACATATTGGTATTTATTTAATTTGTTTTTGAACCCAAAAAAAAGTAACACAATAAAAATTTGAAAAATTAAAATAAATTGCTTTTGCTCAGCACATCGATGTTTATGTGTGCGTAAGTTATACGGTGCATGGAAAATACACGCTGTGTTTAAGACAATAAGGTTTATGCTTGGCGGGTAATATGGTCTGATTTATAACTTGCGGATGTATGCGTGACTGTGTAATTATTGTTGCATGTGTAGTGGTTTTTTTTTTTTTTTACGGTAGGTAAAATCATCCAATGACAAATCCCGCCCTTGGGCGGAGCGGGAAATAGTGTCAGACTCTTACTGACTAAAAACCTACCCTGTTCCTTCCCTGCCTTGGTTCCAGGGCCCTGGTATGCATTTTCATACCTTCCCAGAGCCCCAGACTAGGCCTCGACCCTACTGGGCCCCTACGGTTTGCTGACAACTCCTTGAGGCGCACGGGAACAGTGCGCGCCGTAAACGACTTGGGCTCGGTCCGGTCTGTTACCGGACAAACGGACAGCGAGCTACCCATTGCCCGCCGTCCGCAAGCCCGCGTCTACGGTGGCCGGAAATTTGGATCGGAGTTACGGCGGCGGCTGCGGCGTGAACGCCGTTGCCTGATACGGTCAGCCTCCTCCTTTGCTAGCATTACTGCTTCGCAGAAGGAGGCGACCGTCTGCCACTCCTCCTCGCTCCTGAGCATGGCTTGAACCAAGCCCCGGCGCGAGAGATCGCCTCCGATTGCCCCCACGAGGACATTGCGATGCTCTTCCCAAGCGGGGCACACCTCTACCGTGTGCTCCACCGTGTCCACCGGGCGTTCCGCACAGTGACGACACCCGGGCGTCACCTCCGCACGGATCTTGTACAGGTACGGCCCGAACTTGCCATGTTCGGTTAGTACCTGCGCCATGCGGAAGGTTACGACGCCGTGAGGCCTTTCCAGCTGCATGTGTAGTGGTGTCGGTGGTAGAGACAACTGGAGACATCGTGTTCCGATACATTTTTTACTACGTAACATATCTCCTCTTTTATTGTACCTATTGTCACGACGCATTACCTACTAGTATACGTGAACTCAAATGAACTGTGCGATAACCGCGCACGGATCGTATTTTTTTACGCAAAGCGAGGGGAGGCAGAGGTACGCGTTGATTGCCACGTCGCCCGGGTTTTCCTCGCCTTAACTACATTATTGTACTAATGTGTAATCAAAATGTCACAGTTTGGTATCAAATGCCATTATGTGACTGTGCAATACAATAGAGTCACTTTCTGAGCAAGCGTGTTGAATATGGTAGTTAGAGGCACAGTATATACACTTTTGCAAGGCATGATTTATAAGATGCTTTTTACAGTGCAATTATTGTCATTCAGTCTTCATCGTGTCCAACAATGTTTTTTTTTAATATATTTGCTCTGAAAGTAATAAAGTCACTTATGCGCCGCATCTAAGTACGTAATGGCGCATATTACCCATCTGTGACATTTTGATTACCATTACGCACTGGTGCGATAATGTAGTAAATAGTTCATTTTGATGCAAGTGGAGAAAGTTTGGCATGGCAACCAAGGCGAAATTCACCCGCCTAGTATATAATATGCTCGCTTACATACGAGTGCCTTTGACACAACATTTAAATTTCGTTTCATGAAGAATCTAATATGAGAGGAGATATTTTATCATAACTCTTCATGCCATATTCAATAAAAGATGAAGTTATCCTAACCACTTTAAATGTAATCTGTATCTATATATATCAATTACATATAATAAAGCAGTAAAAATTTATTGCTATGCTTACTGTTGGCGCAAAAACTACTGAACCAATCCGTCAATTTATAGGCTATTTATTATCACGCTATTTGCTTTGGGAGGTGAGCAATATCGCATTTTGTCGGTATTGAACGACATTTATCACAAGTTCAATCCCCAGCTACACTTCAAAGTTTTTGTCATTATTTAGTTTTCTTTTTGGTAATAGAATAACTTTTACAATTTTTTCAAAACAACATCGACTTTTACATTCGATATTTTCCAAATGTTGGGTAAAAACTAATGCAATCAATTCATAATCAAATCAAAGCGGTGATAAAAATCACAGAGTGTAATATTAGGGTGCGTCCACATCTGGCGAATGTGCCGCGAACGTGGAGCTCGCGAGCCCTTTGCGAGCTGCCCGCGAGCTGCGCGCGTGCAGTCACGGCAATGGTTTGGTGCGCCTCTTTAGCGCAACTCATGTAAGGCTCGTATAAGGCGATCTGCGCGCACTCAATTCTCGCACTTACATTTCTTTTTACTGGCTCAGTACTTTCGAAGATGTCGGACGACACTAGTGCTTTTAATATAATTGCTGCATCATTGCTATTATACTGATAAAAAGGAAAAAAAAGAGACAACGGCATTGGTGGCAAAATCCTAGTTTTAATAGAAAACAGTATTTTGTTTTCTTTTAAAAATGGGTTTTTGCCGCTTAATTGATGGCTTTTCAACTCCGCTACTATATTTAGTAGCGGAGTTGAAAAGCCATCAATTAAGCGCGACACTACGCAATTTTTTTTAAATTCTCACCAGAATAATATCAAAATTTACTACAGATGGTTAGTTTCAAGATTGCACGGGTGGAAGGAAGACGCGAGTCACTAGCGCCCGCGCACTGATCGCGTACGGCGCTTAGGTCGCGCGCGAGCGGCGCATGAGCGACCCACGAACAAAAATGCACGCGCACAGCTCGCGGGCAACTCTGAAACGGCTCGCGAGCTGCACATTCGCGGCACATTCGCCAGATGTGGACGCACATTACACACACACATTATTCCATTTAGCTGCAAAAATATCTTCTGAAACAAAAATCAACACGCTATCATCGACGAGGAGCCAAGCAGTCAATTATGACGTTAATATGAGAACGTCTATTTTGAATAGTAATCATCGAAAACCGTAGCTCAGTGGCTTCATAAATGAACTTGTGAGTAACACGAAGGTGGTTTGAATCCCATATATATTTTTTTTACATATTTTTGCATTTGTTAGAAGCATGGGAGGTAAACTAGGTCGTCACAGGAAAGAAGAAGCAAGAAAACCTGTGGTAGCTTCAATTATAGTATTTTACAGACACATCTTACAATATCATTTGTCAGAATACTCGTAACATAATTAGAAACAAAAGTCACAGTATGACACACACACAGAAGTTTATACAACTATTAGCAATAATATTAATAATTAAAATACAATATTGAACAACTTACGTCAGTATTGGTCTAGCACTGGGCATCAAATAGGCCGTTTCACTGGGAGTACACCCTTTTTATGGATTGACACAAACGTCAAACACAATTATCATCCTTGTTATCACCTTTACAATCTGACGTACGACCGCCCTAGATATTTTGTTATTGTATTATTTATTAAGTTAGTGTTGAGCGTGTGTGTGTTTGCTGACTACTGTATTTTAATAGTATATAAGCTTAGTTATTTATCTTAATAAAGAGTACTTTAGAACACGTAGTCGTATAATTACACCAATGTATAAAATACGACTAATAATATTCGTGAAAAATTTAATTACGTCATAAATAATATAAAATCTAACACGTTCTTACAATTTTTTTTTTCATTTCCATAATAAAAATGTGACCAAGTAAGAACAGTTTGGTTTCTAAATAAGTACTTTCAAAGCAGTTTAGCAGTTTGGCCCTGCTCTACACGGAACTGAAACCATTAAATTTGTTGAACAGCCAGCATACTTTTTTTTACAATTCTATTTTTTATTACCCTTTTAATTTTTGTAACCTAAATCAAGAATTAGCATAGCATAGCATAGCAGCCTTATAATGTTCCCACTGCTGGGACTTAGGCCTCCTCTCTAGGAGAGAAAATGGGCCGTAATCCACCACGCGGGCGCAGTGCGTGTTGGTGGATGTTACATGTCTTCGAATTTTTGGATCTAGGACATGCTGGTTTCCTCACGAGGTTTTTCTTCACTGTTTTGAGAGCAGTGGTAATGAAATAAATTACACAAAGTAATGTGCCTGGCTGGGGAAAGCAAGAATTACACTCGTATTTATATTATAATACTTTAGACAATGAATTCCTTTACACGCGATATCTTTCATTCACCCGCGAACTCATCAAAATCAACCGTCCAACGTTTTTTATTTTTTCATTTTAAGTTAATTATTTTTATATTAAGTAGCAATAGATTACATTTTTAGTCACAAAAAAAAATATTTCTTTCTTTCTTTCAAATTGCACCTAGCTTTCAAATCACAAAAACCAACCATCCATTTAATAATATAAATTTAAAAAAAAAATTAAACCCCCTACAGTCCTTGTCATCATGGGAAATGTAAAGAATTGGACCAGTCGAATCTAATGAGCCCAAACTTGATGGGTTCACTAATAGGCATTCGAAAGTTCCGTCAGCCACCTCCCAGTTCTAGCATCAGCTCCTTGTCATCATGAGAAATGTATAGCACTGGTGAAGGCGAATCTAATGAGCCCAGACTCGATATGTTTAACTTATTAATAAGCAATCCTGTTACTATATTAATAAGGGGTCTTACCTTCGAGCTCCAGCATCAGACCGGCAGCAGCAAGGGAATTTTACAGTTATTTGCCATCATTTTGTTCTTTTGGAAAGTACACAAATGCGAACGCTCTACAGAGCTCTGATGTCATTTGCACATCATGCAGCGATCACTCCGTATGTACGTACCTACATTGTAAGAGAATTAACAGCCTGCCAAAGTCAGGCTTCATCTGAACTAGTCCTGACAGACGGCTCGACAGACGGCTCGCCAAGAGCGTTTAGAAACTGTTATCGAGATAATTGATGCATTGAGTTTATGTATTTATTATTTAATGTTTGCGCGAATTATTTAGACATATATAAGTAGAAGTAGCGTTACCTACGTGTCAGAAAGTATAAGTAAGTAGGTAATAACAAGAACTCAAAATAAAAAGTAAAAGATACCTGATAATTCAGCCCGTATCATACTTTACAAAATGTAAAGTAATCGGCACAATGTAATATAATTTATAGGACTAAACTGGACCCTTTTTGCAAAATTTGTCCAGATTCAGTTTCCTCTACTATTTTATTTTTGCTACTTTTTGATTTCGTTTATTTCTAACTGGTTTTTGTATGCCTTGAGTTGTGATAAGATAATGATGAAGATGAATCATTTTAATCGAATTGCTCAGAATGAAATGAGCTTTTATAAATCCGTTGGATTCATTTCACCGATGTACACATAATAATATTAACTAGTAATTCGGGAAAATGAATTAAAAGTTTAGAATTAGGAATAGAATTAGAAGTTTATGATAATTACTTGAGTTTTTTTTTGTAATAACTTTTCGGCTTTTTTTTAATTTTAAAGTAAACTGAAGTTTAAAATATATTTTTTCCAATCAATCAATCAATCAAAATTATTTATTTTTTGTCACAGATAGTTTGGATCTTATAATACAATTGAATTGGAGTCGCTGCAACATACTCATAAGGTGTATAATACTGTGGTCATATAATTTAAAATGGATTATTATCATTAATATTAACACATCACAAAATTATAACAAAATTATTACTCATGTCACTGTTCATTATTATTCATAAAATTAGTCTGCATAGTCAAAATCAAATGTCATAGTCACACAAATACAATTTACATTATAATTTCATTCGTTAATATGTTTGTCATTTAAAAGGTCATTTATCGAGGAGTATGTTTTACTTATTAAAAATTCTTTAAGTTTTACTTTAAAAATATTTAAGTTTGATATGGTTTTTATAGAAATTGGTAATTTGTTATATATTTTTACACCTATTCTAAAAATACTCGATTTAAATTTAACTGTCCTATATTTGATTACACTCAATTCATTTTTATGTCGGGCACTTCTTAGCGTTTCATAATGACTAATATCGCGTTTTATCATTACTGCTGCCTCATAAATATACAGTGAAGGGAGAGTTAAAATATTTAGCTTAGTAAACACTTCTACATGAATCAAACGGTTTAAGTCCACATATATACTTCTGACACTTTTTTCTGAGCCTCAAATGCATATTCTCTGTTTGTAGAATTACCCCAAATAAGAATGCCATATTTGAGTACGAAACCTACATTCGCATGGTAAGCACTGAGTAATGCATTTTCGTTCACAACTTTATTTAGCATGTAAAGGGCATAGGAAGACTGGTATAATTTTTTGCAAACGTGATCCACTTCCGCTGCCTAAAACTCAACAAATTAAGCTATTTATGTTTTAGAATACCCGCGCTATATTTGAGTTCTTTTTTGCGTCTGACAGCACTTTAATAATGTTGATCCGATTATTTTTTCTTATTTTTTGAGGCAATGGGAAGCTGTTATAAGTACTAAAAAATAAAAGATGTAATACACGTATGATTTTAGCTTATTCGTATTTAGTTTCAGTTGTAGCATCATCGTGTCTGGTTTATGTCAACAGGCTCGCATTTCTGCGAGGTGTGCTGTGTCCATACTTTCGTGAAACTCAAAGATAAATGTCGCATAAATTGGTTGAGCAGACCACAATGTACCTACTTAATCATAATTGTGAAAAATACATTCGTGATATTATATTGATATTGTTAAAGTTTACCTACACAATAATGTAAAACAACTAATTTAGAGTTAAAAATTTACTAAATAATCATCAATAAGTCCACTTTAACTCTACATTACTCGTTTGTTGTTGTTTTCTACCATACATATCTCAATCTTGCCAATATCTCGTAAGATGATGGAACATCAAACGCTGAAATCGTGTACCTATTAGACCTTTTCTTTTCATGAAAGTCCGCTCCTTCCCGTACCCCTCGTCCAACTTCTGTCAAATAGCTTCTTTCTCTTGTGTTTAAACTGTGTAGATTTATTGAAATCAATAAAATTAAAGTTGTAACTATTTGAATCGGATTTTGTCTACCTCTTTATTTTCTCTTTGTTTCACTTTTATGAATTTCTGTCATCTATTATCATTTTCCGCCTGTGAGGAAATATTTCATTTTTAACTTTAATATGCTTTTAATTACTCTTAATACTCGCTAAATATTCTCCAGTATTCGCACGTGTTATTGGTAAAATTGTGATGTTAACACCGGAAGCGTCGCCATCTCATATATGTCCCATCCGCAAGTATAATCAACAGAAACTTTTAAAACTTTTTTATTGAAACTTTGGTCTTTTATAAATTCATTGGATTTCATAATTTTTAAATGTTTTCAATTATATAACAAGAAACTTTAATTAAAAAAAAATTATATACCTAAAATGCCAATAGGTCATTTTGTTCCATGTCTATTAGAAACAATAATTCGATGGGTGGGCATTTCGTTAAGGGAGTTGCGGAGGTGAAAGGGTCCGGCGTGAGTGAATAAACATTTGTGCATCTTTACTAGTAGACAACACCGACATATAATAATAATCCTCTCGACCAAATTTCGATCTCGCGCGGTGGCCAGAGATTAGTCGAAGAGTAGGTGAGATTAGAGCGTAGAAGTCATTACAGTGCACAAGCGTGGGGGCAAATACAGCTGAACTCTCTGTTCCATTACTCTCATAGTTCGATGGAACAGCAATTCGACATGACCAGAGAGAGAAATGGTGCAGGATCAACGGCTTTATGTGTATTCAGGGCCACAGTGGTGTCACACGATTTACTGAGTATATTCTAATGGAAAACCCAATAGTACTTTTCGTCTAACCCAGGAATTGAATAGGAGCCCAACGAAGCTACAAAGAAGCTAGGTACCTACATAGAAATGGTAGTCAGTTGCTTATTGTTTTGCATAAGGAGTGCACGTTACTGTTTTCTAAGTCCGAATGTTACCATTGAGCGAATCGCCCGCAAGACACGGTGGAGCATCGCTCCGAACTAGGACTACCTCGCTTGGGCGGAATCCTACCGTGTCCTTATGACGGCGATTGGTGGTGGCCACTTTTAGGGTCCGGCCCAGTTAAGACATAGTTCGGAAGAACAAGAAACTAAAAATGATGTATTTCACTTGAACGAACTGTTTTCACCCAGTTTACTGAGCCAGTCTGTACAATAATTTGACAGTTGTTTGGAATTAACTTTTCTACGCTGACTAGTCTGTGCTAAATCTAGATGCCTCATTAAATAATTCGAGCATTAATCATCGTGCTGGCCGAAATCAAAAGAGCCAGTATAAAACATTCGTATCGATCGAGGGTCGGTAGCTCGCCTTCAGGGGGTATCACAAGTTATTCAGGTAGTAAATCACGAAGTAGGTGCGATAAGTAAATAAACATCACTGAAAACAAGTTCAAGACAATTGAAACCCTCCACAACTTTTTTTTTTTTTTTAATTCGGAATTAACGCTTCCGAATAAAAAAAAAACTTATAATTTGTGGAGGGTTTTTAGCTAGCATGGAAATCATTGTTCAATTCTTCGAACAATTAAAGATAAATTATATTTCACCTCAGCAGCGTTCAATTCTATATACTGGCACTTACTGATTTTTAGGAGCGGGCTTGTCCGTACATTTCGTCAAGGCCAGAAAGTATTTATATTCATTGTAAATTATTCGTAAAAAGGCATTGGCATTTCATTATGAAGATTTCCAATAGGATTATAACGACATGCGGTTGACGGTTGAAAAGTTTAAATGTAAGGATTGACATCATCACGTTTCAGTAGAACATGTAAAGTTTAAATATAAGGATTGACATTGTCACGTTTCAGTAGAACATGTAAAGTTTAAATGTAAGGATTGACATTGTCACGTTTAAGTAGAACATGTAAAGTTTAAATGTAAGGATTGACATCGTCACGTTTCAGTAGAACATGTAAAGTTTAAATGTAAGGATTGACATCATCACGTTTCAGTAGAACATGTAACGTTTAAATGTAAGGATTGACATCGTCACGTTTCAGTAGAACATATAAAGTTTAAATGTAAGGATTGAAATCGTCACGTTTCAGTAGAACATTTAAAGTTTAAATGTAAGGATTGACATTGTCACGTTTCAGTAGAACATATAAAGTTTAAATGTAAGGATAGACATCGTCACGTTTCAGTAGAAAATGTAAAGTTTAAATATAAGGATTGACATCGTCACGTTTCAGTAGAACATGTAAAGTTTAAATGTAAGGATTGACATCGTCACGTTTCAGTAGAACATTTAAAGTTTAAATGTAAGGATTGACATCGTCACGTTTCAGTAGAACATTTAAAGTTTAAATGTAAGGATTGATCTGACTGAAAGTTTTCGACAGTACATAGTTAACTTTGTCTAGAGCCTGAGCCATCCCACGACCCACGGCACGGTTTATTCGACTGCCTTTCTACCCATTTAGCAATTACGTTATCAGTTTATTATCTTGCTACTCCAGTCAGGCGTAAAGGAAAACTACAATACATATTTCTTAAATTATTTTTATTGTGGACTCTTTTATGCTCCCTCTCTATTCCATCGGAATATGACTGTACAAATTCTCTTTTTCCAAACCCCTAGAAAACCATTCAGCGGTATCAAACAGCGTGATTGTGTCGGACATGTCAGGGGGACTCGTATCAACTTTTGCTTGTTTTGCAGAAAAATACTGTTCACGTTGAGCTTCCCTCTGTCGGTTCGTCACACCCCTTTGTATTATGAAAAGCACGTGTTGGATTAAGGTTCAGCAAATTTTAATAAAACCTTGTTCAGAACGAAGTAAAAAATGTACAAGTTTCTATTTTCAATGGCTTCCTGCATTTTAGCGCTGAATTCAAATTGGCTCAGTGAACCATTTACTTTTGTATCAAATATTTCGAAATAGATCATAACGGTTATTTCAAATAGGAACTAGGAATTATAACTTTTAATTTAGTGAGTGCTATGACCTCCTTACGTTTTGACTTAGTTAACTATTATTTATATTTATCAATAAGGCGAGCGTTGATTGGGTCAGTGCATTCAATTACTTTATGTGCCAATTTCATTAAGAGGCTACTTCTGACACAAGCCACATGGTTATCACAGGATTTGTCAATGACAAGTAATTAATTGATTGAGGGAGCAAGCTTTGGCGTTGGGCACGCCATGATTATGGCGGTAATTCCCCTCTTTGAGGCGTGGCTAGATAGACCTCACGGCGTCCTCACCTTCCGCAAAACGCAGGTTCTCACCTCATATGGTCGGGAAGTTCCTGCACCGGATTCGTGTAGAATTAACGCCTGGATGTCACCACTGTGTGAACTACCCGGAGCATAAGATGAAGCATACGGTAGAGGTGTGCCCCGCTTGGGCAGAGCAATCTCTCGCGGCAGGAATGGTGCGCATGGCTTGTAGCCATAGCCCTAAGCGAGGAAGAGTGGCAGGCGGTCGCCTCCTTCTGCGAAGCAGCAATGCTAGCAAAGGAGGTGTCCCAACACGATCAAAGCATACTGGGACCACGGGTCGTCCGAAAATAAACCCTGAAACGAAGGCAAAAAGGACATTGGTGTGAATTTTAGTCAGTAGAAGTCTGACACGCCCTCCCGCTGCGCCCAAGGTCGGGAGATATTACTGGATGATTTCCCACCAAAAAAAAAGGCATTGGCGTGTGAGTTGGTTTCATCATTTATGTAACAGTACTATCAATTTGTAATCTATGCAGACGTTCAATAATATCAAAACAGTTCTAAAATGACGCATTTTTAGGACTGATTCCATTTTATAGACCGACACATTATAAGTAAAAAACTAATGTTAAAAAATATTTATTTTAGTTATATGTCTGTATATTATACACCTTTACTTCAAATCCGTAGAGGCCCAGTCTGCTAGCTGCAGGCAGGCAGAGTCGAAGCCTGCTGGGGTCAAGGGCCGTTTTCTGAGAAGAAAGTTCAGCCCCGGTATGATAGGCAACGAAGGAACGGGGTAGGTTTTTAGTCAGTAAGAGGCTGACACTATTTCCCGCTCCGCCCAAGGGCAGGATTTATCATTGGATGATTTTACCTACCATAAAAAAAACCTTTACTTCAAATAATCACTCCAAGTCTAAAAAATCCAAGCTGACACGAATGTCATACTGTGATAATTAAACAAACTATTATCTAATTGTGAGTCAAAGGTATAGATCAAAGATTAATAAAAAAAATTGCCCGTTCATAAAAAAGAAAATACTGTTTGATAAGTTTAGTTCAGGTTTTTCTCAAACCGTGTCATAACGCACGCCTGAGTGGCGTTTACGGTCAAGTGATACTGGGCATTATTTTAAAAACATAATTAAAAAAATTATTATTTACATATTCAAATGATCCATATTTTTGTTAGAAAAGTAAGTACCTAAAGTTATGTTAATAACAAAATGCAAAAATACGAATACACTATATTACATAGAATTTCCCATCATAAAAACAATTAAATCACACATAAATGTTTAGATGAAAATTATGTTACTTATAAATTTAGACACCATTAAATCCAATGCAAAAGATATTATATAAATTTAAAATTATTAAAATACAATAAAAGCTTATAAAATTAGTTTCGTTTAAAATTACCTAAATATAATCATAAATAAAATCATTATGTTTTTAATTACTATATTACACATATTTAATTTTACACTTAAATAATATAATTTTCATCATTCTACGGTATAAACATATTTTTTTATATAATATATTTACGATTCATGTCTATTCATGAACTACAATTCATGCAACATTTCTACATATCAGGTTTTCCTATGAAATAATACAGAACTATTTCAATGAAATCCGCAGATAGCTTTGTTGTTTGTTTGCTGATTAGATGCGGCTCACTGATTAGCAAAGGTGGAAATATTGCAATATGCATGTCGCAGTCTACGTAACATCATCAAATCAGTGAATACTCTGATTTTAATCATATTAACGGCTAAACTAAACGCATAATTATTTCATGATATGGCCAAACATCATATCTTAGAATAGTTACATTATATATCTCTAGAGGCGTTGATGTTGTTATGTTTTTGTCATGAATGGACAGTTATTCTTGTGGTCATTTTAATAAAACTGCTATTATAATAATAAGCATGATACATATTAGAGATAATCTATTCCTTAAATACAATATTTTCACCGAGCAAGATCTCGATAATACGGTAGAAATATTAAATCAAAAAGTAAAAGCATTAGGAGGTAGGATAAAAAGGTACGACGAAATGGATAATAGAAACCTCCAAAACCAAAGATTTAGCGAAAATCAGCGTTCATTTTATAGATCTCTTTACGGAGCACTTGTTCAATGACATGGACGCAGGATATCAGAGAGACGCTGTTTATACAGACTTTAAAAAGGCTTTCGATAGGGTGGACCATTCAATTTTATTGAATAAAATAGCCTATAATGGTATTAGAGGTAACCTACTCCGTTGGTTCTGTTCATACATCAGCAATCGGAATCAAGTAGTAGTGTGCAATGGATACAAGTTGGATTCATTTGTGGCGACTTCAGGCGTGCCTCAGGTTTCTATTCTGGGCCCATTAATGTTTATTATATATATTAACGATATTTGTAGCTGCTTTCAAAATAGTAATTTTTTATTATACGCTGATTATCATAAAGTATTTAGAACAATAAAAAACACTCTTGATAGCGAACTTTTGCAGGAAGACTTCAATAGATTATTTGATTATTGTGATGAGATTAAACTAAAACTAAGTCTACCTAAATGTAAGTACATAAATTTTACAAAAAATAAGAAGGTGATACCGTTATACGATTATTCACTCTGCAATAGTACTTTAGTTAAGGAAACATATATCTGTGATCTGGGCATTCTTCTTGATTGTAAACTTCACTTAAATTTACATATAGATAAAGTTACCTCAAAATCATTTCAAATGTACAATCTTGTTATGAGAACACGACAGATTTCAAACGACCAGCTACATATTTGTATTTATTTAATTCTTTAGTTCGCCCACAGGTTGAATATGCCTGTATGATCTGGGATCCCTATTATATTAAGTACGAGACTGCAATAGAGAGAGTTCAGCGTAAGTTCCTCAGTACAATGCAGTACAAATGTCATATCAAACGATTATCTTATAAAGATGCTTTGAATAGGTTTAGACTATTATCATTACGCTCCAGATGCTTGTTGCTCCAAGAAATGATGCTCCATGGACTTATACATAATAGGTTTGACTGCTCTGATTTAATCAGAAAAATATATTATATTGTACCCAGAACAGTAACGAGACGTGAGGCACGCTCTTATCAACTGTTCACTACAACACCTTGCCGTACGTACAAATGCAGGAAAAAGAGCGCCGCTCCAGAGAATGGTTCAGGTCTTCTATAAGAATAATTTTAATGACGTCGATGTTTTTGCGCTGCCAAAAAATAAATTTAAAAATGAAATTGCTAAGCGCCTTGCTGAAAGTTTTTAATTATTGTGTGATTGTTTAACTGGGTGAATCATTTGATTTTAATTGATCACGTTAGCGGAAAAAAAGCTTTTTTTTATATTGATTTTATGGTGAAATTGCCAAACTGTATCTATTATTATTAATTAGTAACATGTGGAAACGTAGTGGATTGCACATTTGTTTATAGTATATTGTGTATTAAGAAGTTATATAATAATGTACGATTGTTTGTTTCCCAAATACAATAAAATAAAAAAATAAAATAAAAATAAAACTGTCAGCAACAAGCTCCGACAGAAATCCCTAACAAGGACACAATCCAACATTTCTGGTCGTCAATACTGTCGCAGCCTGTCTCGTGCAATAAAGATGCGGAATGGATCTCAGAGATTTGAAATGAGGCGGAAAACATACAAGAGCATAGGTTTGAAGAGATAGATATAAAGATGGTTAAGGAAGCTTTAAGGAAAACACATAATTGGAAAACGCCTGGAATAGATAAAATACAAAATTACTATTTAAAATATTTTACAAGAACGCATGAACATATAGCAAACCTATTTAATAGAATTCTTAATAAAACAGAGTCGATAGAAAATTGGTTTACAACAGGACATGTAATACTGATTCCTAAAAGTGAAAACACTAAAGAACCACAAAACTGGCGCCCAATAGCATGCTTACCAACTATGTATAAACTTTTCACGTCAGTGTTATCAAACGAACTGTACAAAATTGTGAAGCTAACGACATTATCACTCCAGAACAGAGAGGATGCAGGTGACGCGCCAGGGGTTGCAAATACCACCTCATGATTAACAAAGCCATACTTGAAGACGCACATCAATGCCAGAAAAAATTAAGTATGGGATGGGTAGACTATCGGAAGGCCTTTGATAGCATCTCGCACAAATGGCTTCTTCAGGTGTTAAGGTTGTACAAGTGTTCGAGTGCTATCGTAGACTTTCTGGAGATGGTCATGCCTACATGGAATGTTGTCATGACAGCCTGTGGCGCGAACGCTTCTGTAACCATTGATCCTATAGTGATTCGCCGAGGAATATTCCAAGGAGATTCATTATCGCCGTTACTTTTTTGCTTGGGTATAAACCCAATTTCAGCTATACTTAACAAGTATATATTAAAAGGATATAAACTGAAGAGTAATTTATCCGTTAATCACCTAATATATATGGATGATCTAAAGGTTTATGCAAAGAATAAAAATAGTTTAAATATTTTGTTAGATAGTACCGAGATATTTACGCGAGACTTAGGAATGCAGTTTGGATTAAATAAATGCAATGTTCTACACATAACAGCTGGTAGAGTAAGTAAACAGCATGGAGAAGGACATACACTACTTAGCGGATTGAAATTAGAACACCTGTAAAAAGATGAGGCGTATAAATATTTACGTATAAATGAGGCTGGCAAAATAGATCATAACAAAATGAGAGAGCAACTAAAAAAAGAATACTTTAAACGTATAAAATCAATAGTAACTACACAATTAAATGCTAGGAATAAAAAAAAAACAATTAATACATATGCGGTGCCCGTCCTACTCTACTCATTTGGTGTAATTAACTACAAAAATAGCGATTTAAAGAATATATATGTTAAAACTAGGAAACTCTTAGCAAATAACAAATCACAGAAACAAAAAGCAGATATAATTAGATTATATCTACCGATAGAAGAAGGTTGAAGAGGCCTAACAAATATAGAAACATTATATAAAACACAAATAATAAAACATAAGCAATACTTAGATAATGAGCAGGATGATATAGTTAAAGTGATAGTTAAGCATGATAGAGATAAAGATAAATACTCAATATATAAAGAGTTTAGAACGAATATACTAGGAATAGGATTAGCGCAAAGCAATAACTACACAGATAAAGAAATAAAAGTGGCAACTACACAAAAAGTGATAGAGAAATGGAAGGCCTGGAAATGGAAGAAAAAACATGGTAATTTAAAAAACTAAAACCCGACTGCTTTTCTGAATTTTCATTAAAAAGCCCTAAAACAAGAAAGTCGTTGTACCCGATCGCATTTAACTATATAATATTTAAAATACAAGATAAATTGTAGCAGTCGGGACCCATTCTAGAAAGTTAGATGTCTAAATTTCATCACTGAGGTTAGGATGGTATCCCTCAACAGCATGCTGCGCAGCTTGACAACGACAGCTCTGGGGTTATTGCTTTCAGGGTCTAGCTTTCATACTCGTACAGCAGACAGGATGTCGTCTTCTTTGATTGAACAAGAGACTACCTTCCCAATTTGCTGAACAGTCATTATCAGGTTTTCTGCTTTGTGTTCCGGTATGCCGTTGATTTCTAAGTTTTGTTGGCGTGCATGCTGTTCAATCAAATTTACTCTTGATGAAAGTTCCGAAACTGCGCTCCTAAGAGAATCGTTCTCTTTACGAAGGTTTCTGTTACTATTCTTACAGGTCTCGAGTTCAGTCTTCATCCGATCGAACTCCTCACTCATAAAGTCGTCTGACTGCTTGAGTTCACGAAATAACGTTTTTATGTCACCCAGTTCATTGGTTAAACTTGCTTTGATGTTGGCTGATATCTCCGATGACAAGACACTACGTATTTCTCGACGAATACAGTCGATCAGTTCACTTTTAAAACATTGGAATTCCGAATCGGGCGAGTTTGTTATCTGAGTGAATGGGCGTTTCCTAACACATATATTTGATGATTCAGGTGTGCTACCTGCAAATATTTTAGGTTCAGAGTGCGCCTGAGTTATATTACTCCCACTCGATTCTTTAGGCGGGGTACGTGCCATTTGTGGCATTGTTAAGTTGAGAATCGATTATTAATTTATTCAATTTTTGGTAATTATCTCCTTCCCAAAAGCCCACTATCCGAAACTAAAAAAATAATAATTAATCTGCGTTTCTGAACGAAGAACATAGTGTCAGAAATTGAAAACGCGTTATGATTGGTGAATGCACTAGCCGTGACGGTCCGTGACTCAGCCGTTGTTTGTTTACGTTTTAATGTTTGAAAAATTAACTGTTTTCGAAAGTATAAGAGTACGTTTTTCACAGTATAAGCAGTTTTTACACACTAATTAGGCACTGACAATAATTATGTGAGTTAGTTTTCAAGATTCACTATGTCCGTAAGTAACTGATGATTACGTTCGTGTTTACTAATTTGACACAGTTTACACAGGGTCCACTTCTTCTTCTTATCGTATCGATGGTTCTCTTTTCCCTCAAAGTTTTTGGGCCCAGTAGGTTGCCACGTTTACAGCGGCCTCAGTGGCATTTTTGAGGTCCTCCAAAGTGCAGGTGTAGGTACACTTTGGGCACTCTAATAAGTGGGCCATCGTCAGGAGCACCACACTCGCACTGGGTGTTGGAGGGGTCTATAATACCCCACTTCGCCAGGTTGTGTTAGAGTCCAAGGTCACAGGGTCCACTTAGAACTTTGTTCACAAAACAACAAAACACTGTGAGTTCGTTGTTATATTACGTTTCAAGTAATTTAATTTAATTAAAATACACGGAGCTGAAGTTTAGCGTGGCACTAACGCCATCTATGTATTGACGGCAAGACAGTGTCGGCTATGTCTGGCGAAAGATGAGACCAAACAACATATCATCTCTGGGTGTGAGAAGTTAGCTGGCACTTACGTACAGTAAGTGCCAGCTAACTTCTCACAATAACATTGTACAGTATATTTTCTGGGCAATAGCTAAAAAACATAAATTTGAAGTGACTAGCCTCTGGTGCCAAGAAAAACTAACGCAGCTACAAATAAAAGAAAATGATACAGCAAAGTTAATGTGATAGATCCCTGTTCAGACAGACGTCACAGTAACTCATAATACACCGGATATAGTATATGTAAATAAAACAGAATATAAAACATATTTAATATCTATATATTACAGTACCATCAGATTATAACATAGGGCCTAAAGAGATTGAAAAGTTAAACAAATATCATCCGCTTAAGACTGAGATAACGCGGTTGTGGAACACACCTACAGAAGTCATACTGATAGTAATAGGAACGACAGGAATAGTAGCAAAAAGCATACATAGATATTGTGATAAATTAGATTCAGGTATAAACATCCATATAATACAAAAACAAGCAGCAATTCATACAGTTACCATTTTAAGCAAAATACTGGGGATACATTATTTGTGACTAATTAACAAGAAATCCGAAACTCCTTTTGTCTGAGGGCCTCAGAGCGGAAGCAAGGAAAAACCACCGGGAGAAAACCCGAGTAGAAAACATATTTTCAAAAACAATAATATATAATAATAATGTAATAATTAATAATAATATAAAACGAACAGACGAAGTTATGATGACGAACAACTACCGGAAATATATTGTGAAGGACGGTACGGTTGACATCTGTCGGGCATGCCACCGGCCCGGGGAATCAATCCGACACATTATTTCTGGATGTTCTCATCTAGCTAACGGAGACTATTTGCATAGGCACAACCTCGTAGCCAGGATTATCCACCAGCAACTTGCTCTTAAATACAATCTTGTGGAATCAGAAGTACCGTACTATAGGTATGTGCCCGACCCAGTTCTCGACAATGGCAATGTCTCATTGTATTGGGATCGATCTATAATCACTGACAGGACTATTGTTGCCAATAAGCCTGATATAGTGGTCATAGATCGACTAGAGCGTCGCACAATGATTATTGATATAGCGGTCCCTCATGACGAGAACCTCGTGAAAGCTGAGAAGGATAAAAAAACTAAATATCTTGACTTGGCTCGCGAGGTTGTCGACATGTGGGAAGTGGACACAGCAGTCATTGTGCCGATAGTCGTGACGGCCAATGGCTTAATAGCCAAGAGCCTCGACCAACACCTACGGAGGCTCTCGTTAGGCAGTTGGATCAAGGGTCTGATTCAGAAGGCAGTACTCTTGGACACGGCGCGTATTGTCCGGAGGTTTCTCTCCCAGGAGCCCTGACCACCGGCAGCTTGGACCCTGTTCCCGATGCCGGTGGGCTACTATTTTTTATATTTTTAAATGTTTTTTATTTTCATAATTTTTTTTTGTTAAGAAATATTTAAAAATGTATAAAATATGTATTATATAATTTAAATAAATGGAATATAATTGATAATAATGAAATAGTCAAATACAATTACGATAAAAAAATACTTGATTTTAACAAAAGCCATTCAAAAAGCGAGCGCAACGTAAAAAAAAACCTTGAAAGTTCGGAACGTATTTCACAGTTTATTAGATTTCAATTTCTAATAATATTCAAGAAAGCAAACTGCAAAAAAAATTGGTGCTTACAAGAAAAAAATAATTATAAAGTTCTTTCTTTATTTAGAATTTATATTAAACCCTTCATGTCATGGAAGCTCTACACTATGATATTATTATAACCAAACGTTGATTGAAATATCATGAAACGTTGACGTTTAAACGATCTGGCCAGTTTAGTAGGCTATATCACGAAATGCAACCATTTCATGATATGGCCGGTCACATCACGAAGTGGTCAATTCTACGATCTAGCCACGACATATACATCTGCCCTGCCTATTACAAATGCAGTAATCGACATTTTTGACATTTTCACTTTTTTGCAAAAATGGCACAATCTTAATGTACACATAAAAAAATATTTTACATGTTTTTTTTTTTATTATAAACATGTTTTTTAAATAACGAAAAACGCAGTACTTGCACAAAAATATTGCTTCTGCCAACAAGATCTATAGTATTAAGCATGTGCTAGAAGGTTATTCAGTACTTGCTACGGTTACTGCAATTTCTTTAGCATTTAAGTATTTTTTGCAACGAAAAATAACTAAAGCTAAACGCAGTATTCGACAGTACTGCATTTAAGAGTAATGAGTATAACAAAGCGCCATTGAAACTAAACGCAGTATTCTACAATGCTGCGTTTTAGATTAGCAAGGGTAACAAAAAGCTACACAAGCATCGAAGTCGCAAGGTATAGCACAGCGTTTTGGATTATTGTCGACATCATTCGCGGACGGAACACGCGTGTGGCTTAGCTGTAAAGTCAAAAAGCAAAGTAAATGTTGATCAAAATATAAAACCCTTCCACTCACCTTTTTCGCAGAATTTAGTAATATGGTAAAAATTTCATACAAATAGTTTTGATTTTGTTACACCCAGATGGTATACCAGCGATTGCTTTCTCAAGACTTGTGCGCCCGATTTTTCTCCTCTATTGAGACGCTTGCATGGCTATACAAGCGTGTCATCATTCTCATTTAAGACTGGGTATAGTGCTGAAGTCCCGGAAATTTACCAATACTTATATATAATATATATAATACTTTCTTGTGGAATCAGAGGTGCCGTACTATAGGTATGAGCCCGACCCACTTCTTGATAATGGTCATATCACATGGTACTGGGATCGGTCTATCATCAATGACAGGACTATTGTAGCCAATACTGGCCCCTAGGCCAGACTAAGAGAGATACAATCCGCAGGGCAGTTTTGTGGCGAACTGTTGGGCATTAGCGACCCCACGGACCCGATCTCCCGGGTGAATTCTCGTTCTTCATCTCCGGCTTGCCTTTATTGGCCGGCCGTAGTGAACACTGACGAGGAACAGAGCTCCTACTTCTCTCTTGCCTTTATTGGCTGGTTTGAGTGGAGATTTGCAAGAGCAATCGTGCTCGGGAGAAGGATGTATAATCCAGTAAGGTGCTGGTAGGGATCTTGACCACACTTCCGGGATTGTCCTGATAGCCGTGGTATACCTCTCTGGACAATCGTCGGTTGGCATCACGTTCCATTAAAAGTACCTAAAGGGCCTCTGCGAGTTGTTTTTGGCTTCTCGTACGCCTTGCAAAGGTCCAGGACCTCAGGGTCCTGAGATAAATAAATTCATTAAAATAATAATATAATATCAACAATATAGATCAATTACAAATAATTTAGAAGTCGAAGTCATTTGAAATAACAGCAGTGTGCAAGATAATTTTTATATAAATAATAATCATTGCAATGAAGCTAATTTTAAACAAACAGTAACTAGAAAGTCAGTTAAATATGTATCTGTATACAAAGTGTCAATTTTACGAATAGAGAATTAGATACGACTATTAAGAGTATTTCAACTTTTGTTTCACTCCAACATACCAAAGTATTCAACAGGTTAACAGAAATATCTAAGGAACATTTAACAAAGATACTTAAATGGTGGCCTAGACACAATAATACATAAACGACACTTTAAATACAAATGAGAGTGAAATGCAGTAAACAAGATAATAAATAATAATATGAGGTCCAACTATCCATGCATGTATAAAATTAAGACATCGTACAAAAAAGCCGCTCGAGCGTTTCAGCAAAAGATGAATGAATCGGTTTCCAAGCTTCCATTCACCCGGGGAGCTTTGTTTAATATCCGCAATAAACAGTGCTTTATGACCGCTTTACGATTAGCGCTTAATTAATACGTTCGCGTCTCGTTGGGAAATGTTCTATCTTTGACAGGAAGTGTTGTTTTAACGTTTGGTTCACTGTACTGTTCTTAGGATTTATAACTGATGTTTATTTCTTGTGTTATCTCAATGCAGGGTTTCTTCTTTCTCTTAGTCCCAGTTTCAGACTAGTGCTAGTATTACCCACACACTAGTGATGTAATGGAAGAGAATTTGGATTATCAAATTGGGAACTGGAACCGGAATCGGAAACAAAACCGGGAACGGAAACGGAAGCAGAAACGTCAACACTACAAAAACTAATCAAAAAAAAAAACGGTAATTTAAAAAACTAAAGAACCCGACTGCTTTTCTGCGCATTCATGAAAAAGCCCTAAAACAAGAAAATCTGGCAGTCGGGACCCATTCTAGAATTGAGAGCACATACCTATATTACATTGCAGATTACTCCAATCTATTGACTAGACAGCTGACTTTCTAGAATGGGTCCCGACTGCCAGATTTTCTTGTTTTAGGGCTTTTTCATGAATGCGCAGAAAAGCAGTCGGGTTCTTTAGTTTTTTAAATTACCGTTTTTTATTTTTTTAGTTTTATTTTATTACGATATCACTTTCAAAGTAATTACGAATCTAAAGACACCTCTCAAACTAAAATCCATCGAGCCGTTCAGGTCGCAGAGCGTGCCAAACATTTGAATTTGGCGCTACAAATCCGCCATTTTGTTTTTTTTTTTATTTTGATATACCCAGTGTCACTCTCACAGTAAATACGAATCTAACGACACCTCTCAAGCTAAAATCCATCGAGCCGTTCAGGCTGCAGAGCGTGCCAAACAATTATACATACATATATACATACATACATACTTACATACATACATACATACATACTCTCGAAAAACATAACCCTCCTTCTGGCGCAGTCGGGTAACTAGTGTGAACTTACAACATGCCAATAGAAAACAAAAACAAATGAAAAGTAGTGAACAGAAGGCACGGGAGAGACGATTCCCAAGCGCCCGCGCGCGACAGATACTAATTGGTTTGTACTTCCGTTATAACTTCTGTTTAAAAAACCAAAATGTTGTGTAAAATAAATCAGAAGTTCTGACCTTTCGGAATTGGAATCCAACCTTAAAGCAAGACAAGCATCATCCATCTTTGGTTTGGATATCTATACTTTGGACACTTATTGGGTTCCACATCATGGTGGATTTAGTCGACCTAGATATATTTTTTTACAGTTGTTATGCTCACACTTGACCACTATCTCGCCAGATGGAAAGCGACCATGTCCAATTCACTCTTGACTTTAAGATCCCCTGATTGTACTTGTAGCCATCAGTTTCCTGATACAGACTCCAGCAGTGAATTCTATTCTTGAATCAGATTCACTCTAGTTTTATATCAGTATTGCTAAATTTCAGCATGTCAACCTATAAAGTTGAAAAACAATTCTAAATTAAAATTGATGATTTGGAAAAATGGTTATTACGTCAGTATTTAAATACAAAATTATAGACATGCGTCCGATATATCAAATCGTATTCAAAATCTGATACCAGTCACAAATCGATACGTATCGATATCACAAACTTGAAAATTAGATTTCAAGAAATCCAAACCAAGCACAAAACTAAAATCTGAAATCTAGTCGAAATCGCGATATATTCGCCCTGTCCTTTTTATTCCCACAACGTTCCGCTTAGTTAGAAAGAGAGAAGGCGAATTTCATATCGCATCGGTCAGTTTGCGTTTGGATATCCATACGATTTGGATTTTTGTAGTTTTCTAATATTCAGATACGATTCGGATTTCTGTACGATTTGGATTTTTATAGTTTTCTAATATTCAGATACTTACGATTTGGATTTCTCTAGGATTTGGATTTTTGCAGTTTTCGTTTTTTGAAGTTTGCGTTTGGATTTCCACACAAATCGTTTTATGATATCCAGATTTTTGGTCAATTTGGATTTGTTTGGCTATCGGTTTGTTGATTATCGAAATTCAACCAAAATCTATTGCACATTATGCGATTAATGTCACCCTTATTTTGAGTGAACGTAAAAACTAGTTTTGAGTGATAATGCGTTAATTTATTTTGGTTTTAATCTAGAGTATCAAAATTAAATATACTTTTTATTGAAAAATTACACTGAAATAAATTTAACAATCTAGAGTATAATATCTAATTTTTCCGTTCAGAGATGCAAACTTGAACTTGGTGACAAGTGCGCGCGTCTTCGTATCACCATATCAGTGAAAAGAATTTCCCGACTTTTTGTATGTGCTAGTTTAAAAATACTTAAAAAATTAAAAATCTATACTTATAATAAATCTGTAGAAGTAAAAATTCTGTATATTGAAAATATCAAAAAAATAAATGGCAGGGGGTGTTACTAGACCGACACCGAACCCAAAATTGTGATTAAAAAAATTTTTGTCTGTCTGTTTGTTCAGGCATCACGCAAAAACTACCGGTTCGATTACGATGAAACTTGGTATAATTATTCTTTAATATCCTGGGCACCACACTGGGTACTTTTTATCCCGGAAAAGTATATACAATAAAAAACAAACTTAATTTTGCGGTTCGATCCCTAAGCTCGATTACTGTGCCAACCGCAAATTATAAGTTTGTCGCAGGTTACGTCACCCGTTTCTATTGTAATTAGCTACAAAAGGCCCACACCGAGACAGAAGTATTAATACCGGTAAGTATGCTCGATAGATAACGTTCTACACAAATAGCACTTTACACAAAAAACTCATTGATAAGTTTCGTCGTTCACGCGAACGAAGTTGCGGGCACAGCTAGTACTTAATAAATGTAAATAGTTAAATACTTATTAAGATTTTTTGGTTCAGACTTTATGTTAACTGCTTTGTAATGTACTACGAGCGCATTCAAGGGCGATCGCCGTTTTGGTTCAACTTATATGCCGTATATTTTGAGGAACGAATTGGTGAAATTAAGTGCTACAGGAATCGGATATCTAAAATCGGATATTGAAATTTATTTCAAAATCAGAAATCGGATATATCTCCGTTTGCGTTCAAAACCAAAAACGCCCATGTCTACAAAATTAAAATTTATGATGCAAATGTCAACCGGAATATGGTGTACTTCACAAAAGGCTCAGTGAAATTACGGGCCGTCACCACAATCTCAGCGCGACGCATTCTGTGTGCGGTCGCGCTGCACCAGCGGTTAGAGCGGTCGATGACGCGAACGATGATATTCCGTAATATAAATAGACTCGCGAATAATAATCTATACTACCTATATAAATACTTGATAATGTTCTATGCTCACTTTTAATTTATTTAGGAATGAGACTCCGATCATCTATAGTGATTATAGATGTTCTGTATTCTAACCCATGATTGGTTCAGCTGACGGCGCAAAGATCATAGAGCGTCCTATATGCCAGAAATCAGCCAATAGCGGGCTGCATAGATGACAGCACAAGCGCCCTCTCCCGGTTTTTCATGTTGTTGAAATCGGGCCGCCGTGCGGTAACTATCTTTTTGAGCGCGCTCCTCAATAAATCGATAAATCAAGGGACAAAGTGAGCATAACCGTGTTGTGTGATCAGTAACCAGCTTCAACAGTGCTGCTTCATCCAGAGTACTTCGAGGAAGGCTGAAAAGGCGATAAAGGTAAGACGTTCTTGACTTGTCGTCATCATTTTGTTCCAAGATTGGGTAAGCTCAAACCGAGTTTCATACAGAACAACCACCAACACCAGCTATTTAATACAGTCCAACTTCTCTATTCCACATTCTGGTCCATTCGAGACGGATTCTCATTTTCATCTCTCCAATAAGATTCAAATAGGAAAAACATTTGGCTAGCGCTAGACCTACGCGTCCAAAATGGCGGAGGTCTTAGAAATGAAACGAAAAACGTTAACATGCAGGAAAGAATATTTATTTGCAAAATTACAAAAGCTTTATGATTATTCCAAAAAGTTGGGAACAGAACCAGATATATTGCCAATGTTTACGGTATTAATGTCTGAAATGGAAAGTGTCCGTCTGAGATTTGAATCCACCATATTTGATTTGTTCGAAATAGAAGTACAATTAAAACCTACTAAAGTGAAAATGTCAACAAGTGAGCTTGAATCATTTGACGAAATGTATAATGCGTGCCAGTTAATCGCTAGTAAATATTCTAAATTGGAAAATGATTTCTTCCCTGCGATAGACAAACAGGATTTAGTAAAACCCGCGTTACCAAAGATATCATTATTTCAATTTGACGGTGAAACAGAAAATTGGATGACCTTTTATGACACGTTTTTATCATTAGTTCACAATCGAAATTTCACAGATATCGATAAGTTTCATTATTTACTCTCATGCGTAAAGGGCCCTGCCTTAAATATAGTTAAAAAACTGCCGATAACTGCCGCAAATTACGCATTAGCTTGGCAAAGCTTAATTGATAAATACCATGATCACAGAACACTAGCATGTAGGTATTTCGATAAAATGTTGAACTTTACACCGTTAACAAAAGATACCTCGTCGAATTTAACTTCATTTATAGAAACCTTTGATCATTCTCTTAAAGCGATTCAAGCATTAAATATTAAACACTTGGACGACTTTCTATTGTGTCATTTAGCATTACAAAGACTCGACCCTCATACGCGAAAATTATTCGAAGAAAGTCGGGATCAAAAGTTAATACCTACTTTCGAAGAACTTATGCAGTTTGTAAACAAACAAATTAAAGTTCTAGAACATTCGTTTATAAATGTGGCTACTAATAACCCGTCGAAGTCTAGTAATAACCATTCGCAAAATAAAAATCAGAGATCTTCGTCAAAGTCGATTCTTAATACGGCACGAACTCCGCAAAATATTAATAACTGTTGGCGACGAGTGCAATTAAGTGACTAAAGTGATTAGAAAGACTGAAAAGTGATTAGAGTGATTATAAAATTAAAGTGATAATTAATAGAGCTCGTAGGGACTCGGACACGCAATTAGTGTATGTGATTTACCGTAAGTACTTCGCAGGTAGCCTAAATTTGTGAATATTAGCTAATTACTTGTCTTAATTAAGTAAATACTTATATGTTTAATTAGGCTAGTTTATTAGACGCACTGACCAATAAGAATTGTAATTGAATTCTAATTAGATTCGTTCTTATAGCCTTTTCAAATATTTTTGTAACAATGACTTTGTTCATGGACAAATATAAATTCAAACTTATCTTCTTATCTGATAACATAAGCAGTACAAATTATATATTTTAAGATAGCTCGAGACCTCTAGAAGCGATTTAAAGTAAAATCCAGGTGCAATATTGTAATTAGTGATAAGAAACATTGTAAAAACTGTGTAACCGAAAGTAAAAACTATTGTTCAAAGTCCTGTAAAAATCATGGTTCTCGTTAAGGTAAAGTTTGGTAGTACAATAGTAAACCGGTTTTTTCGGTCGTGGTCGTCTCCGGTCCTGAAAGTTTCTCCTTATTTGTGAAGCAAGAATAAACAAGACTGATCAAGATTGCTGGTTTTTATTGGAATCCCCTACAAAATATTGGTCCTTCGAGAGCCGGATTCAAGAAACCGAAGCCTGAAATCTGAAGAGGATCACAGTTCATCATAGAAAATCGTGAAGAACGCAAGGTTTATTCTACGAAAGGCGATTCACAAGCTTCGTCCGTCATATCAACGTGAAGGAACTCCGTTCAACGTGAAAAGAACTACGTGTCGAAGTACTCGAAGCTCAAGAGCAACGTCAAGAATATTTGGTTCGGTGGGTCGACCCTGCCACTACTTGCACCCACCTGAGAAGTACTTAAGCGACGTTGCACCTTGGAAGCGAGGAGCCGTCTACTTGAAGAAAGAATACTGAAGACATCTTGAAGACCCAGTAGCAGCCTAGGTTCAAGATTTGGATTCAAGTAGAAGCTTTTCGAAGACTTCGACTAGGAAGATCACTTGAAGAAGAATTCGATGCTCAAGACTAACGTCGAGAACGTTTGATTCGGTGGTTCGACCGTGTCACTACTTGCGCCCACCTGAGAAGTACTTAAGCGACGTTACATCTTGGAAGCTGGAAGTTTTCTACTTGAAGAAGGAACATTGAAGACATCTTGAAGATTCCATAGCAGACTAGGACTACGGGAATTGAACTTCAAGACTTTGGACTTCAAGTAGAGGCTTTTCGAAGACTTCAACGAAGTTTATGCTGAGAAGATAGCAAGCACTAGGAAGATTGAGTGTGTTGCCCTTCTTGAAGCCCAGATATGATGACGAGAAGCCGGAAGGGAGATAGTTCAAGATCAGTGACCGAGGAAGAGACCAGTGGTGGCGACACTACGACTACAGGAACCACATCGGGTACTACATCTGAAACAGTTACTGAAGATACCACGACTGCTGAAGAAACGACTGTAGTTGAAGAAGCTGACGTCACACTCATCGAAAGTAAAGGAAACAAGAAGAAGGCAACAAGATCCAACTCCAACAAGAACAGTAAGAAGAAAGAATTGGAAGCTAGGTTGGAACTTGAGAAGCTACAGTTGGAGGAGATCCGATTGAAGACGAAGCTGGCCAACACCAGATTGGAGCTGGCGCGCGTTGAAGATGACTCGGACCACAGCGAAGAGGAAGAGGCTGAAGCTGAAGCGGCCGCAGCTAAGGCAACTGCGGCATGGGTGTCGAAGACGAAGAGTGTGGAGCGCAACGAGGGGGAGCCAAGCAACGTCGACCTGCACACCTCGGGAACCGCACCAGCCACATCCAGTCCCACCAACCAGCTGGCTGAAGCTATCATGGAAGCAGTGAAGTCCGCAGCAGAGAACAAGGCGTCATCAATCATGCAGCGCGCACCAAAATACGTCAGCGAGTTACATCAATTCGACGGAGACCCTCGAGATTGGATGGCTTTCAAGGCTACGTATGAAGACACGCAAGCTCTCTTCAGCGATATAGAAAATATGGGAAGGCTAAGAAGAGCCATCAGGGGCAAGGCCAAGGAAGCAGTCAAGTCGCTACTCTTCACTCAAGTAGATCCAAGAGAAGTTATGACAGCTTTGGAACGCCGCTTTGGAAGACCTACCTACCTGATTCGAAGCGAAATAGAAAACATAGAGAAGCTTCCCGCCATGTCTGAAGATGCAAGAGAGTTGGTGCGTTACGCCGGGGCAGTATCCAACACCGTCAGCGTGGTGAAACAAATGAAGAAACAAAGTTACCTACACTCCAGTGACATCTCGAACAGAATTATAGAGAAGATGTGTACTCTAGTACGTTTCAAGTGGTTCGAGTACCGTGCTACCAAAGAAGATGAAGATGAACCAGTGCTACTCAGCCTCATGCACTTCTTCAACAAGATGGTGGACCAATTCGAGATGCATGAGTTCATGGGATCCAAAGTGAAGAGAGAAGGCATGAACACTAGATCAAGACCCACCGGTTCTCGAGGCGTGCACACAGCTCGGGCTACGAGGAACTCTGATGAAGAAGGATACACATCGGACGAAGAGGAAGATCGAGAGGGAGAACAGAACTTGAAATCCAAGACAGCTACGGTGTGCTCCTGCAAAGAAGATAGCAAGTCAGAACATAGTACGAAGATCACCTGCCCACAATGCAAGGGTGAACACACGCTCCTGAAATGCAAGAAGTTCAACGAAGCATCAATTCAGGAAAAATGGGAACAAGCCAAGAAGACTGGGACTTGTTTCAAATGCCTAGAAAGAAGACATCGAGGATTCAACTGCAAAGCGAAGCCATGCGGAAAGTGCAAGAAGGGACATCACCTGCTGTTGCATTATGAAGAAGCAACGAAGCCAAAGGCCCAAGAAGACTCTGCACGAACGATAGCTTCAACGATCAACGCTGCTCGTACTATTTCAAGAGCATACTTGAAGATAATTCCTGTGGAACTGATAGGACCGGAGACGAACGCCTGCGTCTATGCATTACTAGACGAAGGCTCAACAGTAACTCTAATAGAAGACGACATAGTCACGAAGATTGGAGCACAAGGGCCGGAGGAAGACTTACGAATAGAAGGCGTAGGTGGTCACCGGATGAATCAGAAGTCCAAGAAGATAGACGTGAAGATCCGCGGGATGTACGGGCGAAGCACCGAGAAGCTGACCGGCTATTCAGTGAAGAATCTGCATTTGACACCTCAAGAAGTTAACGAAAACGACCTGATGGGATGCGAGCACCTGAAGGAAATAGAAGATCAATTGAAGTATCCCAATGCAAAGCCAACGGTGCTCATAGGACAAGACAACTGGCATCTCATCGTTTCCCAAGAAGTGAAACATGGCGACCGCAGCAAACCAGTCGCATCAAGAACCCAACTAGGATGGGTACTACATGGAACCCGATCGAGCAGCAACACCCCAGTGAAGATGGTGAACCATATCGTGACACAGCCTAGAGCCAAAGACGACCACCTGGAGAAGTTGATCAAGGATCATTTCGACATTGAGGCATTAGGGATTGCAGCTAAGAAGCCATCGAATGACATCGATCAGCGAGCTCTCGAGGTCCTAGACTCCACTACGAAGAGGCTCTCCAACGGAAGGTTCAGCACGGGGCTCATCTGGAAGACAAAGAACGAGAGCCTACCTGAAAGCAAGACGGCTGCTGTTCGACGCTTGAAGAACCTGGAAAAGAAGTTCCTGAAAGACAAAGACTTAGAAAAGAAATACGAAGAACAAGTAATTAACCTTATCAAAAGTGACTACGCAGAAGAGGTAACAGAAGAAGCCACTTCCAACAGGACTTGGTACCTGCCACACTTTGCTGTCATACACCCGCAGAAAAAGAAGATGAGACTGGTCTTCGACGCTGCAGCGAAGTCAAATGGAAGATCACTCAACGACGCACTACTGGCCGGACCAGACCTGCTACAATCACTGTTTGGCGTCCTGCTCCGTTTCCGGCAAGGTGCAGTAGCAGTAGTTGCAGACATCAAGGAGATGTTCTTGCGCGTGAAGATCAATGAAGAAGACAGAGATAGCCTTCGATTTCTGTGGCGAGACAAGGAATACCGGATGACATCATTGATATTTGGAGCTGCTTGTTCCCCATGTGCAGCAATCTATGTGAAGAATAAGAACGCAGAAGACTTCGAAGAATGTCACCCGGAAGCAGTAGCAGCAATCAAGCGTAACCATTATATGGACGATTACTTGGGAAGCTATGAAGACGTGTCTACGGCTAGAAGAATTGCCAAAGAAGTCGACGAGATCCACAAGAAGGGAGGATTCTACCTAAGAGGCTGGGCAAGCAATCACCCCGAAGCTATTGAAGAATTCCACTCAGAAGACAAAAGCAACTCTGTTCGACTGGGCGAACAAAAGGATCAAGTCGAGAAGACACTGGGGTTGAACTGGAATGTGAAGAAAGACAGTCTACACTTCACGTTAACCCTAAGGAATACCCCAAAAGAAGCCATCGACGGCAGACGCGCTCCCACGAAGCGAGAGGCTACGAGTGCAGTGATGACAGTCTTCGATCCCTTAGGGCTGGCCGCTCCCATCACCATCCAAGGAAAAGTGATGCTTCAGAACCTGTGGAGATCCGGCATAGATTGGGACGAAAACTTACCACCGGCCTGCCAAGAAGAATGGATGAAGTGGCTCGAAGACTTGAAGAAGTTGGAAGGTCTGCACATCCCACGCTGCCTCACGAGAGACACCAACGAGGGGGAGCTGCATACTTTCTGCGATGCCAGCGAAAGGGCCTATGCGTGTGCAGTGTACTGGCGTTCGAAACACCCTCAAGTGGAAGTGAAGCTCCTGGCAGCGAAAGCAAGAGTGTCACCTTTGAAGCCCACCTCGATCCCGAGATTGGAGCTGCAAGCCTGTCTGCTGGGAAGTCGACTCGCGACAAGCACTGAGCAAGAGATGGATCTAAAGGCATCGAAGAGATATTTCTGGAGCGACTCAAGAACTGCGTTAGCATGGATCAGATCGGACCCGAGAAGATACAAACCCTTCGTCGCTCATAGGCTCGCCGAAATAGAAGAGCTGACGAAGCGAACGGAATGGCGATGGGTTCCGACGAAGCACAACGTCTGCGACGATGCCACGAGAGAAGCTCCGAGGGACTTCAACGAGAACCATCGATGGTTCAAAGGGCCGGAATTTCTCTATGAAGAATCCAAGAATTGGCCTGTAGAAGAAAAGAAACCTGCCACGAACACAGGCGAAGAAAAACCTTCGGCCATAACGCTCAGCGTGAGGAAAATACAGCCAATAATCGTACCAGAGCCCTCTCGATTCTCAAGATGGACCAGATTGCTCCACGCAACAGCGAGATTCCTCCAAACCGTGGACGCGTTCAAGAGAAGTTTGATCCACAAGACCAACATCACCAAGAGAATCACGAGAAAGGAGCAAGATCCGGCTCAGAAGAAGATTCAGCACCCGCAAGAGAAGAAACCTCTCAGAACGAAGGAAAAAAGAAAGGACTTGAATCTTCGTGAAAAATCAGCATTATATGTAGAAAAGGCTGAACGACTATTGGTGCAACGAGTCCAAGAGGATAGTTATCCAGAGGAACTGACAACTCTGCGAAATCAGGAAGACTCTCAAGTTTCTAAACTCAAGAACTTCACCATCAAGTTAGAAGATGGACTAATACGACTGTCGACTCGCATTGGAGCGGCAAAATATTTGACGGCTGCATACAAGAACCCCATAATTCTAGATGGACATCACTGGATTACCCAGTTGTTGGTGAAGCACGTCCACGAAAAGTTGAACCATGGGAACCATCAGACCGTGATGAACGAACTTCGGCAGAAGTACTGGATACCTGGACTTCGAAATCTTGTCAAGACCACGGCGAGAACTTGTGGATGGTGCAGAGTACGCAGAAGGACACCACAGCTGGCACCCCAAGGAGACTTGCCAGAAGAGCGGCTGTCCAGAACGAACCCTCCTTTTACGTGCGTGGGTGTCGATTACTTCGGACCACTGCTCGTAACAGTTGGACGTCGCGTGGAAAAGCGATGGGGGGTACTCTTCACTTGTATGACGACAAGAGCGATTCATCTGGAATTGGCGTCGTCACTTACCACTGACTCCATGATTCTGGCCTTAAGAAGAATGATCGCCAGAAGAGGTTCACCGAAGATAATGATGAGTGACAACGGCACCAACTTCATCGGCGCGAATCGTGAGCTGCAAGAAGCGATCCAGTCGGCCACCAACCAGATCGGCATAGTGTGGAGGTTCATACCACCAGGAGCTCCCCACATGGGAGGATCTTGGGAGCGACTAGTGCGCACTGTCAAAACTGCGCTCGCAGCTACGCTCCATGAAAGAAGACCCAGAGAAGAAGTTCTGCACACCCTTCTCCTCGAGGCAGAACACATCGTGAACTCACGGCCCCTCTTTTCCGTGAGCACCGACCCACAAGAAGAAGAAGCGCTGACACCCAATCACTTTCTCATTGGGAGGTCCTGCGGAGCCAACCTTTTCGGCTCTTTCGACGACAGGGAGCTGATTGGCACCCCATCCTGGAAGACGTCTCAGCGCCTGGCCGACCACTTTTGGGCCAGATGGACGCGAGAGTACCTACCTACGCTCTCGCCCCGGTACTACCAGGGTCCCCACTACCGGGATCCCACCGTCGGCGACGTGGTCCTACTGGTGGACCATACCCTGCCACGCTGTTCCTGGCCGCGTGGTGAGATCGTGGCAACATACCCCGGACCTGACGGCAGAACGCGGATAGTCGACGTGCGGACATCAGCGGGCGTTCTACGGCGACCAGCGACGCGACTCGTCGTGATTGTTCCTGTCTCGTCACCCCGAGCGGCTGAGGTGCAACGCACCGAGGGGGAGACTGTTGGCGACGAGTGCAATTAAGTGACTAAAGTGATTAGAAAGACTGAAAAGTGATTAGAGTGATTATAAAATTAAAGTGATAATTAATAGAGCTCGTAGGGACTCGGACACGCAATTAGTGTATGTGATTTACCGTAAGTACTTCGCAGGTAGCCTAAATTTGTGAATATTAGCTAATTACTTGTCTTAATTAAGTAAATACTTATATGTTTAATTAGGCTAGTTTATTAGACGCACTGACCAATAAGAATTGTAATTGAATTCTAATTAGATTCGTTCTTATAGCCTTTTCAAATATTTTTGTAACAATGACTTTGTTCATGGACAAATATAAATTCAAACTTATCTTCTTATCTGATAACATAAGCAGTACAAATTATATATTTTAAGATAGCTCGAGACCTCTAGAAGCGATTTAAAGTAAAATCCAGGTGCAATATTGTAATTAGTGATAAGAAACATTGTAAAAACTGTGTAACCGAAAGTAAAAACTATTGTTCAAAGTCCTGTAAAAATCATGGTTCTCGTTAAGGTAAAGTTTGGTAGTACAATAGTAAACCGGTTTTTTCGGTCGTGGTCGTCTCCGGTCCTGAAAGTTTCTCCTTATTTGTGAAGCAAGAATAAACAAGACTGATCAAGATTGCTGGTTTTTATTGGAATCCCCTACAATAACCGTAATGCAAACTTAAGCTGTGTGATTTGTAAACAAAATCACATGATTTATCGATGTGATCAATTTCGTAAATTGTCCGTCGATGAAAGAATGAACCGTGTTCATTCACTAAAACTGTGTAATAATTGTCTTAAATCTGACCATCAATCGAATGCTTGTAAAAGCACAATGAGTTGTGGGGTCTGTGCAGAACCACATCATTATTTGTTGCATAAAGATAATACGTTATCAGATAGCGCGCGAACATCGTCCGTGACGGTGCAGTCTCCTTCGCTCGCACTAAACGCTGGTCGCTTCGTAAGTGACGTCACATGCACAAATACACAACAATCATTCATGAGTAATAACCTGTGTGAATATGAGGTAGTTCTAGGTACTACTCTCACTCATGTAATTGATTGTGTGGGTCAGTTTCACGATTGTCGAGCCGTTATAGATTCCGGGGCACAAAGTTCTTTTATAACAACTGAGTGTGCTCAGAAACTAGGATTAAAACGTAAAAAATGCCCTTTTACTATTCATGGGATCGGCGGAGGGGTAGTAAAAACTCAAGGAATGGTCACGTGTACATTGAAACCAAGACAGGCGTGTGGTCCGACGTTTCGAGTTAATCTGTCCTAGCTCAGAGGACACCGGTGTCCTCTCACATCCACGCCACTATAGGCCTTAATTCCGATGTTTAGAGTCTACTTTTGTATGAACAAGTTGGGTAGTTGTGGATCGAAGTGTTAATTTAGTAGTTATTTCAAAGGTGTCCGCGGATATGCCTAATGTTTTATTTACTGAAAATGTCATTAGCGAATATAAAACTTATAAGTTGGCGGATCCATTGTTTTTCAAGCGTTCACGAATAGATATTTTGTTGGGGAATGACATAGTCCCAGATATAATTATTGATAAACCATTCGTAATTAGGGATGGTATTCCTAGTGTGATTAAAACAGTTTTTGGTGATGTAGTTAGCGGAAAATTATATCCGTTTAATAAATATAAATCGCAAAATCTTAATTTATCAGTTTCGTATGACGACGAACAGTCAATTGACAAAACATTACGTGATTTTTGGGAAGTTGAAGAGGTGCCGTGTACCCCGTCAACAAGTCCAATGGATCAACTAGCCGAGGAGATATTTTCTCATGAATATACGCGGGAGTCGAACGGCCAATACGTAGTTCCAATGCCGTTCGCACCTAACCCCGCGCCATTGGGACAATCGCGTGCCGCGGCCGAGCGACGACTGATCTACTCAGAGCGTAAACTCGCACGTGTACCTGAGTTGAATAACAAATATAAGGAATTTATGCGTGAATATGAAAAGCTCGGTCATATGGAACTTTATCAGGGTGATCAGCCTAGTAAATACATTATTCCACATCACAGTATTTTGAGACCTAGTAGTACCTCAACTCCGTTGCGAGTAGTATTTGATGCGTCTGCGAAAACCACCACAAGCGTCTCGTTGAATGATATTCTATTGGTCGGCCCTAAACTGTATCCGGACATTGCGTCAATAATCTTGAAGTTTCGGCTATTCGAATATTGTTTAGTGAGTGATGTTTGTAAAATGTATCGCGCTATTGCCTTAAGAAAAGAAGATCGCTGTTATCAACACATTTTATATCGGGAATCCCCTAACGATCCAATTAAATTATATGAATTAAAAACTGTAACCTACGGACTCAGTTGTTCTCCATTCTTAGCTATTCGCACGCTGCTCCAGTTAGCGAAAGACGAGGGTGAACGTTTTCCCCTCGCTGCTCAGGTCCTCCGTGAGGGAATATACATGGATGATATCTTATATTCATGCCAAACCCTTGAGCAAGCTAGCCTAGTCCAAGATCAACTAATAGGTATTTTTGAAAGTGCCAACTTTACGCTAAAAAAGTGGATGAGTAACAATGAGGAGTTGCTGCAACGCGTTCCGTCTGAAAATAGGGAAAATTCCGTAACGTTCGTTAAAGACGAAAACGACAGTTCTATTAAGGTCTTAGGACTTAAATGGACTCCAAAATCCGATCATTTTTTATTTTCAGTTAATTTATCGGACAATGAAACAACCAAGCGATCGGTACTAAAACTGCTAGCGTCGATTTACGATCCCGTGGGTTTTATCGCGCCATGCATTTTAGTAGCTAAGCAGATTATGCAAGATCTGTGGAAGCTAGGTATTGGTTGGGACGATAAGTTGCCAGATAACATTAAAAAATCGTGGCAGCACTTTATTTTTGAACTTCCGCGGTTAAGCGAGTTACGTATCGAACGCCATATGCTGTTACCGGGCGAAACGACTTGTGATTTAATCGGATTTTGTGACGCTTCTTTACGAGGTTACGCAGCCTGCGTGTACGTCATCAGTCGTGACCAAAAGGGTAACGCAAAGGTTCGTCTAGTAACAGCGAAATCGAAAGTAGCACCAATAAAACCCGTAACAATCCCTCGGTTAGAATTAATGGGAGCGGTTTTATTAAGTAAATTAATAAAATTCGTTTGCGATACATTTGTTACTCGAATTAAAATTAACCAAATAACTGCAGTATCAGACTCGACAGTCGTACTGTCCTGGCTTCAAACGGAACCTTATAAATTAAAAACCTTTGTCAGTCATAGAGTTACTCAAATTATTGAAATCTTACCCCCTCATTTTTGGCGGCACGTTGGCAGCGAAAATAACCTAGCAGATATTTGTTCGCGTGGAGCGTCTTCGGCGCAACTGATAGACTGCACCCCACGTTGGCTACAGGGTGCCGATTGGATGTATCAAAATTACGTCGATTGGCCTCTGACGGTGTTTGTGAATGAAAGCAATCATAAACTACCGGAATTAATAACTTCCACTAATTTGTTGCTGAATCACAATATTAGTGATCATATTATTGAAACTAAAATGGAATTTTGTGATAGAATCTTCGCACAATTTTCGTCATTTTCCAAATTGCAAAGATCTTTTGCTTGGATTTTAAGATTGACTCGCAAACAGGGTGATATACCCACCCATGCTAAATCACACGTGTTATCAACCCGTGAACTGAACGAGGCACGCGATAAATTAATAAAACTAGTTCAGAATACTTACTTTGAAACGGAAATTAAAATGATAACAGATAAAAAATACGTACCATCGTTACGAAAATTATCTCCGTTCATTGATAGCGATGGGTTTCTCAGGGTAGGGGGTCGCATCGGTTATTCCGAACTTCCTTATAATGCTAGACACCCGCGACTTCTCCCTAAAAATAGTTTATTTACAAAACTATTCATTAAATATTTACATGAAAAATATTTACATGTTGGACCGCGAACCTTGCAAAGTGTTATTAATGAAAACTTTTGGATATTATCGGCTCGTAGCGTTATTAGATCCGTGTTATCTAAATGTAAAACGTGCTTTAAATGTAAACCATCGTTACTTCAGCCTGAAATGGCCCCGTTGCCAACAACTCGGTTGAGACCTAATAAGGTATTTTCTAACGTCGGAGTTGACCTCGGAGGTCCATTCTTAATTAAAGAAAGCTTACGTCGTAATGCTAAAGTGACAAAAGCGTACTTGGCACTATTTGTCTGCTTTTCAACTAAAGCAGTACATCTCGAAGTGTTGTCTTCTCTCTCCGCTGATTGTTTTCTCGCATGCCTGGATAGATTTGTGGCTCGCAGAGGTCTGTGCGCTGTTCTCTATTCTGATTGTGGAACTAATTTTGTTGGCGCAAACCGACATCTGTCGGAGATACAAAAGTTCTGGCGCGAGAATCAAGATGACATTTCGGGTGGTTGCGCTAAACGGCAGGTTGATTGGAAATTTAATGTCCCCAGTGCTCCTCACATGGGTGGTCTCTGGGAAGCGGGCATTAAGTCAGCCAAATATCATCTAGTGCGGTGTGTAGGGGAAAAGTCCTTAACGTTTGAGGAACTTGCTACGATATTCTGTAAGGCAGAAGCCATAATGAATTCGCGCCCTTTGTGTCCGCTTCCTTCAAGTGACAACCCCAACGAATTTAACGTATTAACCGCCGGACACTTTCTAATTGGACGAAGTTTAGTCTCCATTCCTGAGTACGACGTGCGAGATATTGATATCAATAGGCTGTCACGGTGGCAGTATATCCAGAAGTGCTCCCAACTGTTCTGGAAACGTTGGAGTTATGAATATCTAAACACTTTACAACAGAAAGCCAAGTGGTTTATCTCTTCTTCTAATCCTAAAGTTGGAGATTTAGTAATAATTAAAACTGACAATGTTCCCTCTTGCACTTGGCCTCTCGGCAAGATTGAGAAGTTACATCCCGGTCCCGACTCAATAGTTAGGTGCGTGACACTGCGCACAGAAAAGGGTGTCTTACAGAGACCTATAAATAAACTTGCCCTATTACCTTACGCCAATTAATTTCAAATAAAACGTTTTTTATTTAATTTAGAGTATAATTTAAGATTAGTTATCAATGTCCTAGATAGTATAGTAATCTCAGTTTTAGGAAACCATCACTATGGTTTCGGTAGGGGGTATGTTCTGTATTCTAACCCATGATTGGTTCAGCTGACGGCGCAAAGATCATAGAGCGTCCTATATGCCAGAAATCAGCCAATAGCGGGCTGCATAGATGACAGCACAAGCGCCCTCTCCCGGTTTTTCATGTTGTTGAAATCGGGCCGCCGTGCGGTAACTATCTTTTTGAGCGCGCTCCTCAATAAATCGATAAATCAAGGGACAAAGTGAGCATAACCGTGTTGTGTGATCAGTAACCAGCTTCAACAGTGCTGCTTCATCCAGAGTACTTCGAGGAAGGCTGAAAAGGCGATAAAGGTAAGACGTTCTTGACTTGTCGTCGTCATTTTGTTCCAAGATTGGGTAAGCTCAAACCGAGTTTCATACAGAACAACCACCAACACCAGCTATTTAATACAGTCCAACTTCTCTATTCCACATTCTGGTCCATTCGAGACGGATTCTCATTTTCATCTCTCCAATAAGATTCAAATAGGAAAAACATTTGGCTAGCGCTAGACCTACGCGTCCAAAATGGCGGAGGTCTTAGAAATGAAACGAAAAACGTTAACATGCAGGAAAGAATATTTATTTGCAAAATTACAAAAGCTTTATGATTATTCCAAAAAGTTGGGAACAGAACCAGATATATTGCCAATGTTTACGGTATTAATGTCTGAAATGGAAAGTGTCCGTCTGAGATTTGAATCCACCATATTTGATTTGTTCGAAATAGAAGTACAATTAAAACCTACTAAAGTGAAAATGTCAACAAGTGAGCTTGAATCATTTGACGAAATGTATAATGCGTGCCAGTTAATCGCTAGTAAATATTCTAAATTGGAAAATGATTTCTTCCCTGCGATAGACAAACAGGATTTAGTAAAACCCGCGTTACCAAAGATATCATTATTTCAATTTGACGGTGAAACAGAAAATTGGATGACCTTTTATGACACGTTTTTATCATTAGTTCACAATCGAAATTTCACAGATATCGATAAGTTTCATTATTTACTCTCATGCGTAAAGGGCCCTGCCTTAAATATAGTTAAAAAACTGCCGATAACTGCCGCAAATTACGCATTAGCTTGGCAAAGCTTAATTGATAAATACCATGATCACAGAACACTAGCATGTAGGTATTTCGATAAAATGTTGAACTTTACACCGTTAACAAAAGATACCTCGTCGAATTTAACTTCATTTATAGAAACCTTTGATCATTCTCTTAAAGCGATTCAAGCATTAAATATTAAACACTTGGACGACTTTCTATTGTGTCATTTAGCATTACAAAGACTCGACCCTCATACGCGAAAATTATTCGAAGAAAGTCGGGATCAAAAGTTAATACCTACTTTCGAAGAACTTATGCAGTTTGTAAACAAACAAATTAAAGTTCTAGAACATTCGTTTATAAATGTGGCTACTAATAACCCGTCGAAGTCTAGTAATAACCATTCGCAAAATAAAAATCAGAGATCTTCGTCAAAGTCGATTCTTAATACGGCACGAACTCCGCAAAATATTAATAACCGTAATGCAAACTTAAGCTGTGTGATTTGTAAACAAAATCACATGATTTATCGATGTGATCAATTTCGTAAATTGTCCGTCGATGAAAGAATGAACCGTGTTCATTCACTAAAACTGTGTAATAATTGTCTTAAATCTGACCATCAATCGAATGCTTGTAAAAGCACAATGAGTTGTGGGGTCTGTGCAGAACCACATCATTATTTGTTGCATAAAGATAATACGTTATCAGATAGCGCGCGAACATCGTCCGTGACGGTGCAGTCTCCTTCGCTCGCACTAAACGCTGGTCGCTTCGTAAGTGACGTCACATGCACAAATACACAACAATCATTCATGAGTAATAACCTGTGTGAATATGAGGTAGTTCTAGGTACTACTCTCACTCATGTAATTGATTGTGTGGGTCAGTTTCACGATTGTCGAGCCGTTATAGATTCCGGGGCACAAAGTTCTTTTATAACAACTGAGTGTGCTCAGAAACTAGGATTAAAACGTAAAAAATGCCCTTTTACTATTCATGGGATCGGCGGAGGGGTAGTAAAAACTCAAGGAATGGTCACGTGTACATTGAAACCAAGACAGGCGTGTGGTCCGACGTTTCGAGTTAATTTAGTAGTTATTTCAAAGGTGTCCGCGGATATGCCTAATGTTTTATTTACTGAAAATGTCATTAGCGAATATAAAACTTATAAGTTGGCGGATCCATTGTTTTTCAAGCGTTCACGAATAGATATTTTGTTGGGGAATGACATAGTCCCAGATATAATTATTGATAAACCATTCGTAATTAGGGATGGTATTCCTAGTGTGATTAAAACAGTTTTTGGTGATGTAGTTAGCGGAAAATTATATCCGTTTAATAAATATAAATCGCAAAATCTTAATTTATCAGTTTCGTATGACGACGAACAGTCAATTGACAAAACATTACGTGATTTTTGGGAAGTTGAAGAGGTGCCGTGTACCCCGTCAACAAGTCCAATGGATCAACTAGCCGAGGAGATATTTTCTCATGAATATACGCGGGAGTCGAACGGCCAATACGTAGTTCCAATGCCGTTCGCACCTAACCCCGCGCCATTGGGACAATCGCGTGCCGCGGCCGAGCGACGACTGATCTACTCGGAGCGTAAACTCGCACGTGTACCTGAGTTGAATAACAAATATAAGGAATTTATGCGTGAATATGAAAAGCTCGGTCATATGGAACTTTATCAGGGTGATCAGCCTAGTAAATACATTATTCCACATCACAGTATTTTGAGACCTAGTAGTACCTCAACTCCGTTGCGAGTAGTATTTGATGCGTCTGCGAAAACCACCACAAGCGTCTCGTTGAATGATATTCTATTGGTCGGCCCTAAACTGTATCCGGACATTGCGTCAATAATCTTGAAGTTTCGGCTATTCGAATATTGTTTAGTGAGTGATGTTTGTAAAATGTATCGCGCTATTGCCTTAAGAAAAGAAGATCGCTGTTATCAACACATTTTATATCGGGAATCCCCTAACGATCCAATTAAATTATATGAATTAAAAACTGTAACCTACGGACTCAGTTGTTCTCCATTCTTAGCTATTCGCACGCTGCTCCAGTTAGCGAAAGACGAGGGTGAACGTTTTCCCCTCGCTGCTCAGGTCCTCCGTGAGGGAATATACATGGATGATATCTTATATTCATGCCAAACCCTTGAGCAAGCTAGCCTAGTCCAAGATCAACTAATAGGTATTTTTGAAAGTGCCAACTTTACGCTAAAAAAGTGGATGAGTAACAATGAGGAGTTGCTGCAACGCGTTCCGTCTGAAAATAGGGAAAATTCCGTAACGTTCGTTAAAGACGAAAACGACAGTTCTATTAAGGTCTTAGGACTTAAATGGACTCCAAAATCCGATCATTTTTTATTTTCAGTTAATTTATCGGACAATGAAACAACCAAGCGATCGGTACTAAAACTGCTAGCGTCGATTTACGATCCCGTGGGTTTTATCGCGCCATGCATTTTAGTAGCTAAGCAGATTATGCAAGATCTGTGGAAGCTAGGTATTGGTTGGGACGATAAGTTGCCAGATAACATTAAAAAATCGTGGCAGCACTTTATTTTTGAACTTCCGCGGTTAAGCGAGTTACGTATCGAACGCCATATGCTGTTACCGGGCGAAACGACTTGTGATTTAATCGGATTTTGTGACGCTTCTTTACGAGGTTACGCAGCCTGCGTGTACGTCATCAGTCGTGACCAAAAGGGTAACGCAAAGGTTCGTCTAGTAACAGCGAAATCGAAAGTAGCACCAATAAAACCCGTAACAATCCCTCGGTTAGAATTAATGGGAGCGGTTTTATTAAGTAAATTAATAAAATTCGTTTGCGATACATTTGTTACTCGAATTAAAATTAACCAAATAACTGCAGTATCAGACTCGACAGTCGTACTGTCCTGGCTTCAAACGGAACCTTATAAATTAAAAACCTTTGTCAGTCATAGAGTTACTCAAATTATTGAAATCTTACCCCCTCATTTTTGGCGGCACGTTGGCAGCGAAAATAACCTAGCAGATATTTGTTCGCGTGGAGCGTCTCCGGCGCAACTGATAGACTGCACCCCACGTTGGCTACAGGGTGCCGATTGGATGTATCAAAATTACGTCGATTGGCCTCTGACGGTGTTTGTGAATGAAAGCAATCATAAACTACCGGAATTAAAAACTTCCACTAATTTGTTGCTGAATCACAATATTAGTGATCATATTATTGAAACTAAAATGGAATTTTGTGATAGAATCTTCGCACAATTTTCGTCATTTTCCAAATTGCAAAGATCTTTTGCTTGGATTTTAAGATTGACTCGCAAACAGGGTGATATACCCACCCATGCTAAATCACACGTGTTATCAACCCGTGAACTGAACGAGGCACGCGATAAATTAATAAAACTAGTTCAGAATACTTACTTTGAAACGGAAATTAAAATGATAACAGATAAAAAATACGTACCATCGTTACGAAAATTATCTCCGTTCATTGATAGCGATGGGTTTCTCAGGGTAGGGGGTCGCATCGGTTATTCCGAACTTCCTTATAATGCTAGACACCCGCGACTTCTCCCTAAAAATAGTTTATTTACAAAACTATTCATTAAATATTTACATGAAAAATATTTACATGTTGGACCGCGAACCTTGCAAAGTGTTATTAATGAAAACTTTTGGATATTATCGGCTCGTAGCGTTATTAGATCCGTGTTATCTAAATGTAAAACGTGCTTTAAATGTAAACCATCGTTACTTCAGCCTGAAATGGCCCCGTTGCCAACAACTCGGTTGAGACCTAATAAGGTATTTTCTAACGTCGGAGTTGACCTCGGAGGTCCATTCTTAATTAAAGAAAGCTTACGTCGTAATGCTAAAGTGACAAAAGCGTACTTGGCACTATTTGTCTGCTTTTCGACTAAAGCAGTACATCTCGAAGTGTTGTCTTCTCTCTCCGCTGATTGTTTTCTCGCATGCCTGGATAGATTTGTGGCTCGCAGAGGTCTGTGCGCTGTTCTCTATTCTGATTGTGGAACTAATTTTGTTGGCGCAAACCGACATCTGTCGGAGATACAAAAGTTCTGGCGCGAGAATCAAGATGACATTTCGGGTGGTTGCGCTAAACAGCAGGTTGATTGGAAATTTAATGTCCCCAGTGCTCCTCA
This sequence comes from Leucania comma, assembly GCA_958295575.1. Classification (NCBI taxonomy): domain Eukaryota; kingdom Metazoa; phylum Arthropoda; class Insecta; order Lepidoptera; family Noctuidae; genus Leucania; species Leucania comma. Next base: position 36,617,070 of record OY282461.1, on the reverse strand, counting down.
CATGGGTGGTCTCTGGGAAGCGGGCATTAAGTCAGCCAAATATCATCTAGTGCAGTGTGTAGGGGAAAAGTCCTTAACGTTTGAGGAACTTGCTACGATATTCTGTAAGGCAGAAGCCATAATGAATTCGCGCCCTTTGTGTCCGCTTCCTTCAAGTGACAACCCCAACGAATTTAACGTATTAACCGCCGGACACTTTCTAATTGGACGAAGTTTAGTCTCCATTCCTGAGTACGACGTGCGAGATATTGATATCAATAGGCTGTCACGGTGGCAGTATATCCAGAAGTGCTCCCAACTGTTCTGGAAACGTTGGAGTTATGAATATCTAAACACTTTACAACAGAAAGCCAAGTGGTTTATCTCTTCTTCTAATCCTAAAGTTGGAGATTTAGTAATAATTAAAACTGACAATGTTCCCTCTTGCACTTGGCCTCTCGGCAAGATTGAGAAGTTACATCCCGGTCCCGACTCAATAGTTAGGTGCGTGACACTGCGCACAGAAAAGGGTGTCTTACAGAGACCTATAAATAAACTTGCCCTATTACCTTACGCCAATTAATTTCAAATAAAACGTTTTTTATTTAATTTAGAGTATAATTTAAGATTAGTTATCAATGTCCTAGATAGTATAGTAATCTCAGTTTTAGGAAACCATCACTATGGTTTCGGTAGGGGGTATGTTCTGTATTCTAACCCATGATTGGTTCAGCTGACGGCGCAAAGATCATAGAGCGTCCTATATGCCAGAAATCAGCCAATAGCGGGCTGCATAGATGACAGCACAAGCGCCCTCTCCCGGTTTTTCATGTTGTTGAAATCGGGCCGCCGTGCGGTAACTATCTTTTTGAGCGCGCTCCTCAATAAATCGATAAATCAAGGGACAAAGTGAGCATAACCGTGTTGTGTGATCAGTAACCAGCTTCAACAGTGCTGCTTCATCCAGAGTACTTCGAGGAAGGCTGAAAAGGCGATAAAGGTAAGACGTTCTTGACTTGTCGTCGTCATTTTGTTCCAAGATTGGGTAAGCTCAAACCGAGTTTCATACAGAACAACCACCAACACCAGCTATTTAATACAGTCCAACTTCTCTATTTCACAATAGATGATCATCCTTTTTACATGGGGGTAGACAGAAAGTGATTTTGCTCCATTACATTTATCCACCTGCTCCCGTGAGAAGAAGTACTAAGTACCATTCGTCTTGTATAACTCCGTCTTTCACTCGTAAACCAAAATTATGATTATTTTGAAGTGAATGTTATAAGGTTATCTGCATTTGCATCAATGTACTCGTAATAATTAAATTATCAACACAGAATACAGCTCTCTTAGATCAGTTCCGATAATTGAATAACGTTTTCATGTAATATCTATTCAATAGGATATAAATATAGACTGAGATATATTTAAAGAATAGACTAACCCCCGATTTCTGATTTAAGCATTTGAAGTTTAGAATTACTCAAACTCTACTTTACCCTCCAAACCTGTCAAAATTTGGCATTTATGTATGGTTTGAGACGTTCTTAACTCAAAATACTCAATTCAGAAACTCGCCCTAAGTGTGGGTTTCTGAATTGAGTATTTTGAGTTAAGAATGTCTCGAACCATACTTAAATACCAAATTTTGACAGGTTTACAGGGTAAAGTAGAGTTTGAGTAATATTCAACTTCAAATGCTTAAAATCAGAAATCGGGGGTTAGAGACTTGTATTGATGATTATAACTATTTTAATTCAAATCGCAAATCATATTTCAATAAACGTAAAACCTGGCGCTGGTCTGCAAAATGCAAAAATAAATAAATAGAAAATTTGAATTTCGCGGTCTACCCTGGAGCATTGAACTTAAGACATCATAGTTGCGTCCTAGACCGTACACGTCCGACGTGAAAAGTTGTGTTAACTTATGAGTGCAACACATAAAAACTTTTTACAAAAAAAAAATACAACCGACAATGATGTAAAAAAAAAACAAAAAGAAGTGCAAAATAATTTAATTTCGGAATCGGTGTTTATATAATAGTTTAGTCTTTTCGTTATTAAAGTTTTATACTTCACACTTTTTAGTTGTAGTACCCCACAGCCAAACTTAATTAGATACCTTCCGCTATTCGGTTCCTTCATCAAATCATCATTACAATTTATTCCAATAATACCAAACACAGCTAGGATACATTGATTTATTACAGAATTCCGTTTCTTACCTTCCTTCCCGCTTCATCATCAGATCAGTTGTATGTATTCCCTCCCTTTCTTCCTTCAGTCAGTCACCGACTGTCAACAAGTATGACATCATAAAGTTGGAATTCGCGCCGCGGTGCACACCGCAAAATTCTACGTAGCGGCAGGCGTCACTGCCACTTTTAGCGGCGCGGCGCCGCATCGCGGTTATGTTTTTCGGCCCTTATAGCTGGATGCTTCACAAAGCTATTGTTTGTACGATGCCTATTGTTTGGAAAAAATAATTTTAAATAAAATAATTGGCAATACGAGTCTATCGGAGGCCGAAACTAGGTGCTGGTTTGATATCAACGTGACGTTGAATTTAGTGGCCCAATTCTCACAATATGATTCGAATTTCGGACGAATTTCTGAGATGATTCTCCGGTGGTCAATTAATTATCACTTATGGAATAAATTAACTCAACTCAGGTTCATTTGAGAACATAAAGTTCCAAATAACACTTACGGAATGGTTTTAAAATAGTCAAGATACTCTGCGGTCATCCTGAATCCCTATTCAATTATGATAAATCAATACGGACTTTGCTCATCGAGACCTTAAAAATATTTTGCCTTAATAAACTATTTCATTATAAAGACGCGACGCCACACGAAAGAAAAACGTTTTACAAAAAATTAAAAGATACTCGTACTTTTACCGCAGCGTAAATATAAACGATAGAGTTATAAATTAGTTTCTTTCTTAGTCAAACATAAAGCAGCCAGTGGTGTCGATGGTTGTAATTATGTAAACTATTCTGACGAGTTGAGATTTATTGCGGCACAATAAACCCATTATGGTGTTTGTGTCTGTTTGTGATGGCGAAAATACTGTTAGGTTAGGTTAGTCAATTGTATTTTAGTACTTACTTACAACTAAAATACCGATAATTTGCTATTCCTGGTGGTTTCATTCACATTGCCTATTTTTAATCAACTGTTTTAGTTACAAAAATATAGTTATAATTATCTAGCACTTTATTATACACAAGCAAAGTCAATGCTCGTTTGTACTAACATTGGCTGATTTTGATTTCTCGAGTCAGTACTTCATAGGCCTGTGAATACTTATGTAAACGTTAGATTGACCTAAGTTTTATTAAATCGTTCAATAACTTCCCCCGCTCTGGGTGGAGCGAGAGGGTATACCATACTTTTACTGACTAAAACTACACCTATACCATTCAGTTGCCCTTTACGTTCTAAGAAAAGGAAACCCGTGGGGTGTCCAGCACAATCATAAATGACATTTATTTTGCAAACAGGTTTTTAAAAACTTTTACACGTCCTTTTTTTCGTCAATTTAAACTAGATGAGGCCGTTGTTTCCCAGTGTAGTCACCTGAGAAGAAACACGGAAACGAACTCAGGGGTCAAAGTCTCTTTTGAAGTCTATTCAACAATCATGTAATGGTCAAATCATATGAGAACCACACAGATTGGAGTCTGAAATAGTCATTTGAAGAACCACACAGTTCTGAGTGGATCTGTGCCAATTATTTGTCAGTATTCGTGTAGCTCAACTCAGGGCTACCAAGGAGCACAAGTAGTATGCCCCTCAGAGCAATGCCAACTTGAGTTCTAACTGCAAGATCCTCTCCACGACTGACGCAACCCCGCATGTCATTTGACCGAAACCTGGTCTGACTCCCCCTGTGCCAAGACCAGCGTATCATCTACGCAACAGAATACGCTGACCCCGCTGGAGGATCCACGCGTAGCACGAAGTTGTACCCGATTAGGGTTTGGGTCCCGAAACGTCTCTTGTCTCGGAGTCCCGGGACTTTTGGGTCGAGACTCGAGACAAGACAATATTCTCAAAATTGTTAGTACAGAAAGTTTAGAACAACTGTCTAAAGCCTTTAACACAATTAAACCGACATCTGTTAAAAACGAGACAGTGTTTTCTTGGCCACTGGTATATTATAAAAATCAGAAACAGATTGTCCGCTAATGCTGTTAACGCTCTGATTGTTTTAAAAGCCTGTTTTATTAAAACAGCAAAGGAACCACTACGCAAAAATCCGAAAGCAACCAATCCGTGAATATGGGTATTAACTAAAGGTAAAAGGATGTCAGTAAAAAATCGCATTTAGCGATAAGACCGCCGACTGTGACACCCTATTAATTTTAAGTTCCTATTGAAATTTTATTTTTACAATAAGACATATATCTATCTATCTATATTGTAATTATGACCAATGATCACATGCTAGAAGCACTAGCTAGTAGTACAGTTATTAAGAATTGGTATGATTTTTAACTAAGTTCGTTTTATAACTACGAGATTTAACTGCTTAAAAATTAAATCTCATACCATCATCTCATCTCTGAATCTGTATTGGGTTAAAAAAAATAAACAAAGCAGTTATTGAGACAGTTGTTGAGTTCAATAAATGTTGATTTTATTATTTAAAAAAAAATGCTTTTTTTGTACGTTTCACGAGACATTCACTCAACTACAAATCTTCAAAAAAGGCTTAAGTACTTACTCTCTAAAAAAAAAACAAAAGTTTTTTAAAAGTTCGTGTCCCAGGACTTTGAAATGGTCGGGAATTCCCAATCCTTATATCCGATGTTCCACAAGGGTGATCCTAGTGCCGATCCCTGAGGAACACCGCAAGTATTTCTCGCTGTTTCCACTCTCCTTGTACTCCTTCCTCCGAGTAGATAACGAATCTATCCATCAGATAGGCCACGATAAAAGGAAAAAATTGTAGCTTGATTAACCTACGTGGGGTGTTGATTTATTTGATCTACGTCATTATACTTTCTGTTATATTTTTAAACATAATTATAGTGACGTATATCTATATACACCGCAAAATTTTGATCGTATTAATCCCACGATTCGGTACATGAAACACTATCGATTTGTAAAGAGAAAATTAAAAAAATAAGTACGTTTTTTTAACTCGCATTTATTTACGCATGTACGAAATTAATTTCTTTAAGTAAACATCAGCTGAGCTAAGCAAATGAGCTGTAGGTAGTTAGTACGCAACGACCGACAAATACCTACAAGGTCATTGACCCGTTTACTTAAAGAAATTAGTTTCGTACATGCGTATTTTAATTTGACTTTTAGAAAAAAAGTTCTTTATTTTTTAATTTATCTTTATAAATTGTTAGTGTTTCATGTACCAGATCGACCCATCACGGGATTAAAATGACCTAAATTGAACAGTGTATATAGAAGAAAGTTGTGTTAGACTATTTATAACTCACGAATGGCTGAACCGATTTGGTTGAAAATTGGTGGGAAGGTAGAACCAGGAAAAGGAATTTTTATCCCGTTAAATAAATAAAAAATTCAGAACCTGGTCTATTGGTATAAGGTAGAGTAGGGTAGAGTAGGGTCTCTACCCTACTCTACCTATAGGGTAGAGTAGGGTGTAGGGCAGAGTAGGGTAGAGTAGGGTAGAGTAGGGTAGAGTAGGGTAGAGTAGGGTAGAGTAGGGTAGAGTAGGGTAGAGTAGGGTAGAGTAGGGTAGAGTAGGGTAGAGTAGGGTAGAGTAGGGTAGAGTAGGGTAGAGTAGGGTAGAGTAGGGTAGAGTAGGGTAGAGTAGGGTAGAGTAGGGTAGAGTAGGGTAGAGTAGGGTAGAGTAAGGTAGAGTAGGGTAGAGTAGGCTAGAGTGGGGAATGGTAGGGTAGAGCGGGAGCGAAGCCGCGAGCAAAATCTAGTATAATATAAACTCTCCAATTATGTGAGCCATTGTTACTGTGAGATTATTTCAAAATAACTTTTTTTATGAGGACCATATTCAGATCTGTTCATTTATGCATCAAAATGACCTTTGCATCCATCCTCTCTCGTAAATTTATGACAGAGGACGCCAAAACAAGCTATTATCCTCGTAATTGACGGTCACTTTGCCTTACAAAGCCAATGTTAATGAACTGAAAATTAAACTGGCTTTAATAACGTCCTCAGCTTGCGCGAGACCTTTTTGTTTAGTGTTGTATTTTCTCGATGACTCGATGTGTATGAGATGTAGGGAATTGATGTGTAGTGGATATGAATTTAGACAGAGAAATACAAAGATTTCGGAGAAATGGTTGCATTCTAATGAGTGTCACAAAATAACGCCAAAAAATTAACATTGTTTGTCGCTGTGATGATTTTGCGACAAGATTGTGACCGTTTCTGAAATACTGACAATATTGACATTACAGTTTTCGTTCCGTAAGCCCGTGGTCCTAGAACGCATACGGCATCAAACAAGTTATTATAACTGTTCAGTGGCGGTTGTTTAAATTCAATATTAAATGGAAAATTATCTTTTTTTAAGTTACCAGTTGTTATAAAGTGGTAGGAGGTTTTCCGCGAATAGGTGAATTGAAACGTGTTGAGCTAATTAATTTCATTCTTGACTAATTAAAAAACTTGAAGTTAGAGACCTTTTACGTCAAAGCGTGTAATGCGATATTTCACTGCAAGATTATTTTTCCAGCCGCCAGCGCCGTTAGAAATAAGACTTGTCTACTTTCAAGAAGAAAATGTACATTATGTAGATTAAGACTGTTATAAATTCTTATTGGCCAAACTTAAACTGTGACGGCAATAAAGAAGGGTGTCATAACTCCGATAGCACACAAGTTTCGTGTTCTCTATATTCACAACTACTAAATACAGATATGGAAATAAAAACGAGGCAAAAAGCTCGTTTTGAACTCGAAGAGACTGTATCGTCTATGAGTATGTGTACTATGGGTCAAAACTGCCTGGCAAACTACAACATTATCGAACCTCTTGACCTTGAAAACACGTTAATATTTTTACGCAATCTTGCACCATACAGACCGTGAATACGGTCGGCACTGGGCGGTATATCTTTAATGTTCATTTATATTAAGTGAGTTGAACAAAAATGTCAGAGTTGGCGCCATGCCAAAGTTCTACCCCTGTAGCCAGTAAACCTTTTTTCAAGGGCGCTATTGTAAACAGATTAAACTATATACTTCACACCTCGTTGTTGCGGAATGAATTTGTATTAAAACCACGCTTTTTGCTTTACGAGTTACGAGGAAGTTACTTCGTCATGTTTCGTAGCGCAAATTCGTCTTTGTCGACTTCGTTTAGAAATAATGTGACCATTGTGATAGTTTATCAGGTTTTTTCTTTTTTATTGGGGATCATCATCAAATCATCCAAATGTCATTGAATGATATCTCCCGCCCTTGGGCGGAGCGGGAGATAGTGTCAGACTTTTTCTGACTAAAAAACTCCACCCCGTTTTTTCGTTGCCTTTCAAACCAGGGCCGAGCTTTTCTTTCAGAAACAGACCCTCGGCCCCAGTTGGCTTCGTCCCGGTGGGGTCCCTACGGTTTGCTGACAACTCCTTGAGGCGCGCGTGGAACAGTACGCGCCGTTGAAGACTTGGGCTTGGTCCGGACGGTTACCGGACGATATCGGGCTGTGAGCTACATATTGCTCGCCGTCGGCAAGCCCGCGCCTACGGTTGCTGGAAATTAGGATCGGAATCCCTGTGGAGGCTGGGGCGTGAGTGCCGTTGCCTCACGCGTCCGCGTCAGGAGGCCGCTCTCCTCCTTTGCTAGAATTATTGCTTTGCAGAAGGAGGCGATCGCCTGCCACTCCTCCTCGCTTCAGACCATGGCCTGTACTAAGGCCCAGCGCGATAGATCGCCGCCATCGATCGCCCCCACGGACCCTCTAGATTCAAGAAGAGCCGCTTGAGGACAACCCGAGTCCGATTCAGTTTAGGAGACAGACGTCGGAAGTGCTCCTCGAAATTCCACCGGCTGTCGAGGATGAGTTCCAGGTACTTCATCATCTACCCGACGACCATGTGAACTCCTCCTACCATTAATTGGTATCCCGGTGGTGGCACGTTCCGAGGGCCGTGAAAGTACATGGGCTCGGACTTATGCAGTACCACCTCGAGTCCGAACTTCTCTCCACGACTGTCGCAACCCCGCGTGAAAGCCCGCAGCGTGCACTGCTCCTCGGCTTCGCAACGAGGACCACTTTCCCCGCCTTTCAGCGAAGTGTGAACTGGCCCCCTTAATCGGGACTTGAGAGCCTCCATGGCCAGGACCCAGGATTTCCTAGGGCGGTATTATTGGAACTCAGCCTTCGTACCCACCACTCTCATCTCTATCTTGGTCACCTCTGGAGCATCGTCGTTGTCGTCACCATTGGAGTCCGCGTCGGAAACTGCTTTTAGCAAAGCTATGGGCGGGGGAGAGTATTCCCCTCGCGCAGGGAACAGATTACTCACCCTCCGCAAGCTGGAGCCTGAGTTTTTGAGTCAGCGGGGCAGCCCAGGGGTGGAGTTTTTCCCGCACTATCTTGTACGGGCGCCCCCACGGGTCTCCGTTCCGAGTCCCCAGCCACTCGAAGGGTGCGCTTCGTCACTCTGTATCCCTCGTACAGCTCCACCTCTCTGACCTCCGCATTCGTCGGGCGGATGCGGCGCCTGCAGTGTCTGGCGTACCAGCGTTGCGGTGGCCACCAGTACACCTGGCGCCAAGCACCTCCTGGACGGACTCGGAGCTTTGCCACGTCGCCGATATGCGATAAGGCCTCCCGAAACCACTCCGCCTCGACGTCGATATCAACAGGCCAATCTGGTGCTTGCACCCAGGCCTGAACCGTCGCGGTTTCCAGGAGAAGCCCCCGGTCCATCTGTTTTAGCGCCCACCGTGGACCTCACGGGCTCTATCGAACCGGTGGCGGCGCTCTATCCACCCTCTCCATGATGCTTCAGTCGACGACATGTGGTGACAGAGCGGGCCCGCGAATGAGTTGTCTACCACTGAGTCACCTCGCATCCGCACACACGTGGGAACTGGACCCCCGTTTAGGACGACCAGGCCCGACTTCAGAGCCCAGCCCTCCACTTTTAGATTATTATATATTATTATACTTCTATAGGTTCTAAGTAACGTATGATTAACAAATCTAAAAAGCAGGATTTATTTTGGGCAAAAGACATTTACTATTATAGTCAATTCTATTAGTAATGTATATTTATATAATGCTATTTTTTTTTATTTTCACTTTTTCCTTTTTTTATTCATGTCCATAAAAGCAGCTTAAAATAATATTGACCAGATGTTAGAGGTCACCACCGTCTATCTCCTGCACGAGGATTCCGATTCCAAATCCACGAGAATACGGTAGTGTTCCGTTCTTATAGGGCAGAATTCCCCCGTAAGGTTCACCATTACCTCCGGATTACCCGCACAATGGTGACACCTGGATGTTTTTTAAATCCAAAACATGTACGTTCCGAAACACAAATTTTCAGTGAGACCTGCGTAAAGCGGAAAGTGAGGACGCCATGACGCCTCTGTAGCCACTCTTAAAAGTGGAAACTTATCGTAGCAATAATGTGGCGCGCCAACACAGTGGAGCATACGGTAAAGGTGTGCCCCGCTTGGGCAGAGCACCGCTGTGTCCTCGTAGGGGCTATCGACGGCACCGATCTATCGCCATACAGACCATGCTCTGAAGCAAGGAGGAGTGGGTTGCCTCCTTCTGCAAAGCAGTAATGCTAGCAAAAGAGGCGATCGCACGCGAGAGGCAACCGCCCTCACGCCCCAGCCACCGAGATTCCGATCCCGATTTCCAGCCACCGAAGGCACTCGTTTGCGAACGGCGAGCAATGGATAGCTCGCCGTCCGACCGACCGGTAACCGTCCGGATCGAGCCCAAGGTCGTCGACGGCGGGTATTATTCCACACGCGCTTCAAGGAGATGTCACCAAACCGTAGGGGCCCAGCAGGGTCGAAGCCTACTGGAGCCATTATCCTACAGGAATTAGGAGTGGGTTTTAGTCAGTAAACGTCTGACACCACCAGGCGCTCTGCCAAAGAGCGGGAGATGTCATTGGATGATTCCATCTAAAGAAAAAACTCCGTACTGATTTTTATATATTTTGGCAACTAAAAACTGCTTTTTCCTTTTTTTTTATAACCACTTATTTAATGCTGTTGCAAAACTGCTTGTAAAACAAATCTTTTAAAAATCGTACATCTTTGTTTTACCGTATATAAAGTAAGAACATAATATGTATTCAAACTAAAGCTTTTTTCTATGTAGTAGGCAAATATTTAGAACGCCAATTGCTGCGAACCTTACATTTTCGTTGTGTTTCGTTTGGATTTATAAGGTAATAGGCGTTTTGGCTTATAATTGGTTTTATGTAAAAGTAAAATAAATGAATTGGATGCTTTTGGTATAAATAGCAAGCACAGAATTATTACTTACTGTTGTATGTTACAAACTTGACGCGGACGAAGTCGCGGGAAACAGCTAGTATCTAATAAAGAATTAATAAACTAGTCAAATATCAAAATCTCAGCCGTAGTGTCACGTCTCTAATAAGCGATAAATTCAAAAGCGTTAACAAGAAAGTGGGAAACATCATACACTTCATGACGCGGATGCCCCTTCATTAGAGTGCCATCACTCAGCGGAAAGCGCTGTAATCTCGCGCGTTTATTAGACGCTGATATAATGTAAAGCAATGTCAGCGCTGGGTAGCTGTCGGAAAGGAATTTCGTCACGTGGTGGGGAGTCGAAATACTTTTCCCGTAGCTCTTTTGTGTTTTATTAATGAGTAGGTACAACATTATTTAATTTTGTTTCGGTTTCCTTTTATTTTTATGAAAGTTATTGGAAAAATTTGTTATAAAAGTGGACTAAAACAGTTTAAATTAAAGGACTAGTTGCGGGACTAGATAATAAATGAGTTGGTTTTAAGATTTAAATATTCTAACGCCTCGCGGCCTACCTGACGGACAAGTTCATCATCTACCCTGGTCGCCAGGGAGAGTGGAAGCGGCGGGAGATGTCATACGGTGTTCTGCAGGGATCGGTACTAGGACCGCCTTTGTGGAACATTGGCTATGACTACATACTATTATAATAATATAGCGAAGCCGGGGCGCCCTGCGGACTCTCCATCCGCGTACCCGCCTATTGTGCTGCTCGACGAGGTAGGCAAGCTCTTCAAAAGAGTAATTGCAAACCGCCTCGTCGCGCGCCTAGCACGGGTGGGGCCGGACCTTTCGGACGGACAGTTCGGCTTTCGCAGGATGCGCTCCACGGTGGACGCCATCGTGCGCGTGCGAGCCCTCACGATGGGGGATGCGGTGTCCCAGGGCACGTGTATCGTGGCAGTTGTCCTTGGACATTGCCAACGCCTTTAATTCCCTGCCCTGGAATAGCGTTGGAACGGCACTCCGGTACCACCGGGTGCGCGACTACCTCTGTCGTGAAATCGAGGCCTACCTGTCGGATAGGTATATCATCTACCCCGGTCATCAAGGAGAGTGGAAACGTCAAGAGATGTCGTGCGGTGTTCCGCAGGGATCGGTACTAGGACCACACTTGTGGAACACCGGGTACGACTACGTGCTGCGCGGCGACTTCCCCGACGGGGTCAGCGTGGTCTGCTACGCGGACGACACTTTGGTCCCATCGCGGGGAGTGTCGTACCGAACGGCGGTTAAACTAGCGACACGCGGGGTTACGATAGTCGTTGACAGGATCCAGCAGTTGGGGCTCAAGGTGACATTGCACAAGTCCGAGGCTATATGTTTTCACGGCCCGCGGAGCGCGCCACCACCGGGTTCCCAACTAATGGTAGGAGGAGTTCATATTAGCTTCGGGTCAACGATGAAGTACTGGACTGGTCCTCGACAGCTGGTGGAACTTCAAGGAGCACTTCCGACGTCTGGCTCCCAAACTGAACGGGACTGGGGCTGCTCTCGAGTGGCTCCTGCCCAACTACAGGGGACCAGACGCCTCTTGCCGAAGGCTCTACGCAGGAATCGTTAAGTCCATGGCCCTCTACGAGGCTCCAGTGTGGGCACCGTCGCTGCAACAGCAACCGAGGGCCCAGCTGAATGCGTGCCAGAGGGTCATGGCAATACGCATGGTGTGAGGGTACCGAACGATTTCCCGCGAGGCGGCGAACCGCCATGGAATTTGGAGGCAACAGTCCTTGCACACATGCACGATAAGCGCATGAAGATGCAACGCCGGGGTGAAATTCCGCTACCGCGACAAGCCGCCAAGCCGACAACCGACAAGCCGACAAGCGCCAGTCGGCATGGCGGACAGAGCTACAGCGGGATCTTATGGCGAAATGGCGTCAGCGACTATCGCAACCACGTTCTAGGCTCGCCACAATTGAGGCAATAGGGCTTATCCTTGAGGCGTGGCTGGAAAGACCTCACGGCGTTCTCAACTACCGCACGACGCAGGTCCTTACCGATCACGGCAAGTTTGGTAAGTTTTTGTTCCGGATTCGTGCGGAGGAGTCGCCCGGGTGTCGCCACTGTGCGGTACACCCGGAGGACAGGGTGGAGCACACTGTAGATGTGTGCCCTGCCTGAGCAGAGCATCGCCGTGTCCTCGTGGGGGCGATCGGCGGCAGCGATCTCTCTCGCCGGGCCTTGGTTCAGGCCATGGTCCGGAGTGAGAAGGGATGGCAGGCGGTCGCCTCCTTCTGCGAAACAGTAATACTAGCAAAGGAGGCAAAGGCAACGGGGCGTTCGTCCCAGCCGCCACCGGGATTCCGATCCCGATTTCCGGCCACCGGGATTCCGATCCCGATTTCCGGCCACCGCAGGCGTGGGCTTGCGGACGGTGTGCAATGTGTAGCATGCTGTCCGATCGTCCGGTAACCGACAGGATCGCGCCCAAGTCGCCAACGGCGGGTACTGTTCCCACGCGCCTCAAGGAGCTGTTAGCGAACCGTAGAGGCCTAACCTGCTAGCTGCAGGCACGCAGGATCGAAGCCTGCTGGGGTCAAGGGCCGTGTTTTGAGAGGAAGGCTCAGCCCTGGTATAATAGGCAACGAAGGAACGGGGTAGGTTTTTAGTCAATAAGAGTCTGACACTATTTCCCGCTCCGCCCAAGGGCGGGATCTGTTACTGGATGATTTTACCTATCATAAAAAAAACCCCAGGGTCACCTAAACCTACTCAAAGAAGGATCATTTGAGTAGGTTTCAGTCAGTAAAAGTCTGATACACCTTCTCGCTCCACCCTAGAGTGCAAGAAGTCATTGGGTGATTTCCATGAAAAATAAGGAAAAGGATCAGTAGCACATGTCTTCAAATTCTTAGTTTAGGCATTTGTCAATATTTACTCGTATATTATGTCTCCCCGTTATTTTTTAATTGGTTTATTCGAAATTTGTTTTCACTATTACATTATAAAATTCTGACAAACTGAAAAACAGGTTTTTGGCAGTTGTTCTCGTTTCTTATTTTTACAAATTTTGTTAGGACGTAATAAACTTATGCCAAGCTAACAACATAAAACAAAATAGTCAGTACTTCGAAAAGTTGAAAAAAATTTTTCAAGAGCAGTATTGATAAAATAAATTACATAAATTAAAGAACCTATATGAAAAAAATTGAAAAGCCTCCCTCTGCTAATATTATGGCAAATCACATAGGTACAGTTGACATGAATGAGATTTGACACTGAAATAGGCTTTCAGGCTCCGATCGCTTTCCCGAAGGGTCAGTTGTTACACTGTAACGATGATGCAGCTGAACTTCCGGGTTACCAACTTACCTGTTGACATAACATTAGTCAGCTCTATCGACACACGCCTGCTATGCACACCTATCTTCATTTTTTGTTTTTTTTTTTTAATTCTTTAATCTTCTTTATTTAATCTTTATTTAATTTTTTTACACATAGTTGCATAAAATAATTATAATTATGCTAATGCCCTAGAAATAACTTTGTGTTTATCCAAATGATCAAGACTTGAAGTCTTGTTCATTTGGATAAGCTTGCGAAAACGTACGTAATGTATAATTAGCGACTTGCTAGGTAGGCCTGAGCTAGGTTTACAAAAACCTGTATTTCAGGTCATCATTTAAACAATACTAATCATAATGGGTGCATGTATACAGAACTATAGAATAACAACTTACGAACTGTTAATAACTGTTTTTAACATTGAAATAAACTAGTGCTTGACTGCAATCCCACCTGATGTTCATATTATTAATTCATTATTTCCCAAGAGGACGCCGGCGTCCGCACACCTATTGTCTTTCTATTGTGTCTCTAATTACGGTATTCAAAAGGAGGAAAGTCTGACTGACATATCAACGCACAGCCGATACTACGCGGACTAGGAACAAGAAGTTTTGCTCAAGGCTTCCTTTTATAATGTAGACAGCACTAAAAAGGTTTTTTTTTAAATTCAACTTTAGAGAGGATTCTTAGTTCTTGGGTTAAATTTGAAACTTAGAAAACATCATCATCAGCCTTTTTAAAGTTCCCGCTGTTGGGACACAGGCCTCCTCTCTAAGAGAGGGAATGGGCCGGAATCCACCACGCGGGCCCAGTGCGGGTACTTAGCAAACAAATTAACCAAAATGAATAATAATGACGGTCATTATTAGTTTTTCAAAACTCCTTTTTCGAAATCGCTGAGATTTCGAAACGTTCGTTCGACAGTTTAGCGAACTCTTGGACACTGTAGTGTAGTGTTCTACAGGGTCCAAGAGTTCGCCATGTTGTTTTGCAATAGCAAAACAACATGGCTTATTATTAGTCAGCTGATGGTATTGTTTGCATCAAATGGGTTTGTACCTTGTTTTTTGTTGTTTTTTAACAATTCCGGATATAAGTTGAACTAAAACGACCATCGTTGCTATGGTTACGTACAGCCTCTAGCTTTACCGCACTTTGATTGAGACCCGTAAATCTTTACGGCGCATTGAAGGTTTGGTTTTTTTTTTTTTTTTTTTTGTGGTAGGTAAAATCATCCAATGACGAATCCCGCCCTTGGGTGGGGCGGGAAACAGTGTCAGACTTTTACTGACTAAAAACCTACCTTTCCATTCCTTGCCTTTATCCTGGGGCCTTTGGTGACAGTCTCACATAACCTTTGGCCCCAGTAGGCTTCGGCCCTGCTGGACCCCTACAGTTTGCTGACAACTCCTTGAGGCGCGCGGGAACGGTGCGCGCCGTAGACGACCTGAGATTGAAGGTTTGGTGCAACTTATATGCCGCGTAAAAATACATTGCGTTTATTACGGGCGGAGTATATTGCAAGTGTGTGGTTGAGGCGTCAGAAAAGATACAATTATCGGCAACAAATGGAAAGAGTGGAAAAATTTCCACAGTTTAATATTGTCGATTAATCGAGTTTAATATTGTTACCAACTCACACCGCTGACAATCGGATTTCAATCTTGAGGCCGACTACAGTGATTAGAAAGATCGCCGTGAATGTAATAATATTATCTATGAATAGCGGAATAAGCAACGAATTGTTCGGATCATGTCATTGTTTACATAGTCATAGTTTTGTCATTGTTTTTGTTTTCATTGTTTGTTTGTGTTTGTTTTGTTAGTTTTATCCTTTTTTATCTTAAGTGTCTACATGTTGTTTCTGCATTGTGTGTGTCTATATTGTGTCAAATAAAATATTTTTCTTTCTTTTCTTTTCTTTCTTTTTACATTGACCATTTTCAACTGATACGAAGTTATCAACTTACTGTTCTTTGTTTATATTTGACGCAACCCGATCGACATAAATGACATCACCGTAGCGAAGAAATTGTTATTCTAATGAATCAACACTTCGACTTAGCGATATGTTGAACGATGTGACTTTGTCTACCACTTTATAGTCGATATCGCAAAGGCGAAATCGAACTTCGAAACGAATTCGACACAGAGCGATTGCCACTTGTCTGTCTAGGCCCCCTGTCCAGTCAGTGCAAACATTTGTCAGTATTCATAAAGCTCAATTCAGAATAATGCCAGACATACATACGTTCAATTACTGAAAAATACATGTAATTATTTTTTCGTCGCTTTAAACAAGATGAGTCCGATGTTTCCTAGCTGTCTACCCCGAGAAGAATAACCTATCCACATAGTCCTCACAATCACAATAAAAAAAATTAAATTACAAACATTAATTAAAAAAAAATGCCGATTGTAAAATAAAGATAATTTACAATGTAAAATTGGAAAAATAAACAACAATGTCATCATCATTGTAAAAAATAAATAAAAAAAAAACAA